>CM051257.1:16625839-16755839 GCA_027921565.1 Artemia sinica
TTTATTTTCTATAAAAGTTTTAAGCGTTAGGAATGATCCAAGAGGAATGAAATTATGTGCCATATGAGTTGAAGCATTTATTTGTAAAACGAATATAGAAAAAGCGAGAACTTATTCAGGGTTATTTTGTGTTTTTAAGTTTTGAATTTTATATTGTTATTATTCATTCATGTTTTTAAACTGTTTATTTATTTTGTATCATAATACTTTATCTTATCATTTATTCGTGTTATTTATATATTCTTAAAAATTTGATGCTTTCAGTTCGTTATACGTATTTTTTTTAGTAGCTTTAGAACACTTTTGAATAAGCTATACCATGACATCTTTAACTTTGCGCAAAAATTCTACTTAAATGTGGCATTTTAGCATTTTAAAGTTGATCTGGCATCACTAACTGATTATAAAATTTATCCAAAATGTAGTCAAAAAGTGTTTTATTATTCCATTTTTACATAAAAATATCTATCCGCACAATTGGTGATGTCTATAATTCCCAGTAAATAAGTAATTTTCACTATTAAAAACAGTTGTGAGATATTATAAAAAAGGTGCTTGGAGCCTGAAGCCAAGCGACTATTCCTCATTATATTGTTAGTAGATTCTGAGAAAATGTGATTAATTTTATGCTTAGTTTTGGTGAGTCCACCTGGTTTTCTCTTGCGGCTGGAGGATTGAGTTGAAACTTTCAGTATTGTTTTGCTGGGGGTGGGGAGGGGGTAAAGTGAGATACAAATGCGCAAGTACTATTGATAATTTTTGGCTTGGGGATTAGGTTGAACCTTTCACGAAAAGTCTTCTTTGGCAGAGGGATGTTAAGATGACTTCAAATTTTGTATTTTTGGGTAGGGGGTAAAATGTTTTTCTCCGATTCTCACAAAATTTCTACACTGCTGTCATTTTTTCTGCCTTGGCTAGTAAATATTTTTTTCTTATTATTACAATAATAAAATATCATAACAGGTAATGGATGGACTGCACTATCAAACAGTTCGTGGTAACGAACTGTAAGTAAGGAGCGACCCGGCTAAATGGTAACCGAAACTCTAGAAAACGATATTTTGATACAAATAGATACATCAAAAGAATCAAATTTTAATGATGATTTCAAATATATAAGTTTCATCAAGTTTAATCCTACCCATCAAAAGTTAGGCGCCTGAGAAAATTTGGCTGATTTTCGAAAAGAGGGGGGAAGACCCCCCTAAAAGTTATAGAACCTTAATGAAAATCACACCATCATATTCCGCGTATCAGAGAACCCTACTGTAGAGGTTTCAAGCTCCCATCTACAAAAATGTGGAATTTTGCATTTTTTGCCAGAAGAAAGATCACGGGTGCGTGTTTATTTGTTTGTTTGTTTGTTTTTTTTGTTTTTTTTTTTTTTTTCTTCCCAGGGGTGATCGTATCGACTAAGTTGTCCTAGAATATCGTGAAAGGGCTCATTGGAATGGAAATTAAAAGTTCTAGTGCCCTTTTTAAGTGACCAAAAAAAATGGAGGGCAACTAGGCCCCCTCCCACGCTCATTTTTTTCCCAAAGTCACCTGATCAAAATTTTGAGATAGCCATTTTGTTCAGCATGTTCGAAAATATAATAAGTATGTCTTTTAGGATGATTTAATCCCCGAAGTTCCCGGGGGAGGGCTGAAAGTTATGAACTTTACCCAATGTTAACATATAGTATTGGTTATTTGGAAGTATACAGACGTTTTCAGGGGAGATTTTTCCTGGTAGTGGGGGGGGGGGGTGTGGATCGGGGGTTATGTGGGAGGATCTTTCCATGAAGGAAGTTTTCATGGGGGAAGGGACATTGCTATGAAGGGGACGCCGGACTTCCCAGCATTATTTAAAAAAGATCAGAAATTTAATATAAAAAAACAAGTATTTCAACTGCAGTAGCAGCAACATCGAAACTTTAAACGAACAGAAAATATTACATATATGATTGGGTTCACCCCGTAGTCAATACCTCGCTCTTTAAGCCAAAGATTTTTTAGTACTTTCATAAGAGCTATTTATTCTAATTAACGGCCTTTGTGATTAAGCGGTCATTTTCACAGAATTGGAACAAAATTCGAACTTTCGCTTAAAGAGCAAGGTATTGACTAGGGGGCGAACCCTCTAATAAACGTATTAAAAATATATGAATATAGAAGTTCGTTACGTAAGTTAATTCGTAAGTTACGTATATTTATTACTAATAAAAACGTTCGTAAATAAAATTAAACAAGTTTTGAGAAAGCCATTTAACTAAATAAAAGTAAATTAATATGCAAATTTTGTTTTAATTATTCATGTACGATGAGCCAAGATCAAAACCTGCATTTATTTAAAAACGTTCAAAAATTAAATAAAAAAAACAAGTTTTTTAAACTGAAAGTAAGGAGCGACATTAAAACTTAAAACGAACAGATATTATTCCGTATATGAAAGGGACTGTCCCCTCCTCAACGCCTCGCTTTTTACGTTAAAGTTTGACTCTGTCTCACAACTTTATTTTTTAAAACAATAAAAAACTTTAGCGTAAAGAGCGAGGCGTTGAGGAGGGGACAGTCCCTTTCATATACGGAATAATAATTTTAATTATTCATGTACGGTGAGCCAAGATCAAAACCTGCATTTATTCAAAAACGTTCAAAAATTAAATAAAAAAAACAAGTTTTTTAAACTGAAAGTGAGGAGCGACATTAAAACTTAAAACGAACAGAAATTATTTCGTATATGAAAGGGACTGTCCCCTCCTCAACGCCTCGCTTTTTACGTTAAAGTTTGACTCTGTCTCACAACTTTATTTTTTAAAACAATAAAAAACTTTAGCGTAAAGAGCGAGGCGTTGAGGAGGGGACAGTCCCTTTCATATACGAAATAATTTCTGTTCGTTTTAAGTTTTAATGTCGCTCCTTACTTTCAGTTTAAAAAATTTGTTTTTTTATTTAATCCTAGATAGAGTGCAATGTCCAGTTTTGCTGCACTTCTAAATGTAAAAGATATTCGTCTATAAGTTAATTTATGTTACATTTTTATATGTTTGTTAATTGTGAGATAGTTTTTCATTTTATTGTTATCTTTTTTTCTTTGGAAATTTTATTTTATTGTACAATACTGTTTTTTTTTATAAGTATTTACCCTCTTTTCGTGCTCTTCCATTTTAGTTGCAAAAAGAAAAAGATATACTGGGCGTCCTTGAAAATGAAATAAAATATGGCCAAAATTAATCTATTTCTTCATTAGTGTGTCAGTCGTCCGGTTTGGAAGGGAATGCTAAAGCTGATACAGGGCTGTGCAGCTGGTTTGGAAGTCAGTTATAATAATCATACTCCTGGAGGAATAGCATCTACTTTTCAACTACTTGAAGTTGCTCATACACATTATTGGAGTAAAGATCCAGCAGATTTGAAGTCTGATTTCACACCCAGGACTGTTTCCCAGGTAAAAAGAAGGACTACATTTAATATTTTAAAAAAATAAGAAAAAAATTTTAATTTTTTGTTTTAATATGTAAGAAAATAAGAAAAACTGAGAAAAAATCGAGGAGGAGGAGGTTTTTTATTTTATAGAGGTTGTCGTCTTGGATATAATTTATATCTTGACAAAACAGAAATGCGTAAGTTGCTTCAGATTCAAAACGAGCAATGGCTGATTTTATACAGTGAAATCATTTACAACGCTTAATAGTCAGTATCTTTGTTTAAGTCTAGATGCCATGGTAATACTATTTCTTAGGCTGTAAAAAAGGTCATTCAAAATAGTTTATTCCTCACACAATAATAAAAACTAAGAATTCTTTTCAAATTATTTATAAATTTTGAATTTAGTTTTTTAAGTTCCTGAAATCTTTAGATTTTTTAAGTATCTTCCCCTGTTTTCAATTTTTATTCCTATATTTTCAAAATCTTTTGCCTGAGTTGCAATATTTTGCTCTATAGGTTCTTAAAATCTGTTGACTAATTTCCCAAATGTCCTCTCAAGTGAAAAAATCATATTCTCAAATTTCAAATTTTGTTTTTATCAATTTTCAAATTATGCTCTTTAAATTCTTAAAATGTTTCCTCTCAAATGAAATTTAAATGTAATTATAACTATAAGATAGTGATCTAGAGCTAAGTAAACGTTGCTGTATTCAAACCATCATTTTAATCAAATTAAATCAAACCAACTGGACCGCGTTTTCTTGACTGGGAAAAAGTTAAATGACATTATTTTACTGACAAAAAAAACCGTCTCTACGGGTTAAGAGATCGCTTCTTCAAAGTCTCTGAACAGGGGTAAATACTAAAACTAGATGAGCTAAGAAATAAAACATAGCCGAATATGCATATTGTTTCATAATTATATAATGCCCTTTGTAGATTGCGTTCATTAGAAGTTATGACTATAACAACAATTTTTCTGTAAAGAAATGACCTTCAAAAATGACGAGTAAAAATTGCACAAGGAACCAACAGAATTTTGCCCACAGAATTTTGCCAGAATTTCGCCAACATAATAAAGAGAAAGCTGTCGATATTTTGGACCAGTATTCATAATCCATCTTCAGGGCTTAATTAAGATGAATAAAGTTTTGAACGATAAAAAAACTGTATAAGTCACTATAAGCAATTACGGTGGTATCTTAAAACCAAAAACAAAACTTATTCAAAGTGTCTGTCCACTGCAAATGAATCATAGAAGGTATTTCTACACTTCTGATTTTTTTCATCCATTGTTGGTCTATTCAGTATGAAAAAGTTGGGCTTTTTCTTCAAAATGCGCCTCATGTTTATGATTAACTATAGACCCTATGATTTTTAAATTTGCGTTTTCGTCATTTTAGTTCTTTGGGTTTTGTTCTTTTTAATTAAGTTCTTGGCGGGCTGCAATATCTGCTCTTTTCTTTTCTTTATATCGGCCTAATCTCGTCAGTTTCTTTTGATATTTTTCTTCAATTTTTCATTCCAACTACCCGATATCAATGGATAGTTGGGAAATTTTTCCAACCCAAAATCAGTGGGTAGTTAGTTCTTTTAATTTCAAAAATTTCGTTTTTATTCCATTTTTGCATCTGATTACAAGAAAGGGAAAAAAATCCTTGCTGTGTCGAATGATAAAAACCAAAAGTAATTTGTTTTATTGTGAACTCTATCGTGCAAAATATAAAATACATTTCTTTTGTTGATTTTTATTTGAGAAGTTTGAAGGACTCAGCTGACCTAATATACATAGCTTTTGTTAATTTTAAAGAATCTCCATTGAAATTGATTCCAAAACTGGAATTTGAAGTAGGCAATCAGGATTGCTAAATAATGATTATTTATTATCTCTTACTTTTACTAAGAAATTATCAGAAAAATATATAGCTCTTCGTATAATTTTAAATTATCTTTACAAAATAATATGTGAGACCACACTAGCTCAGCATAACAAAACAATAAACTTATGACACAGAAGGAAAACAATTTCAATCGCAGAAAGTAAACAAAAGAGGAAAATACAAAATTTCGGCCGAGACCTCTTCTCAGCAACCTTCAGTGCAGGGAAAAGAAAAATAAATAGATGAAAGTTGACACGACAAAATAAGAAAAGAAACATTAAAAAAAAACTAAAATAGTTAAGACCCTTTCTCGATCAACGGTGATACGGCAGTTGAATAAATGGAAGATTATTAAAGGGAAGAATGTAGCTAGGATCTAGGGAGTAAAATTAGACTGATTATATGTACTGATGTGTAATTATCTGAAAATTATATCTATGATTGCAGAAGTCAGAAGATAAATATGGATCAGAAATTTTTAAAAGGGGGGTGTAAAAGGGGGTTCCACCATAATGCCTCTTTTGAATGTAATATCTTCAAAAAGTAATGATAAAGTCTCGGTGAGAACTTTTTCGCCAAGAATATTAAACTTTTTCTCCAGGGATATGCCACATCTAATTTTATTATAATTTGTGTTAAAAATAAAAAGGATGGAAGCTTTGTTTATTATAGGAAGGATTGCCATCCCAAACCAGTTCACTATTAACAACATCATATGATATAACACTGTCCTTGCTTCATTTCTTAGAGCTCGTTGCTTTTGCCATCCCATTTGCCATCCCAAACCAGTTCACTACTAACGACATCATATGACATAACACTGTCCTTGCTTCCTTTCTTAGAGCTCGTCCTTTCGAGAGCTCTTTGAGCACGTTGTGCGGATGAAGGATGACAGATTTATGAAAATTGTTCTTTTCGACCAACCATCTAGGGCTAACCGGAAAGCAGGTCGTCCTCGTCTGGGGTGGGAGGACGTCATAAAGAAAGATCTAAAGGAAATGGGAGCTTCGTGGGAGGTTGTAAAAATGGAGGCTTTGAAAAGATTGAGATGGAGAAGGAGCGTGCGTAGCTGTGTTGGCCTCTGGCGGCTTGGGGCTGCGGTGATTGTTAGTGTAGTAGTAGTAGTAGTATTTTGTAATTCCCCCCCCCCCGCGTACTCCGGCAGTCATTAACGGACAAGGCCGTCATTAGTTTTCATAGTTTTAGCCCAGTTATCTTAAGTTTGACACGCCAAGACCTTAACATGAAGCACAGATTCTTTCGACTTTCTGCTTCGCTAATGATCTTCTTGGGGATGTTACCCTAAAGGTTTCTCTGTCAGCTTATTCAAGACAAGATTAAACAGACATTTACAGCCTTATTTTAAAATGAGGTAACAGAATAGTGGTATGTACGATACTTGGAGTCACCTATCGTTGCGAATGCGAAATCGTTGCGAAAATAATATATGAGACCACACTGCCTCAGCATAACAAAACAAGAAACCTACTACACAGAAGGAAAACAATTTCAAGTTCAAGTTCCATTTATCTTCATAAATAAAGAGAACAAAAACAATATTCCAAAGGGCTCAATGGCCCGTTATTTGGGAAACGACATAGAATAAATGACTAATATTAAAACCTGGCATAAACAATACTAAACAATGTCTAATTTATAAATCTATAACGAAAAGAAGTCAACTCACCGACAGTCCACACGAAACAGCGACCCTCCTATCACCCGACAATAAAGAACAAAATAAAATTCTCTGCATCATCGAGGATCCAACGCCAAAGAGGAAAATACAAAAATTTCGGCCGAGACCCCTTCTCAGCAACCCTCAGTGCAGAGAGAAAAAAAAACAGATGAAAGTTCACGCGACAAAATAAGAAAAGAAACATTTGGCGAGTTTCATGATCATGAATCGAAGATCTAGCTTTTAGCATTCCTGAAAAGCAAGACGGTAATAATTCATTATTATAATTGAACATAAATTGAAGGCTATAAAAATCTCTAAGGCCTGCAGCAGGTAATACTTTTACATCAATATAGGTAGCTCTAACGGATACAAGATTTGATTTACCAGTCAACACACGGATTCCGTTATTTTGGATCACTCGAACTCGATTAGTAATTGATGGAAACGTACTCAGCCAAATAGATGAGCAATACAATATATGTGGATGTATAATAGAAAAATACAAAGTGCGAAGAACAGAAGGGGGTAATACATGTTTCAATTTACGCAGTATTCCCAGATTACGGCACAGGATTCCTGACACCTTTTCAACATGTTTCCTAAAAGATAGTGTTTCATCTAGCATAATACCCAAATATCTAACACACTGATCACGCTTAACTTTACCTTCCAGGTAACTCACTTCTTGGATCCATGGGTAGTAATTAGATGTACGCGAAAATATTACAAAACTGCTCTTAGATGGGTTTACTTTTATTTTATAACTCTTAGCCAGCTAGACACTTGATCTAAACACTGTGTCATTAATTCAACCAAAAGGCGTTCTGTTTTTGCAATGCAAATCAATGAAGTATCATCGGCAAATAGAGGTACTGTAACGTCACTGACACTGTGAAACATGTCGCTCATTTTAGTTTTCGCATCCTTCAGGGACAGTACAAGATCATTTACAAATATCAAAAATAGCAAGGGGCCAAGAACGGACCCTTGTGGCACACCACATTTCATATCTACAACGAAGAAGTAGAAACATAAATAAACATAACCATTCTGCTTATTTTAGGACAGGATAATACTTTATTGATAAATGATTAGCACAAGCTAAAAAATAGTTAAATCCACGCTTTAAGTAAAAATTATGTTAAAATCAGAACATGAATCACAAGCATAACCCGAGTAAAAAATCATTAAGAATAAGAGAAACAATTAAAATTGTTGTTGGGTACTACCTGTACTCTCGGATGGATTTATAATCTGCATGCTGCTTGAGAAATGTGAACGGACCAGCCTCTGATTAGCAACCATTGTTGTGAAAGAGGGAGAGAGTGAGAAAGAAAAAGAAAGACCGAAAGAGAGAGACACCTTATAAAACCTTAGCCTAGCCGATTCAGATTAGTTAATTATCTTAACTCCAAGTTTTCAGATATAATATGGCTAAAGAGCTTTTTGGGCGCTGACAATTTAACAAAATTTGTTGTGGATTGTTGGCTGTACGTTTGATATATCCGAAATAAAACCCTCTCCACTAGTTTATTTGCTATATTTTAATAAATATGTTGCCGCAACATATTGTTGCGTAAAATTACAGTGCGGTCAAGATACCGCATCGTCGCAGTGGTAAAACCACATAGTCCATTTACATCAAAAAATTTAAGAAGTACAAAAAACTCAAATTCTTGAAACGGTGGTGACTCCGTAAAATATATCGGATTTTGAGACTAGATAAAACCTCGGATTTTGAGACTAGATAAAACCTCGGATTTTGAGACTAGAGTATTCAAAGGTATCTATAGTATGCTAAATAGATATTCTACGATGTACTATCGCAATAATAGATCTAATCAAAAAGATATCTCCTGAAATGCTCCTCTTCCATGATATACTTTTATTACAACATTCGAGACTATTTTGCACTTACGATAAAAATACTTAGCTGCTTAATAAATAGAAGTAAATTTATGTTGTCATTTTTCTAGGGGTCAAGCCCATATAGTAGCCGAGATAACTTGAAAGCAATAGCCAGTCCCAGTGACTCAAAACCCACTACTCCTGATAGTATCCTACCTAGTAGTCAGGATACTTATGTTCTGCACCCTCCTTTGGAGGACAGTGGTCGTATTGTTACAAATCCTAACTTGCTTCGAAGCCAGCCAATTGACGCAAGAGCAACTGCATCAGATAGTGAAATTGATAGAATGGTAAGGAAAATAAACATAATTATTAAAGACAAGTAAAAATAAATGTTGAGCTAGTAATGACTAACAACGAATTAAGAGGAAAAATCGGCACGAGGAAACACAGTTGTCGGAAATGTGTTGATCAGAAGGTACATTGATTCGTATGACATATTCCTACTTATCCTCTTGTTATTTTTTCTGTAAACTAACTAACTCAAATACAAAATGAAATAACAGGAAATAGACATAAGGTTATCCCTTTCAGATAATTAAATTGAATTGGTAGGATTTGAAATTAGAACGGTAAGAGATTAGAAATAAACATTAAAAGACAAGTAAAGGTGGGTGTCTACATATGAAGAACAATTAGCAAACAGGGTGGTTAATCGGGGGCAGCTGTGATGGAATTTTGAATGTTTCGGAATCAAATAATATATTAAAAAGCATTTGAAATTACTGAACTGAATAAAAATTAAGTGTAGAAAATTGACAAACGAGCTACTGTATCCGATAGTAAAATTGATAGGACGGAAAGGAAATAAATAGGAAAAGACATCTGGAAGTTAGATTTTGTAATCCGGGGTGGTCAACGTACGGTAATATTTTATCTTTAAGCTACTTTTACAACAAAACCTGAGGAGTAAATTGGAACAGGAAACTAAAAAGGAAAAGAAAATAAAACACTAAAAAGGACAAGTTACACAGAAAAGGAGAAGAAAATACAAAGGCACACAAAACCACTTCAACGTTTGGAATATTTTAAGCATTTGAATGAGGGTGAGTCCAATGGTATATAATTAAAAAAAAGATAAAGAATACGGCATTGGATTTTACAGTCCTTACCGGTGGGGGTGAACTCTGTTTCATGGTCCTTCGGCCAGGAAGTGGAATGGGGTTGGGGGCCAGCCATCCTGTGCTTTTGCACATCCTTCCTTCTTACCTTCCCCAGATTTCTCGAGGTACCCATTTAGAGCTCTACCGAGCTTACAGAGTTACCACTAACCCCCGTTCAAATCGAGTAGCCAGCACTGTCAGGACTCGAATTCCTGTCCTCATGGACAAAGAGTCTCAATTGTACCGCAATTACAATTCAAGTAGGACGGATCCTGTCCTAGGGAGTGGATAACTGAGAAAAAAATTGACTGTACTCATATTTAATCATGCTTTTGACTATCATAGGTTCGCCAGTGGATCCTTGATTGGTTGAAAATGGTCGTATGACGCCACTTTTGAACAATCACAGGCAATACCTACAAAATGAATTACCGAGAAACCTATAAGAGTTAAAGACAATAAGTTCTATTGAACTTGGGTTTCACGAATAGTAAAATTGATAGAATTGTAAGACAATGCACATAGGTTGTAAAAGGCTAGTAAAATAGTATGTGGAGCTAGGAATGCCCAATGAAATAGTTGTTTGTGATATATATCACAGTCTCAAATTTTGACCACTTATAACAATTCATTTTGTTTTATACATTCAAATTTAATTTGTTTTCATCGTTGGCGCCTTCATCTTAAATCAGTCATCCTATTCGTAAATTATTATTCACGTATTCACAGCTGTTTATGTGAACTTCATAATTTACGATGTTTTGACTTAGTACCTCTGAAAATGGATTTATTAAAGCTCAAAGGACACAGAAAACTGACCAGAGTGGAAACTCAAGTTAGTCTTGAAGGTAAAAAGCAGAAACGCCATCTAACTTTACCTAACAAAATCTTGAGGCTGTTTTACTTTCTTTTTTTATGTAACTTAGTGCCAGTAGTAGCAGTCATTATTTGCTGGTTGCGCATTTTTTCTAACAATTATCCTGTTTTCTTTTTCTTGACAACTGTTCATGTGAAATTGATAAATTTACGATATTTTGACTTAGTACCTCTGAAAATGGATTTGTTAAAGCTCAAAGGACACAGAAAACTGACCAGAGTGGAACTCAAATTAGTCTTGAAGGTAAAAAGCAGAAACGCCATCTAACTTTACCTAACAAAATCTTGAGGCTGTTTTACTTTCTTTTTTTATGTAACTTAGTGCCAGTAGTAGCAGTCATTATTTGCTGGTTGCGCATTTTTTCTAACAATTATCCTGTTTTCTTTTTCTTGACAACTGTTCATGTGAAATTGATAAATTTACGATATTTTGACTTAGTACCTCTGAAAATGGATTTATTAAAGCTCAAAGGACACAGAAAACTGACCAGAGTGGAAACTCAAATTAGTCTTGAAGGTAAAAAGCAGAAACGCCATCTAACTTTACCTAACAAAATCTTGAGGCTGTTTTACTTTCTTTTTTTATGTAACTTAGTGCCAGTAGTAGCAGTCATTATTTGCTGGTTGCGCATTTTTTCTAACAATTATCCTGTTTTCTTTTCTTTTTGTTGACAACTGTTCATGTGAAATTGATAAATTTACGATATTTTGACTTAGTACCTCTGGAAATGGATTTCCGACAGGATCATTTCCGACACAAATGAAATTCAACCCGTAAAAATCAGCAAAACAGTTTAAGAAAGTGTAGCTTTCTTTTGAAGGTGTGGTTGTCTTTGGGAATCAAAAAACTGTCAGTGCCTAAATTTTTACGGGGGAAAAGCGTTGTCAACTTTAACTAAGTTATTTTCCGTGATCATTTTTACGGTTCAATGTGACAACACTGGGAAAATTCTGATATTGTCTTATAACCGCATAATTTTGAGACAATCAAAACAAACATCTTTGAAAATTTCAGTTTTTCGATATGAATAGACCTAAGATGGGCTCAGGGGCCAAAATATTTTTTTCTGATGTCTCTAAATGAGAGATCAGAAAAAAAATAAACTAGTGAGTTACGAAAAACTGCTATTTTGAACAGTAATCTACGTTTAGTTATTCTAAATAATTTATTCTTAAGTTATTTCTCAAATTGACTCCCTTAGCCAAAAATCAAAGAAAAAAGATTGGAATACCCGAAGCAGTTTTTTTAATATTTAAACTACCTACCTGTAGTTCAACTATTTCTAAATGTTGAATGTCAGTTATGTAATTTTGTGTTAATTCAAAACGTCGTTTATCAGCAAAAGCCACTTACTGAAGATCCAGTATTGTCCTCCAAAGGTGACTAAAAAAGAGGCTAGAAAGGAATTAAATTAGTGAGTTACGCAAAACAGCTATTTCAAATAGATGTTGTTCTTAAGTTATTCTTTAAATTGAATCCATCTTTAGTAAATCCTCTTGGCAATCGACAACACAATTTCAAACTACTGAAACCACTTTTTACTGTGATTAATAATGTGGGTGGAGTATTACAAAAAATGTTTACGCTTTTTGAGTCCTCATAAAATGCTTTTATGTCTCTTTAGAGAGAAAATTGACTCTGTCAAGAACAGAACGAAGACTAATTCTCTGCCAGAGCAAATTTCTATTGCGTACTCTAGTTCGTTTTTTCTAGCCCAATTGGGTGTTATCCCTCTCAATAAAAAATTGTCTTTATTTTTGCGAATGTATTGTTGCTGTTTATTTCTGTTTCACATCGGAGTTATTTTTTTATATATATATATTAGTGTCTCTGTGTATAAATGTTACAGTGTGTGGTAGCCTCCCTCGTATTTTAGATAACCCTGAATGCGATACTAAAAACTGAGATTAATTAAATTTCAAACATGAATAATTTTCAAATGAAAGTAAAGAGCGGAATTAGTTCTGTTCAGTTCAGTTTAGTCTATTATAAACTTGAAATAATAACTTTGCACTCAAAATCAAATTATCCAAAAAAAAAATCCTATAAATGATAATTTCTTGCCTCTAGAGATAATCTTGTTGAAAGCTTGTTGAATAAATTTTATATTATAAATACAGAATTTACAATTTTAGTTTTCTGGTATGGTAAAGGCAAGCCTTACGACAGGGAAAAGTTTCGTATTAGAGCATTAAAAAAAAATTATTGCATTTTTCTTTGTCTCCTTTCTACTTTTCTGCTAAGCTTGGTCATCTATAAGACAGTTTTATATGTGATATTAACACAATATCAGCATTACTTCTTTAGTTCATTTTCCTTCTTTGCAACCTTGATTGTTTATCACAGTGCATAGTATAGGCCGTCAGAAACTTCCCAATATTATATTCGCCAAATAACCTACAATCAACAAGAGGGTAAAAATCGCCATACATTTGAAGTAAAAAAAAAAAAAAAAAAACACTTAAAAAAACACATAAAAAAACCACTTAATATGGTCCTCCTTTTTCTTGAGTGTGGGACCCCCTCGATGTCACTAAATTAATTATCTTAAATCTACATTTCTTTGCCTCAATCAAAATCTGAAATCCTCCATTTTCCATTTGATTTTCTTTTTAAACATAATAATGTCTACAACCACAATTGTAATCCGGCAAACCTACCCACCCCACCTATGGTACATCCCAGCCATATCCAAACTAGGATAAATATCAACAAGCAGATTTTATTGCATCGAGCCAAAATAAGCAAATAAAAAAAAAAACATCACAAATTTTGCTTTCAATTAGACATAATATCTATCATAATTATAACTGTTTTAAGTTAACAAGACCTGATAAAATAAAAATAAAAAACATTTAAGTTGCCAGGAGCATGTCTTCGTTTCGACAAGCGAATTTTGCGTCACCCGTTAAAACTTTTTTTGCAAATTTCCAGCCCGCTTCCAGCCCCCTCGATGTCACTAAATTAATTATCTTAAATCTACATTTCTTTAATAAAATATTCTACTATTTAGTGCAGGATGGAATCAGGATGTAATACTCACTAAACATAAACAAATAAATAAATGATAATAATTAAACTTGACATTAAACCTGACTAGATTATTCTTGACCAAAACTTATAGCAGTTAAAACATGCATCGTATGATTGCAACCAGCACCCCCAACACCAAAGGTCGACATTTAATTGGGTATTTTGTCTCAATGCTTCAAGGTTGAATAATCTGGCCCAAGAACAATGTAAATCGATTTTATTTTTTTTTATCACAATGCTTGAGAATAAAGGGTATATTCGCTTAAATTTCAATAAACTACAAAATTCTTGTTCAAATGTGTTTAAAGACGATTGGTAAATGACCTACTTTCAATTACCATATGGGTATATTTTTTGTACTATCAAATGCTATAATGAAAGACTTATGGGATTGGATGGGGGACATCCCTCGTCTATAGGAAAATTTCAGTTTTTTTATTACCAGGGTCTGAAGCCTGGTGATTGGAGTCCACGTTCCAGTTTGGGTGTTTCGCTCCAGCCTTCAAGAAGAACGTCAAGCCTTTTGAGTTCCGCTGGGACCCCAAGTCCAGACCAAATAAGAAAATATGTGTATGAAGGACTATTAGGAAAAGAGAGATTGACAATATGGGATCAGTCTTCATTTTGGGAAGATGCATTCTTTGATGCTGTTGCTCAGGAACGGGATATCATTGGGTTGGATCAGGGACCGGCTGAGATGATGGAAAGGTAGATTATTTTCTTGCTTTATTCCCGCCTCAAACTTTCTTTCTGATAATCCACAGTCAGTTTATAACGTTATAAAATAAAAGCCAGGTTTTCTTTTCAATTGAAAGTAAGGAGCAACATAAAAACTTAGATTATTCTGTATATGAGATGGACCTGCCCCTTCCTCAACTCCTCGCTCCTTGAAATAATTTTTTAGTGCTTTTAAGAAGCTTCTTGTCACAATTCAATGGCCCTTGGTTTTCAGCAATCCTTCTTAAGGTGTTCGAACAAAAAGTCAATCTTCAGAGTAAAGAGCGAGTAATTAAAGAGGGGCAGTTCCCCTCATATACACTAATTTCTGTTCATTTTAAGTTTTAGTGTTGCTCCTTAATTTCAGTTGAAAACTTGTTTCTTATTAAATTTCTGAGCATTTTTATGATTATTCCCAGGCTTAGCCAAGATATGATGTAAGTTACCGGTCCCATAAACTCCCAATGTCTTGCTGTTAAATTGTATGCAACAACAAATGTAACTTGAGTGTTAGAGCTCTGCTTTTTCTTTCTTTCTGCTTAAGAATTAAAATTATGGACAAAATTGGAATATTTAGTCAAAACTTTGATGAGCGATAGTTTTTTTTTTTTTTAATAAGTTTTTCATAATGTTTTACTACGAAATTTCAGGAAACATTACCATTCAAAACCGCACAACCCAAAGAAATTTCCGGGCGATGCTGCATAATTCCCCCCATTGATTTTTCTACTTCTGTCACGGTAGGCTTGTGAATGTGATATTTTATGCTACATAGAAAATATTTCAAAATAGGAGGGTTACTTTTACCCCCCCCCCCGTCCTTCCCCTAGCACCAATAAAGCCCCAGACAAAATTTATTCAAGGGAATCAAGTGGGACTAGATATACGTTTTTATCCCTCGCTTCCCCAAACATATTCTCTATTTACCTGATGGCTCAATGACGGTTAGGATACTTGGGCATTGAATTACACTCTTTGAGGCAGAAGTCTAAAAAATAAGGGAGATAAGGGGTTAATTCCTACCCCCACTACCATTCCTCTTTCTATATTTATATGTATGCTCATATAGAGCTATACAACTTAGGGGGGTAGGGGGAGGGGTTTACGGGGGTGGATCTTTCCATGGAGGAATTATTCATGAGGGACATCCTTTCTATATAAACCTTATATGTCCCCAGGGCATAACTTATAACCCTTGGCCTGAGGGCTGTGGGGCTGTCATCCTCAAAGACATAATTTCTGGACCTTTTAATTACGTTGAACAAAATGGCTATCTCAAAATTTTGATTGGATGTGTCTGGGGAAATGGTGGGTGTGTGAGGGGGGTTAATTGCCCTCCAATCATAATTGAATGAGCTCTTTTCGAAGTTTCTACGACAACAAACGGCCATTTCAATTTCTGTCACATGCATTTCGGGAAAATACAAGGTGTGTGTGGAGGGGGTGTCCACCCTCCGATCACACTGAATCTTAAAAAGGGCACTAGAACTTCTGATTACCAATCCAATGAGCCCCTCTGAAGTTTATACGATCACCCTTTCTATACATACCTTATTTATGCCCCCAGGGCATAACTTACAACCCTTGCCCTGAGGGCTGTGAGGAGGGGTTGTCATTCTCAAGGTCATAATTTCCGGACCTTTCAATTCTGATTACCAATCCAATGAGCCCCCTCCGAATTTTATACGATCACCCTTTCTATATATATACCTTATATACCCCCAGGGCACAACTTACAACCCTTTACCTGAGGGCTCTGGGGGGATTGTCATCCTCAAAAACTTAATTTCCGCACCTTTCATTTACATTAAACAAAATGGCTATCTCAAAATTTTGATTGGATGTGCTCGGGAAAATGGTGGGCGTGGGAGGAGGGGTATGTTTCTCTCCAATCACTTTCGACTATTAAAAAGGGCACTAGCCCTTTCAATTTCCAATCGAATGAGTCCTTTTCGAAGTTTCTATGACAACTCCTTCGATACGAAGTACCCTGGTCTAAAAAAAAAAAATAAATAAATAATACGTCGTGCCCACATCGCTCTTTACTTAGGCAGCGTTATTGCGCTGCCTATGATATGCCCTGGGATTATTTAAGGTTTAAATGGAACGGATGGTTGTATAAACTATAGAGGAGGCTCATTTTGTTGAAAATTGAAAGTTCTTGTTCTCTTTTAAGAGTCAAAAGTGATGGAGGGCAGCTAGCCCCCCCCCCGCCTCCGACTACCGCTTTTTTCACCAAACGCATCTGATTGAAATCCTTCGATAGTCATTTTGTTTAAAATAGTCCAAAGAACATATAACTGTGCTTCCATGGTTTTGCACAGCCCCCCAGAGCCCTGGGGCAAGGGTTTTAAGTTATGCCATGGAAGCATATAAGGGTTTTATGGAATGTGTGGTCGTATAAACTTCGGATGAGTTTATTTCATTTGAAATTGGAAGCTATAGTGCTCTTTTTAAGAGTCAAAGGTGATTTTAGAGCAACCAGCCCCCCGCCATTCCCATCATTTCCCCAAACACATCCAATCAAAATTTTGAGATAGGAATTTTGTTCAGCGTAGTTGAAAGGTCCAAATATTATGTGTTTGAGGATGACAACCCCCCCCCCCCTCCTCCAAAGCCCTCTGGGCAAGGATTGTAAGTTATGCCCTGGGGGGCATATAAGGTTTTTTATCGGAAGGTTGGTCGTATATACTTCGAAGGAGGCTGCTCATTGGATTGGTAATCAGAAGTTCTAGTGTCCTTTTTAAGAGTCAAAGTCATCAGAGGGTAGTTACCCCCCCCCCCCTCCACACGTCGTGTTTTCCCGAAATTCATCCAATAGAAAGTTTGAGATAGCCATTTCATTCAAAATAGTCCAAATATCATATAACAAGGCTTTTGGGGTTGGTACAAACCACCAGAGCCTGGGGGCAAGGGTTTTAAGTTATATCCCGGGTGTATTTAAGATTTTTATTGAAAGGATGGTTGTATAAGCTTTAGAGGTGGCTCATTTGGTTTAAAATTGGAATTTCTAGTTCTCCTCTTAGAGTCAGAAGTGATGGAGAGCAACTATCCCCCCCTCAACTACCCCTCTTTCTTAATGTTTGGAAATTTTCAGAACTTTTTTTTTAATAAATCAGAGAAAGGCTGAGATGGCTTGGACACATTTTTCAGATGAAGGATGACGGATTGCCAAAGATATTCTCCTGGCCATCCATCCAGGGCCAAACGTAAAGCAGGTCATCTCTGAATGGGGTGGAAAAAGGTCATAATGGGGGATCTAAAAGATATTCGAACTTCTTGGGAGGGGCTAAAGAAGAAAGCTTTGAATAGATTGGGATGGAAGAGAAGCGTGAAAAATTTACTCGTAAATCCTTCAGACAATGTATTTTAACTAGTGTAGTCTTTTGAATTCGCAATCCCCGTCCCCCTTCCACGCCCATCTCCAGCAGAAATCTCTTGAGTTTTGGGCTTTATTTTATTTGACTTATATTTTTCATAAAATTTGCCCTTGTTCTGTTTTCATTCAGAGTTGTATTACCTAAAACGTCTCCCCGTCAAAAACATCCTGTAATGGTACCCGATCAGTTGTGTACACAGTAGGTTTTGGACCCTCGTCTAAAACGTTGACCTTCTAAACATACTGTAATGGCATCTGATCAGTTATTTACGTAGAGGGCATCGGACCCTCTTTTTAAATAAAAGCAATACTACAGTTTCCTTTGCTGACCTTTATTTTTCTTAGTATAATTATTCATATATTGAGTTTCATTTCTTATTTTGATATTATTTGAATATTATTTGTTACTATTATTTATTATTCATATTATTCTGCTTTTCGTTCCTGTTTTTCCTCGTTTACCTAGATAAATTTATATTCGTATTGTCATGCTTATTGTCATGTTTCTGCGTATTTACTGTGTATGTCTGTTGATTAAGACTTAGAGATACAACATTTTCTATCTGATAACAGGGCAGTGTATCCCCTCTTTGGTACTATACAACACAATAACTAAATTGAATCGAAAACTACAACAACAATAATAAGAAATAAGCATACAACAATACTAACCAGCAGAGTCAGAAATTTTTTTTACACATCCTAGGACTATATTCACTCATTAGGATGAGGCATGGGCAGGAGATTATGAAAATCTAAAAACTACAAATTTTCTTAATCTTATTGATCCTACATCAAACACGAATTTTGCCGTTTTTGTTGTTTTGCAGTTTTTTTTTTATTTACTTATTTCGGCTTTTTATAAGAAATAAAATAGAGTAACAACTAACAATATTGAGGAAATGACGAAAACTTTTCTATTTTCGTTAAAATAGCCCTCTCCTAGTGGTTTACTAATTTTTGTTTTAAAATCGGGAGGGATTCCATCATCTGGAATTTCATAACTTACGAACACTGTTCTTAAATCCAATTTAGTAATTTCTAGTTGTGTGATAAACTTGTAGGTTAAATGGTAATTATACAAAATATTTAGGCATTTCAAATGGTCTTAAAATTAATTTCAGATATAAATCTTTGAGTGACACCGAAAGACGTCGTCTTGAGCATGAGGAAGACCGATTGCTTTCAAACTTGCTTTATAATCTCACTGCCTTCATGGTAATGATGGAAGTAAATAGAAACGATATAAGAAAGCGTGTTCGTCGACTCCTGGGAAAATCGCATATAGGATTGGCATATAGTCAACAGATCCATGTTTTACTGGATAAGATTGATGACATGTCTGGTAACGATGTTGACATTCGTCCATTAGGTAAGTCGTTGACAGCTTTTATCTTAATAAATTAAACTTCCAAGATATTCAAGCTGAAGTTTTTACTTGAAGTTTATGGCTATTGTTTTAAGAGTAAAATTACGCATAGGATATGTTCAAGTGTTTAAAATATTAATCCTAGATGTTATCTTGGCAGCTAAGATTGTCAGTTGAAAACTTGAAGAAAATATGTCCTAAAAACTTTCGAAAATTTCCTAGAGTAAAGTGTTTCGAGTCAATCTTGATGGGGCTTCCCAAATCCCCACATCTTTCTATTCCTACCTCTTAGCATGAAAACACTATGATGATTACTGATCAAGAATGGTGAAACTGAGAAAACTACTGGGATGGATCCTTAAAGGACCCCTGGCATGTGGTTCAAATACAATAAATATAGTGTTGACAGTGAGGGTAGTAGTTTCTACCTTCTCGTGCTGCACCTGAGAGTAGTAGGTTGAAATGGGGTCTTCTACTACTAATTTCAGTCACCAGCCAGCTACTAACCTTCCTGCTCAATGGCCAACAGCAAGACAGGGAACTTTGTGAAACATACTGCCGAGATTGGATGGATTAAAGCCAGTAATGACTACCAGAATAATTTCCGGAAGGTCAGTCCCCCTTGATATAATGGGATGCCAACCGTTGAACAAGTAAGATTCAATGAGGAGCAATCTGAAGTGGTAGAAAAAGGTTCCCTTGCTAGTACCGGTGCTGAGGATCAAGTGCAGATTGCCACTGATGGGTTGTGAGTTGTGGTTAATTCTCTTTTGAGCGACCGATGTTGCCTGCCCAAGCCGGACTGAGAATCCTGAGATAGGGGAAAACAATGGAAGCCTCTGGCACTATAGAAGAATGCTCTTCTATAAAAGAAAGAATAGATAGACAAGCCCTGTCTCAAAATACGACACCCGAGGGGGATCAATAGCCCAGTGGCTATTAGTGGTATATATTTTTCTTAGATGTAGGGTCAGTGGGCCTTTGTGGCCTGAGCCTTGACTCAGTTTTACGAATCTACCCATGATAATAATAAAGCGTTGGGGATTTTTTTTTTCCGGCGAATCTTGGACATTCATTATTGACCTACCAGTCGTGGCTCATCTCAATCCTTCTATGAATTCTATTTGGTTCTGTAAATTTGAAAAAAAGCAGACACTGATGAATGAAATAAGGTTCGATGTGCATTAAACGTCGGTAGAAGGATTCGGGTATCATGTTTGTGCTATCAGTCACGGTTGACCTAAGGACTCTGCTTGACTGTTTAAGGCAAAAATAATATCTACAATAACGGTAAACTGTTTAAATTTCTACGAGCTTGGTGAAACAAACTGGACATTGTGGAGCGTTATGAATGGTAAAAGGCCTTTTCAAAATGGGGGATCTGAATTTAAAGCAAATACATGACGAATATTAAATTTGAAAAAATAATAACTGCTTTCCTCTTCTTCATCCATTATTAGTAGGCAAGTGTCGTAATCTAACAATAACAAAAAAAAATGTTATATTATAAAATAACAATGGGAGATATAATAAATACTTTTTGCTAATATCAGAAGAAAACCCTTTAAACATAAGGAAACTACTTGCTTTACTACTTGTCTTATCAAACAGTTCGTGGTAACGAACTGTAAGTAAGGAGCGACCCGGCTCAATAGTAACCGAAACTCTAAAAAACGGAATTTTGATACCAATAGATACATCATAAGAATCAGATTTTTATGCTGATTTCAAATTTATAAGTGTCATCAAGTTTAGTCTTACCCATCAAAAGTTACGTGCCTGAGAAAATTTGCGTTATTTTCGAAAAAAGGGGGAAACAACCCCTAAAAGTCATATAACTCTAATGAAAATCACACCATCAGATTCAGCGTATCAGAGAACCTTACTATAGAAGTTTCAAGCTCCTATCTGCAAAAATGTGGAATTTTGTATTTTTTTGGCAGAAGAAAGATCACGGATGCGTGTTTATTTATTTTTTTTTCCATAGGTGATGGTATCGATCCAGTAGTCCTAGAATATCGTGAGAGGGCTCATTCGAACGGAAATTAAAAGTTCTAGTGCCCTTTTTAAGTGACCAAAAAAATTAGAGGGCAACTTTGCCCCCTCCCACCCTCATTTTTTTCCCGAAGTCACCCAATCAAAATTTTGAGATAGCCATTTTGTTCAGCATAGTCAAAAATCTAATTGATATGTCTTTGAGGATGACTTAATCCCCCACTGTTCCCGGGGGAAGGGTTGCAAGTTATAAACTTTGCCCATTGTTTACATATAGTATTTGTTACTGGGAAGTATACAGGTGTTTTCAGGAGGATTTTTTTTTTCTAGTGGGGGTTCGGGGTCGGAGTAGGGGCTAAGGGGGAGGATCTTTCCATGGAGGATATTTCCTTGGGGGAAGGAACATTTCCATGAAGGGGCGCCAGATTTCCCAGCATTATTTAAAAAACGATCAGAAATTAAATAAAAAACAAGTTTTTTTTCAACTGAAAATAAGGAGCAACATTAAAACTTTAAACGAACAGAAATTATTACGTATATGAGAGGGTTCTCCCCCAAGTCAATACCTCGCTCTTTACGCTAAAGTTTTTTAGTACTTTCAAAAGAGCTATTTATTCTAATTAACCGGTCTTTGTGATTCAGGGGTTTGTGATGTCAAAGTAGTAACCGTACAATGCATTGAAAATATACATTCAGATATACGCCTTAGGCATGGGTATGTGTGTATATTTTAAACGAATTGGGGTTACCAGGGTCATTAGCAAAGAGGTAACATTTCTATAGAAGGTATAGTAATTTGAAATATCATATGGAATTTGCTTGAAGGTATATACTTTGCGTACGTGCCCGTACCAAACAGGTTGGTTATAATCTGTTCTGCTTCAAGTTTTTTCTGGCACAATTAACTGAATTTCTATTTCATGATAAACAAGTTTTTTTTTAGGTTACATCCGTGTTGGAAAAACCAGTGTATCTTTTTTAGAAGCTAATTATTTTTTTGTATATATTCAAGTTTCAAATTAGATACCTCAACAGTTTGGAATAGTTTATTGAACATAACACAACTGACATTTTTTGTAAGCATTTACATAGAAAATGGATAATTCAAAGCAATTTCTGGTGAGTAAAAATTTTCTCATTATTATAATAAAAAAAGAAATTATCTTATCATTAAGTTAAGGAAGAAATTCTTTCCATACACTAGAACTAAGGGTACTTATATACTTAGAAGCCTATTGTTTTTAGGAGCTGAAACCTCTAAATAATTCTCCTATAGGTTGAAGCTTACGGCGGCTTTTTTTTTTTTTTTTTTTTAGGTATGTTTTTGAAAATACTTCCAGGCCAGTCTGCATTTACGGTGTGATTTTTATCATGATCAGTTAACCTTTTTAGGAATGTTTTTGAAAAAAAAAAAAAAAAAAAAAAAAGTGCTTAGCTCTATTGAAAAAAAAAAAATGTTTTGCACTACTTTAAATGCCTAACATAAACTGAATTATTTTCCCAAACCTAAAATGCATTTTTTTTTTCAAGGAAGTGGACACATGCAATACCCCCCCTTCTGAAAAGAGGGCACGATATAGCGAAGGTATATTAATGCAAGCTACAAGACCTTCAGTTATCAAATTCGCTACTAGAACTACACAAGACCAGCCAATGCCTGCGAATCTTTTAATGACAGGGACCTCTGACCCCCGTGTTAGCTCCATATCAGCTGGAAGGAACTTGAAAAGGGAGTGGACTGCCTTATATAATGCCTCAGCTCAACCTACTGAAGATTGTGACCTTAACCCCCCTCAAGTTTTGCCAAGGAGTTCAGATATAGAAGTCCAGTCAGAATTTGTAAGTATATACATAATTTGTTTGTTTCTATCCCTATTTTCAAAAATAAGGTAAATTTTCTCAGGGGCATAGCTTTTGATGAGTAAAACTTAAAATTTGTTTCTAAAAAACTATTTCATTTTCTTTCATTAACCAAATTAGCTGGTATATGTATAAAGGAATGATTATCATGCATTTCTATAACGAAAAAAAAAACCTTACCTCGTAACTTCTATCCAAGATGCGTTCTAATGCAAAAATTCCAATATTCCTTTTAGACAAACTAACTATATAAAAAAAAAAATAATTCACTATTTCACAGTTGGCAATCATTCTTAAACTGGTATATGTTTTTGCACTAAGCTTTCGCACGCATCCGGGCTCTTATCAAAATGTCCCATCAGCACACCTGAATTTTAAATCCGCCCGACAGGTATAATTTGAATTCTAAGTAGGGTCGCATGCAAAGCGGACTTTAAATAGCAAGATGTATATCTTCAATAAGCAATTTACACAGGGAAAAAGGTTTTTTGATAATTTCCAAATATGTCATCGCAGCAATGTTAAGAAACATTATTTGGGTGAAGCCGTTTTTGATCATTTCATTGAAACACTTAGGTGTTTTCGAGAAAGAATTTGAGGTTGTTCTATTTGAACAGTGTTGTGAAGTCCAATACCCCACCCCCCTAACTCGAAAGGGTATCGATCCTCCTACATCGAAGGAAGCTCCCGGTTCCCAAGGATCCTCCCCGGGAGAGGGGGAGGGGAGGGAGGGTTCTAAAAAAGGACCATCCAACATTTTAATTGCACTTTAATTGTTGATATGGATGGAGAAAAGAGTTCTTCTCTCTCTTACAAGCATTTATTTAGCCCAGGTCAACTTCAAACAAATCCGTTGGCAAAAGACACAGGAAAATACGGATTATTGAGAAGGTAGCATCATCAACCACCGACATATGGGGTTTATACTTTTAAAAAATACAAAGTTCAATATTCGAAACTAGCTTCAGCAGGAGCTTAGGATAGTAGTGGTGACAATTTAGATATAAGGAGCAATTGCCCCCTATTTTTGAAAAAATACCTTTTTGTGGCATTTATACTTTTTAAAGATACAAAGTTCAATATTTGAAGCTAGCTTCAGCAGGAGCTTAGGATAGTAGCGGGGACAATTGAGATATAAGGAGCAATTGCCCCCCCTATTTTTGAAAAAAAAAATACCTTTTTTTGGCATTTATACTTTTAAAAAATACAAAGTTCAATATTCGAAGCTATCTTCAGCAGGAGCTTAGGATAGTAGTGGTGACAATTGAGATATAAGGAGCAATTGCCCCCATATTTTTGAAAAAAAAATACCTTTTCGTGGCATTTATACTTTTAAAAAATTCAATATTCGAAGCTAGCTCCAGCAGGAGCTTAGGATAGTAGTGGTGACAATTGAGATATAAGGAGCAATTGCCCCCTATTTTTGAAAAATACCTTTTTGTGGCATTTATACTTTTAAAAAAAATTCAATATTCGAATTTATTTAGCCCAGGTCAAACAAATCCGTTGGCAAAAGAAACAGGAAAATACGGATTATTGAAAAAGTAGCAGCACCACCAACCCCCGACATATGGGATTCGTGTCCATTAACTGAAGCCGAGGAGCAATTGTTCGTACAGCATACTGCGTCAGTTGAACAATGGTCAAATCTCATTGACACTTATAATGAAGAGGCTCAAACAATCGAATTGGACTCATATTTTGCATTTTTGTTTAAAAAAAAAATTTTTGGAATAAAACCATTAATTTTTTCTAAGAATAAGACTACATTTTCCCGACTAAAAAAAAAAAATATATATTTTTTAACATGTTCAGTTGACATTATGAAAGACATAAGGCAATGTAACTTTTTTTTCTTCTTCTTTTAATTGTTCAGGTGGTGATGGTAGTGATAGTGGGACAATGGCTATGAGAAATTGACAAAGTTTATTAACTATAAAAAAATTTACATAAAAATAAAACTTTTTTTTCTACAGATTAAAAATATAGCACCACCACCAGCGACACCATTGAGTGATGAAGCAACTATATTTACAGGACCAATTCTGTCACCACCAGCAGAGTTCAGGGATGAAGCTACACTGGTCCTAGAGAATATGGAGTGGGAAAGTGGCTTCCTTAACGATGTTTTTGGGGAAATGGTCAGCCTGGATGACTTAAGCTGTGATATTGACATGCTTGAGGATCCGGTGTGGACAGATAGTTTCATGCGTGAATATTTAGATGATGATGTTACAAGTAAATCTGAACCGGGTCCTCATAACGAAATTCCATCAGAGGACAATACAGGCTGGCTCGACCAATTGTCCCCAAACACCTTGGAATATGTGCTAGGGGACCTCATGCCACATCCCCCCAATGTGATTGAACAGACTGGGAGTGGTGTTATTGACAATTCTCTGTCACCCGCCACCACTCCACTTAATGTTATAGATAGAAGTAGTAGTAATACAACAGCAACAGTATCCCCTCTTCCGGATTTTTTTCTCTCCAACTCTGCCTTGCATCACACATTGGTCTACAGCGCCAAATTCGGTGACCCTTTCAACTCTCTAGTGTCGGGGGATATAATAACAGATCCCCTGGCCATTACACATTCATATACTGATAAGATTCGAACCATTCTTGAAGAACAAATGGGGGTGTGGGGAGTGGGGGTCAGTTTAAAAGCATCAATAGCACTAAAAATATTTTTTTTAAATGAAAGTGCGGGTGAGATGTATTCGAAATACTTGCATACAGAGATGTTGGCAATACACCCGCATTTATCAAATTATGGGGAGGTTTTTCTAAATTGGGCCAATAGTATTCAAAGTAAGTGGGAAAATTATAACGAGGGGGGTAGTGGATCTGTGGTTTTATTTATAGAAAGTTTAAATGTTAACATTTGTAGGTTTAAAAAGGATTTTATTGTAAGAGGTGGGCATGGGGAGAGGGCAATTGAATTAAAATATCATTCAGATTTAGAGGGGTGTAGGGGGATACAACGAATCTGTTTCGATACGAGGCTGCAGTGTTTCAAGTATGCGTTTTTAATTGCGGCATACAGACCTCTGCGCAATGATACCACTAAGAAAAAGTTGGATAAAATGGCAGTTAATGGTAGGGAGGGTTCAAAGTTCCCCAAAGTAAATTTTAATTGTTTAAATGGTCAATATCCCGTGACACTAAAAGGAATAGATATTTTTGAGCGGGCTAATGCACATTTAAAGATTGGTGTCACGGTGCTACAGTATGAAACAGAATTTGAAGAGGGTCAGCGTTCCGATAAGAAGGGTGTATTATTTCCAGTGCGGGCTCCTTCAATTGAATCAGTAGAATATTGGGTGTGGCTTCTATACACCCCACCCACAGACTCCGATTCAATTGGTCATTTCAATCCGATTACGGATATTAGTAGGGTTCTAAGTGAGGGTAAAAAGGGGGGGCGTGGGGGTGCATGCTATTACTGTCCAACATGCCTCTCAAGATTTCGCTCTGATTTAAAGTTAAAGCATCACATGAAACACTGTAAACGTCATGGATACCAGGCTGTGGAGACGGTAAGCGGAGATAGAGCGATCTTACGTTTTAAAAATTTTCAAAACACGCTCCTGCAGAGCAATAAGATCGCTTTGGACTGCGAGGCTAAGCTGACAGACGTGTGTGATCCGTCAAATTCAAATCATGTTAAAATACATGAAGCCATAGGGGTCTCTTACGCTCACGCGCAACGAGATTCCAATAATACCATGCAAGTGCTGGAGGTAGTTGAGATGTTGAGTGACGGTGAAGACTGCATGCGCTCGGCATTGGTCAGTCTAGTCAAAACAGCGAACGGTGCAATTTCGCGCCTTCGTTATACAAACTATCCTATGGTCCTATCACCAGATGACATAGTGGCCATTAAAAATCGTAAAATGTGTTGGGTTTGCAAGGGAGAATTTGATGATGGTGTTGGGAATGGGGGGAGGAGGAAGGTGATCGACCATGATCATTTGTGGCAGGAAATTACATCGGGAGGGAGTAACTTTAGAGGGGTAGCCCATCAGTCATGCAATTTAAACGTTAGACAACAATATTTCGTACCTGTTTTTATACACAATTCCAATTACGACTTAAAGTTTGTTCTTCCGGCGTTGGCCCGCATTGCCAAGGGGGGAGTTGTAGATGACGCATGGATAGATGGTTCTTTTTCATATAATATCATACCCAAATCATCGGAGAAGCTACTGCTGCTAGAATTCATGTGGAAAACAGTTGACAAGGGTAACACGTGCCTGAATAAAATCCGTTTTTTAGACTCTTTCAGCTTCTTCCCCAAATCTTTAAGTCAATTGATTCAGGTGCAGAAAAGTGACAATTTTGATAGCTTCCCCCTCCTCAAACAGCGCTTCCCCGATGATGAAATGTATGATTTATTAACGTGTAAGGGTATATATCCATATGATTATTACAACTCTGGCTCGAGGCTAGATGAGGTGTCACTACCGCCCATTGAAGCTTTTTACAATTCTCTTACTGAGAGTGAGTGCACCACTAGCGACTACGAATTTGCTAAGAGGGTTTGGGCAAAGGGCGGATGTAAAAATGGGTGGGATTATTGTAAACTTTACTTGGCCAGTGACGTACTCACTCTTCTGGATATTGTGTGCAAAAATACGGATAAAATCTATGGGGAATTTGGGTTGGATTTAGGTTATTATTTTTCCACTCCCCATTTGGTGATGGACTTGATACTTAAAATCAGCAAAGAAGAAATAGGTCTGATCGCCGATGTGGATCAGCATCTGTTTGTAGAGAGATCAATGAGGGGTGGGTATGTTTTTCACGGGGATCGTATCATGAAAACTGATCCGAGTGGACAGCACACCGATGAAAAGTCGGACGCAGTTTTTTTGGATATGAATTCTCTTTACCCATCGGCAATGTCTCACTACTGTTTGCCGTGTGGCAATTATAAATGGCTTGACAATCCCTGTGCTTCGAATTTCCCCGACATTGCCAGTGTTGAGGAGAATGGGGCACAGGGATGGTTTTTTGAAATTGACGGTGAAATACCCATGGAAATCCATGACTCGGTAAAAGACTTTGTTTTTCCGTGCATAAATAGACCGGTGGGTAGGGACTCTCTGAGCCCCTACAATTTATCTTTAGTAGAGGACGGGAGTATGCACTGGGTACCTTCAAAACAAAAACTAATTGCCGATCTCAACCCGAAACAGAATATCGTTGTTCATCACGTGCTATTGAAATGGATGGTGTCCAATGGTTTCAAGGTCACAAAGATTCATAGAGCCCTCCAATTTGATCAAAAGCCTTACATGAAAACGTTTATTGACACCTTTGTCAGTAAGCGTTCACAAGCGAAAACGAAAGTTGAAAAAGAAGTCTATAAACTCATTTTGAACTCAGCTTTCGGTAAAATGTGCGAGAGCGTACGACACAGAAGTCGATGTGACATTGTAACCAACCCCAAAGATTGTGCTCGAATCATTGCGGATCCAAACTTCACATCGTTCACAATCATAGACTCCAATATGGTTCTCCTACATCGCAAGAAAAGAAACATTGTATTAAATAAAAATATTGCAGGCGGAAGTGCAATAACTGAAATATCCAAGAAACTCATGTTGTCATTTTATTATAATGTATGTAGGGTACAGTGGCCGATTGAGGGACAAGTTCAAGTGTACTACGGGGACACTGATTCACTCCTGTTAAAAGTCAAAACTGAAAATCTATTGAATGATTTGGAAAATGGCGAGTACATTAGCTCACGAATGGACTACACTAACTGGAACGAATCCCTCTACCCAGAGCTAGTGAAACGCCAGGCCCCAAATCAATTGTTAATGTTAAAATCTGAAACGGGTAGCGATCTGATATCCAGTGGTGTGTTTCCTGGACCGAAGGTATACTGTGTGGAAACGCACGGCAAGGATATCAAACAAGTTTGCAAGGGGGTACCTACACACTTTGTAAAAAATAATTTCGACATGAGTGTGTATAGAAACTGTGTGGAACGTAGTTTAGTGCCAAGGGCGAAAGTCATGGCGATTCGCTCTTTACAATTTAAAAACTACACAGTTAGAGTTGAGAAAAACGCCATGTCTACCATATCGGACAAAGTCTATGTACTTGAGGATGGTGTGAAGGTATTGCCACACGGTCATTATTTAATTTCAGACCGAGTTGAATGTACAGAGTACAGAAAACAACTCGGTCTAAAAAAATTAACTTAAATTCACTAAAAAAAGTATAAATTGGGTGGGAGGTTTTTTTTTTTGGGTAATTAGGTTTTTTTTTCTAATTCTTTTTTTTCTATCACAATCAATTTTCAATGTGTGTGTGTGTGTGTGTGTGTGTGTGTTTGCAAGGCAGATCAATTTCCAGTATTTAATGCCAGCCCCCCCGGCCCGGGCCCGCCGCAGCGGGCCCCCGGCGCCCGGCGCTTCCCGCCCCCGGCCGCCGCAGCGGCCGCCCCCGGGGGGGGGGGACCCCAAAATTTAAAATGTTGTAAGTAAAAGTGATATCTCAAGTGCGCATTATTCCAATAAATGTTGTATTTTTTTATAAAAAATAAACAGAAAAAAAAGTGTATTTATTTAAGTGTTTGTTTTTTTTTCTAGTGGTTATGTAAATGTTGTATTTTTTTTTTATTATAAATAAATTTAAAACAAGTGTATTTTTTTTTATTCATGTTTAATGTGCCTTTTTCAATGTAGTATATTTTTTAAAGTATTGTCACCTTTTTTATGTATATAATAAAAGAAAATATTATTCTTTATTCTTCTTCTTCTTCTTCTCGCTATTATTCTTGAGCGGAGTAGTAGTAATAGGGAAATTATTTAGTCATTAGACGGCCATAGTCTACAGTTAGTTGTCCAGGTGAACTGTTGAAGGGAACATGTATCAATTTAAAACACCATTCAGATCGTTTCTGTGTGGACCGTCAATGTCGGGCAAAACAACACTCTTAACTAAAATAATTAAAAATTGTGATAAAATGTTTGTGGAAAAGCCGAAAAAATCTACTATTGCTATAGTATTTGGCAGGAGTCATATGATAAAATAAAAGCAATTGCTGCCACGACAGGGTTGGTGCAGATACAATTCATACAGGGACTTGATGTTTTCAGCATTATTGAACAAAACTCTTGGTTGATCATTGACGATCTGGCTGAATCTATTGAACAATGGTCCCAGGAAATGCTACAACTGTTCACTGTTCGCTCTCATCACGAACAGATTTCCGTTACTCTGGTTCTACACAATCTCTTTCATCAGAGCAAGTGTATGCGAACACTTGCATTGAACTGCACCTACTATATCATCTACAGAGTTGTTCGTGATTCTAGCTCGCTAATAACTCTCAATAAACAAATCTATCCGGGAGCCCCCAAATTTCTGCTCTCAGCATACAATCAGGCAACTAATAAACCCTACGGCTACATCCTATTGGATCTTAATCAAAATACACCCGAGGATCTACGTGTAGTCACAGATATTTTTGACAATGAAATTACAGTATATCTCCCCGTGAACACTAAAAAGACCTATTAGTTGCTATCATGACACTGAAGAAACTACATGAAAATAGACATTTGTTTTCAGTTCTAAGCACTTCAAAACCTCCGCTTAGGAAAGCAATACTCAAACACGGTATTGACAACGATTTCATTAATCTAATATCCGAACTTTGTTTAAATTTGATCGAGGGTAATGTTCAAGTGCCAGAAGTAGTTAAGCAACAGGCAAAGCAACATCGTTCCATTGTACGTACATTGGCATCTAAAAAGAAAGGAAAGAATTTCAAAAGGAAACGACTTCTTCAGGCGGGCGGTAGCTTTTTCACACTTTTACTGCCAATAATTGCAGGACTTGTAAACAGTTTTCTCTAAAAGAGAGAGAGAATGGCAAAACCCTATAAATTGACTCCAATAGAACTCGCTCTCTCACCCGTCGAACACTTTGAGAACAATCTGAGTAAATTCCTTGACAATGAAAATATTGAGGATGATAAAAAACTGCTTTTACTTCAAGATGCACTTCGTCGAGTGGACAAACACAAGTCCTATCGGTCGAAGCCCACTGCTGCTGCTGCTGACCCCAAAAAGGAATCATCTCCTCGGCATTCTGCTGCTGCTGCTGGAACACAATTGAGGAAGGAGGAATTGGATTCGATTGTATTGAAAATTGGAAATCTAATGCCCCACTCATATCGTGAACAAAGTAAACGACTCCTAGCCTATCTCTTGGAAAGTGATCACATTCAAGTTGAGAGCAATGGAACAGGGATTATAATTCAGGGCAAGAGCTATAATCTACTTGATTTAATCTATGATATGGTTACAAATCGTAAAGGACTATTATCATTTGACACTCATCTATACAACTTTCTAAATACATTAAACTTCCCCAAAAGTCTTATTGGCAATAGACAAATTCTAAAAAAATTAAATGAACATGCGTCATCATCATCATCAACAACAACAACAACATTGACACCATTAAAAAATGAACTTGAAGAAGAAGATTTTAAATCAATTTTGGAAAATACTAGCACACCGCTGATAGCTAGACAAAAGCGAAGACGTATCAGGTCATCATCACCACCATCACCAACGGCCAGTATACAAAAGGGTAGCGGACGTTACACAACGTGTTTACGTTCAAAATGGTTGAAGTTCTGAAAGGTGTTTATGAAAATATTGGTGATGTGGGGAGTTTAAGTTCCCCCACAACTCTTTCCAAAGTCACTGGTGTTCCCACTAAAAATGTACAAGACTATCTACAAAATGAATCAAGTTACACTCTGCATAGAAATCATAGACTTCGTGCCAATCAATATCGAAAAACTAAAGCCTTTTACCCATTGCATATAATGCAAGCAGATCTCCTGACTCTAGATGAGCTTCAAAGACGTCACAATACACCGTACAAGTACATTCTACTTGCAATCAGTGTTTATAGTCGTTATGCATATGCAATTCCATTGCGATCAAAGAGAGGTGTTGAAGTTGCTCAGGCCATTGAAAGTATTCTCCAACAGGATTCATATAAAAAAATTCAAACGGATCGTGGTAGTGAATTTGTTAATCCTCATGTTGCAAAAGTACTAGAAAAATATAGTACACTGCTCTATCATAGTCACAGTCCTATAAAGGCTGCATTGGCCGAACGATTGATAAGAACTATTCGACTTTTAATTTCAAGATATTGTACATTGAAAAATACATCGGCTTTTATTCGTGATCTTGATAAAATCATGTTGATTTATAATCAACGACCTCATCGATCATTGTCCAACTCTACGCCAACGGAAGTTCATCATTCTGATCATGATACAATTGACACCTTTCTTAAACAGTATTCCAATGAATCGTCGGCTGTCAAGAAGAAGAAAAATAAATTCAATGTTGGTGATACTGTTCGAATTAATAGAACAACTAATGTTTTTGAAAAGGGGAATTACTTATGGTCCACCGAACTTTTTAAAGTGGCAAAAATCCTAGACACTAAACCCATAACTTATCGTTTGCGTGATACCAAAGATGAAGAGATTCTCGGCGGCTTTTATGACTATGAACTACAAAAAGTTAAAAATGCCAGTGAAATCTATCAAATTGAAAAGATATTAAAGACACGTACTCGCGGGGGTAAGAAACAGTTACTTGTTCGATGGCTAGGATACAACTCTGATTTTGATTCTTGGATCGGTGTTGAAGATATTGACAATGTCCAATGATTTCTATGTAACTTTCATGTCCAACGTTTCCGATCCTCTCTACAATGACTTGAATACGACAAGTGATTTTTGGACAAAACTCTCCCCCGCCATCAAATTTGACGGTGCATATGAAGTGGCTCTTGTCGACTGTATTCTCAAAAATACCTATGACATCCTGAGAAAGGATCGTAAATATGAAATAAAAATACGACCGTTTGAATTCGGTGATGAAGGTGCAATGGCAACTTTTGACTCTAATCAGTACCCTATTGCTAACATCCCCTACAGGGAATACAATAACATGCATGAACTGTGTCGAGTTATCAACAAAAAAATTGCAAGTCGAAAAAAAGGTGGTTTCACTTTCAATTACTCGACGGAACAAAGGAGAATTTATATTACCAATCCATATGAGAATGAAAGAATTTTCCTCAATGAGAATTTACGTGAGGTTCTTGGTTTTAAAAACCGTATTATTAAGACAGAAAATTTCAGCGGTAGTGACCATGTTATCTATGCAGACTATGCACCCAGCTTCTCCACGGACACTTGTATATTTCTCTACGCTTCATTTGTGGAAACATCTCGGGTTGGTAATTCAAATGTTCCCCTCCTACGAGTTCTTGAACGAAAAACCAATCAAGAACATGTTCACCACTACAATATAAAGCATCTTCAGAATATTCCCGTAAACACTTCCTATTTGGAACTCTGTCAGTTAACACTAAGAACTGAATTAGGTGATCCAATAGCAATTTCAAAAGGCTTAGCAGTGATTACATGTCATTTTCGACCCATTGTCAACGACAAGGACGGTACAATAACCTAAAAAATGAACAATAGAAGAATTCCATTTGTCTGTCCCGATATTGACTGTTATGTTGGTGCTTTGAGTCCACGTCAAATAGGCAATGGATTGGACTACTACAAGGGGCGTACTACAATGTCTGGCTATGGTCTTGGTAGCTGGTTTGCTAGGCTATTTCGTTCTGCACTACCCCTTGCCAGAAAATATCTTGTACCTGCTGCATCAAATTTTGCTGCCTCCACACTACAGGACTGGGGGTCGGGCAAGAATTTCAAGGAGAGTGTTAAGGAAAATATTAGATCTTCAGCAAGAGCCGTTGGTGAACAATTAAAATCTAGACAAAATGGGGAGGGATTGAAAAGGATGCGTTCGCGTCATTCACTCATCAGTCTCCACCCAGGCAGGAAGCAAAGGACATCAACAAGGACTTTGAGGAATAAAACAACGAAGTCCAATAAGCAACAGAAGAAGAAGAAAAAGAAAAAGATTGTTAGATCAAAGAAGGATTTCTTCTCTTAAGATGACTTATCTCCCCCACAAGGAATCATATCCATCAATCAGTTCCTCATTGAATCTATTCAATGCTGAAAATGTTGATGTCAGCGTCAAGTATGGCTACTATGAACAATTTCACCCTCAACAACCCCTCTCGGAAAATATACACTTTCAAATATTTTCCAATGAAGACTATTTCATTGATTTGTCGTCAACATTTATTGATTTAAATGTTGTGGTGAAGAAAAAGTCAGATAATACAACTCCAAATGCCGGCGATGGTCTCTCCTATGAAAACTGTATTCTACACAACCTATTCAAACAAATTAATGTATTTATTAATGGAACATTGGTGAGCACTAGCAATAATTTATCCAACTATGCAAGCTACATACAATTTATGATGATGACGCCAAAGGCATACAAGGAGATGAGAGGACAATCGCTGGGCTATGAATATCGAACAGGTGTTGATACTGACGGTGAGTTGACTACTGCAGTGACCCAGGAGTATCATCTAGTTGGAAAATTAAATCATGAGATATTCAATATATCCCAATGGCTACCCCCCAATGTCAAGATTGACATAAAGTTACAGATGGCACCATCGAATTTTATTTTGAGAAAAACACTTCCTGCAGCACCCGATGCAAATGTCATTATCACATCGGCAATTCTCCACGTCCGAAAACAACAGGTTATGAGCTCTGTTGCATTGGCAGTGGAAAAGCTAAGAGCCAATGGCAACAACATTAAACTTCTTGTCCCCCATACAATCACCAATCAACGTCACATTGCCACCGGCTCTCGTAGCTATAGCGATTCATCATTTATCAATGGAGAAATCCCATCAAAATTGGCTTTGGCCTTTGTGAAGAGTGGGAGTGCCGTTGGATCCTGGACTGAATCCCCCCATGATTTTAATTTTTTCGGTCTATCTAGCCTTGTGTGCAAAGTGAATGGTATTCCACTGTACACTCTATCATTTGACAAAAAATCCTATAGAACTCTGTACGAGTTGACCATGCAATCCCTAGATCATGACTCTCAACTATTTGAAAATGGAATAACCGATTCAATGTTTTCAAAAAATCATGGGGTTATTGTTTTGGATTTGTCAGGCACACAGGATATGAGCATAGTACGAACAGGGAATGTACGTTTAGAGTGTACATTTGCCAATGCTCTGACTGAGAGTATCACGCTAATATCACTGAGTCAATTTGAAACCTATTGGGAAATCACGCCCGACGGCAGTGTTCTACTAGACCTAGCACCATGAACACAAACCAAATAATCAACGTATTTAGTATGGATCCATACATGTCCCAGTACAAGTCCTATTGCATACCTTCGGACTTCATTGAAAAAATTCCAAGTGTTAACAATACCCTGATCATTGTTAATAGCAGTCCGTCGACTTTGAAGACCGGTCATTGGCTAAGCATCTTTCAAACAGCGAAGAATATTGAATTTTTTGATCCTCTTGGCCTATCGTATAAATTCTACGCTCCATACATCAGCAACTTTATTGAAAGCAGTGGGAAAACCATTATTCAAAATCAACGAAGAGTACAGGATTTAGCGACTAAGACATGTGGCTTTCATGCACTACTCTTTTTCATGTTCAGATGTCGTGGCTACACCTACAAGCAGTTTCTCAACATCTACGTTGACTTACCTCAATTGAACGACTTTCTAGTGGAGAATATACTTACAAGTGTATTTAATATTGATTTTAGTGCCCTAAGAATAAAATGTTCTAAAGATGTATGTGAAATTGTTTATTAATAAAAAAAAAATTATATACATGATAAAAACGACTTTTCTACTCTTTAGATTTCATCCACTACTAGGTATTTGTCGACAACAACTAGTGCAGGTAGATTATCTGAATTCACAGTGTACTGATCCTGATGTAGTGCAATGTCAGGGTCACATTTTCTACAGTAGAGCGTGACTTCACTCTTGTCATATCTCTTTGTATAGTCAATGATACTATTCTCATTCATTCTATAGAATTCACATGTTTCAATTTGCCTATTTGAAGCAATTTCACAAACAGTGTCCTCAAGTGTCGAATCACATTCCGTCACAGCCAAATAAAAATCAGTGGGCTTATAATCATAACACCCAGTGTCTTCACAACGATGACGTAGAAACCATATTCTTTTGTTGTTCCAACAGTTGAATCGTTGACCCGGTTCCTCCTCCCAGAACAATCTAAAACCACGACGATACCAATCTCGTAGCAATAAACTAAAATCACGGTTAGGATTCTTTCCAATCATACCGGGATATGTACTCTCCCACTGCTTGCACTTATCATAATGACAATTGGAGCATAGGTGACCTCTAGGATGAGAGTCACACACCTCTTCAAGACAGGAATTACAACCTTTAATTTGTACAGCATATCCTCTGTGCAATTTACACGGGTTGCATAATCTACACTTTTCATCATACTCCTCAATCATTGTGCAATTCTCACATGATGACCAGCTGCCCTGTGTGTACATACATAACGGACATGTATGGAACATTTTGTCAAGTGTTAACGCTCTCACTGCCACAATGAAACTGAGCTAGCAACAAAAAAATAATGTCTGAGAGAGAGAGAGGAGTAAATCATCCTTGAGCACCATCTTTCTTATGAAAAAAAGTCCTAAATTTCTAAACTAATGTTTAAAAGCATATCCACAATATCATTTTGTCGTGTCGTGATCAATATATCAATAAATTGTGTAAATGCATTTGGACCACGATGTAGAAGCTTCATACAATAGTCTAATGATGGAGAATCAGTTTTCATTATATCGACAAGCATTCCTCGAGAAAATATCTTCCTTTGAATAGACAACTCTAGAAAATCATCATCTAGAATTAAATGTTTTTCCATATGAACTAGATTCCTCATGACTCGATCTTTCTCGAATCTATCCATTTTTTTTTTAGTCCTAACTCTCTCACAACCAACTTCAGACTAAACAGAATTTCTTTTTTCTACTCTATGAAATATACGCATGTCTACTATAGAAAGAAAAAAAAAATACCATTGATTTAGAAACATTTTTATTGAACATAATTACAATAGTAATATTCACTGATGCATTTTGTTCTCATCAATATATTTCGATAGGACATCTAATGCTGACCGAAGTTTATTTATATGGAGAATATTCACTTTTCCAGCAAAACACAGCTGCTCCTCCTGCTTAAATTTGCTTAATGATATCACGTATCTCGCATACATAATGTACCATTCAAGACATAGTCTACAGCCAGCGGTTATTTCCACAGCTACATTAGGTACTCGTATATCGCTGCTGCTGCTGCTGTCGGTTCCATCATTAATCTCCAATAGTGTAAATGCACCACTCATTTTTTTTTTCACTAATATCCTTGCAAATAAACTATTCTCTTTGAATTCAATTCTCTTACTAATATGAAATACAATGAAAATTACTCCTTATATCCGAATCCAACTACTAATCAAGTAGTTAGTGTGACCGTCGCTCTCTCTCTCTGATTGTCCTCCAAAAATGGGTGTCATAATAGAAAACATGTCTATCAACCCATGTAGAGTTCATTGTAATAGGCAAATGACCTTGGTAACCCCAATTCGTTTAAAATATACACACATACCCATGCCTAAGGCGTATATCTGAATGTATATTTTCAATGCATTGTACGGTTACTACTTTTGTGATTCCAACAAAATTTGAACTTTAGCGTAAAGAGCGAGGTATTGACTAGGGAGCGAACTCACTAATATACGTAATAAAAACATAAGAATATAGAAATTCGTTACGTAAGTTAATTCGTAAGTTACGTCAGAACAAAATCTCGAGAAAGCCATTTAGCCAAAAAAAGGAAAATTAATATGCGAATTTCGTTTTAATCATTCATGTACGGTGAGCCAAAATTAAAGCTGCATTAATTCAAAAACGTTCAGAAATTAACTAAAAAAAAACAAGTTTTTTTAAACTGAAAGTAAGGAGCGACATTAAAACTTAAAACGAACAGAAATTATTCCGTAGATGAAAGGGACTGTCCCTTCCTCAACGCATCGCTCTTTACGCTAAAGTTTGACTCTGTTTCACAACATTATTTTTTAGCATAAAGAGAGAGGCGTTGAGGAGGGGACAGCCCCTTTCATATACGGAATAATTTCTGTTCGTTTTAAGCACAGTATATATAATAGTAGTTATATAAACTGTGGTTTTAAGTTTCAATGTCGCTCCTTACTTTCAGTTAAAAAAACTTGTTTTTTTTATTTAACCATAAATACTTTTGCTAATAGTAGGAAGAAGGTCCTGAAAAAGGAAACGACTGCTTGCCTTATTGATACTATAGCAAATATGTAATTAACAAAGGTTTTACCTTTACATGTTTGCCCAGTATAAAAAAAAGCAGTAAAAACAAATTAAAGAATCATAGTTCTCTCAATAGCATTGGACGGTTTGCCTCCTATGGTTTTTTTCTCTCTCTCTCTCTTTCGGCCTTATTGCGTTAAATTAAATAAAAAAAAACAACAAATTTTTCAACTGAAAGTAAGGAGCGACATTAAAACTTAAAACGAACAGAAATTATTCCGTAGATGAAAGGGACTGTCCCTTCCTCAACGCATCGCTCTTTACGCTAAAGTTTGACTCTGTTTCACAACATTATTTATTAGCGTAAAGAGAGAGGCGTTGAGGAGAGGACAGCCCCTTTCATATACGGAATAATTTCTGTTCGTTTTAAGCACAGTATATATAATAGTAATTATATAAACTGTGGTTTTAAGTTTCAATGTCGCTCCTTACTTTCAGTTAAAAAAAACTTGTTTTTTTTATTTAACCATAAATACTTTTGCTAATAGTAGGAAGAAGGTCCTGAAAAAGGAAGCGACTGCTTGCCTTATTGATACTATAGCAAATATGTAATTAACAAAGGTTTTACCTTTACATGTTTGCCCAGTGTAAAAAAAAAAAACAGTAAAAAAACAAATTAAAGAATCATAGTTCTCTCAATAGCATTGGACGGTTTGCCTCCTATGGTTTTTTTCTCTCTCTCTCTTTCGGCCTTATTGCGTTAAATTAAATAAAAAAAAAACAAATTTTTCAACTGAAAGTAAGGAGCAACAGTAAAACTTAAAACGAACAGAAATTATTACGTATATGAACGGGATTGCTCCCTCCTCAACACCTCGGTCTTTACGCTAAAATTTGAATTTTGTCCCAATTCTTTAAGAATTTGAACAATAAGACGCTTTTTTAAAAGTACTAAAAAACTTTAGTGTAAAGAGCAAGGTGTTGAGGAGGGGGCAACACCCTTCACGTACGTAATAATTGCTTTTCGTTTTAAGTTTTAATGTTGCTCCTTACTTTCAGTTGACAAATGTGTTTTTTTTTATTTAATTTCTTATCGCTTTTTAAATAATGCTAGGAAATCTGGCCCCACCTCCACAGAAAAATCCCCTCCTCGCAGAAATATTCTCTAGACAATTCAATCCCAGTGAAAATTTACCCAGGGCAATTACTCTTAACCACTTCGCGCGTAAATTGAGATGGAAAAGAGAAAGCAAGACATATAAAAAATAATTTTGTATAAGAATTCTGGACAATTCCCCCAGTGCATAATTTCCCCTGTGCATAATTTCCGCCGACAAGTTCACCCCCTGGAAAATCCCCTCCCCATGGAAAATTCCCCTGTGGAAAAACCCTGAGCAGAAAATTTGTCGCCTCCCCCCCCCCCACCCACTCAAAATATATGCATACATCCCAATAACAAATACCATGCGTAAGCAATGAGCAAGTTTTATATCTTAAAGACCTTTCCCCTGGGCCGGGGGGGGGGGGTCATGCTATACCCAAAGGCATAGTTATTGGGCCTTTCCACTATGATGAACAAAATGGCTATCTCAAAATTTTGACCGGACGATTTTGGGAAAAAAGCGGGGGAGGGGGCCTAGTTGCCCTCCAATTTTTTTGATCACTTAAAAAGGGCACTAGAACTTTTAATTTCCGTTTGAATGAGCACTCTCCCAATATTCTAGGACCACTGGGTCAATACAATTACCCCTTGGGAAAAACAAATAATAATAAATACCGCATTCGTGATCTTTATTCTGCCAAGAAAACAAAATTCTACATTTTTGCAGATAGGAACTTGAAACCTCTACAGTAGGGATCTCTAATACGCTGAATCTGATGGCGAGATTTTCATCAAGATTCTATGGCTTTTCTATGACTCTTTCATTAAGATTCTGGTGTGATTTTCATTAATATCACTAGGCTTTTATGGGGTGTTTCCCCCTTTTTTCGAAAATAAGGTAAATTTTCTCAGGCTCGTAACCTTTGATGAGTGAGACTAAACTTAATGAAACTTATATATTTGAAATCAGCATAAAAATTCGATTCTTTATATATATATATATATATATATATATATATATATATATATATATATATATATATATATATATATATATATATATATATAATATATATATATATATATATATATATATATATATATATATATATAATATTTATATATATATATATATGATGATATATATATAATATATATATGTATAATATATATATATATATATATATATATGTATATATATATATATATATATATATATATATATATATATATATATATATATATATATATATATAGATATATATATTACATATATATATATATATGTATATATATATATATATATATATATATATATATATATATATATATAATATATATATATATATATATATACATATATATATATATATATACATATATATATATATATATATATATATATATATATATATATATATATATATATATATATATAATATATATATATATATATATATATTATATATATATATATATATATATATATATATATATATATATATATATATATATATATATATATATCAAAATTCCGTTTTTTAGAGCTTCGGTTACTATCGAGCCGAGTTGCTCCATACTTACAGTTCGTTACCACGAACTGTTTGACTAATTGTTGTAGATGAGGAGCTCGTTTGAACTCTAGTTATAAATTGGATTACCCTTTCTAAGGGACAAAAGCAATCAAAGGGCAGCTTACCACCCCTTTAACTCTCCCTGTGACCCGCAACCCGACATGGCTTCAGATCAAAATTTCAAAACTTTAATCAAGATAGTCTTTTGTCTGAAAATATATCTTTGGGATTGATATTATAAGTGTAGTTTTAGTCTGTAAAGGCTCCAAATTATGCGAATTGCCCGTATAAAACAGAGGCTTTATTCCATTCTGAAACTAATTATATTACTTTCTGTTTTCAGAAAAAGTCCATACACTAGATTTGCATGACGATGACCACTGTGAGGCCTAACTCTCCCCCCCCCCCTCAAAGCTATTCTAAATCGAGTAAGCCAAGTTAGATAATGCTCATTTATCAAAACCGTTTAATCAAAGTTCAGTGAGAGACAAATTCAGTTAAAGTCAAATCACCAAAAGTTGATAAATTAGGTAAGCTCAGCTAAATAGTTTAATGAATTACTGCTAATTGTTATTTTGAATAAATGTTTCAAAAATCACTGAATTTTTGTAATAATAATCAATGTAGAGTAGAATATTTTTATTTATAACACATAGATAATTTCGGAGACCACACTGCCTTTCCATGACGATAAATAAAAGTTCAAATAGGGATAAAATCCTTTTAATAGACAGTGATGATAGAAATTCACAAAAATACCAGATATTTCGGTCACATATACATATCTGGTATTTTTGTGAATTTCTATCATCACTGTCTATTAAAAGGATTTTATCCCTATTTGAACTTTTATTTATCGTTTATAACACATGCATAAATAAATGTCACAAAACAGCGCACATGCCTGGTGGCATACTTTAGCGCTGAAAATATTGCCAACGAAAATACACAGCCATTTTCTAACTAAATTTTACAACAACGAAAAAGAAAACCCTAATGAACAAAATGCTTAGCATGTCATAAGATATTTCTTCACCAGTCTTAGAAAATGTCGCTTGTTGCTGCATTCTCGAACTGATGCTGGAATTGAGTTCCAGATTTTTGGTCCAGCGTGACGGATGCTGAATCCCGCTCTCGATGTCGGGCGAATTTCGTACGAAAATTCTGAACGATGCTTAGTAGGATAATTATGAAATTGAGAATTAGTTGGAAAAATGCCGGAAAAATTTACAGGTGAATTACTATATTGATAATCGTGACATATATTAGAGATCGAAATTAAATGAAGTTGGTCCAAAGAAAAATTCCTGAAGTTTCATATAGGTCTAACTGAAGATCTGCAATCAACATTGAAAAGAATCCTCATTGCTTTATTCTGAAGTATTTGGAGAGATTTGAAAACAGACGAAAAGGTAGATGCCCAAACCGAAATGCAATAGAGAAAATATGGGTGGACAAAAGAATAATATATAGATTTTAGAATAGCTTTAGGAAAGAAATGACGAAGACGAGTTAGCATGCCAATATTTCGGGAAGTTTTTAACGACAGTGTTTTTACATATTTATGAAACGACAAATTTTCATCTAAAATAATCCTAAGATATTTAAACTGATCTACCCGTTTTAATTCAAGACCATTCACGAAAAGAGAGAAGCTATCTGACACTACTGATCTAGTTCGCAAAAATGGCATATATTGGCATTTTTTTCATTAAGAGCTAGTAAATTCCTTGAATACCAATCAGATACAGTTAGTAACGTACTTTCCAGGATCTGGAAAAGAACTGAGTAGAGTTTATGGTATACATATATACAGTTTATTTATGTACGCATTTATGGTATATATTTAACATATGCCATGTAATGAACATAGTATATATCATATAATATATGTAAACTGTACGTCATATAAGCCTCAATTGTGTATGTTTTGTTTAAATAAAAAAATACTTGCACATATAACGTGAAAATTGTTTATTTTTATCTATTTTGCTTTTATTACGTATTTAGTAATTCTAATAAAAAATCAACAAGATATAGGATAGAAAATAAGATTAGTTTGAGATCAAGTTGGTTTTTATTGCGGTTTGGTTCTATCTTCGTTTCGAAACTTTAAAAAAAAGAAAAGAAAAAAGAGCAATAGCCTACTGTTTCAATGAATCTCGCCGTGACGGTATCCCCTGTTGATGCAAAGTGTGAAGCTGGACCCTTATGACTTTGTTAGAAATGTGTACAACAGCTTGCCATATAGAATATAAAACAACATTATTCTATATAGAATACAGAATAAAAATACCGTTTATTAGGTTCCCGACAGTTGTATCGCCAATCCTTTACGGTTCATGTTGGCACTGGGCCAGAAGGGGAGCTAAGATTTCTTGAAGTAAGAGACGACGGATTGGTTCTTCGAGCTTTGAGTGGAGCCATTGTGGAGCGGTGGTGGTTCGAAAGGATTGTTAATATGACATATAGTCCTAAAACTAAAGTGTTGTGCATGTGGAGGAGGAATGGAGAACAAACACAGTTGCACAAATATTACACAAGAAAGGTCTGTTCTATATTTTTTTTTATTATTTGGCTAAGGGTAAAGTAATGAAACTCAGCAGTGCACCAAGGAATATTATGACGATCCCAGATCCTTACCTTGAGCTAAATTATTTCTAAAGCATAGATCTTGTGCACCGAAACCAGGGGCGGATCCAGGATTTTTTTAGGGGGGGGGGCAAAATAGGTTGATCCGATAAAAAGAAATTTAGGGGGGGGGCAAAATAGGTTGATCCGATAAACTTGCGTTAGGAGCAAGTTTAATTAACGCAAACTTGAGTTAATTAAGTAAATTACACTACTTTAAACTACGCTAAGGGGGGCGCCCCCTTCCCCCTGGATCCGCCACTGAATGAAACTCACAATGCAGTCCTCCTTTGTATATAGGTCACATATTAACAAACTATATCTGAGCATATTATAGATGAATATCATATTATAGATATTCATACTGATATGATAATTTTATGAAAAAATTAAGATTTTGAAAAATAAGTTTGTCACTCTAATTTTTTTGCCTCGTTTCTGAAGATGCTTGGACTTGGTGTCCAGTTGTTGGAGTTGCTATTTGTCAATGGTGACATCAAGCATGTCTTTGTTTTACTAAATTTCGTTACAAATATTGGCAAAAGACTATTCGCGCTTAAATAAGAGATAAAGGATAGTAAAATACCGAAACTGATCCGTTTTACTGTAAATCTGATTTATTGTTATAAAATTACTGCAAACCCAAGTCAGTTTCTTTCAATTTACATAAATTACGACTGCTATTTAACGTACTTTTGTACCAATTCAGTACTTAAGAGGTCACTACTGCAAACAACAAAAAATCTAAATTCTCGAACTTGGGTCTGTTGGTAAATACGCTCAAAGTCAAAGGACTTCAAATAGTTGACATGTCTATTTGATAGGCTTGATGTCTGTGCTTTTCAGGGGCTGCTTACGCTTGAGCGAAACTAGGTATAATAGTAGTTGGTACAATCAGCTAAAGAAAAATTTTCTGTATTCCTTAGAGCATATAAGAATCTTGGATAAAAATTTTCATAATGGATTAAGTATAAAATACGTACGTGACACTAATACCCACAAAGACTAAATCAACAGGAAGACCGACAAAATCGTTCAATCACTTATTTATAGCAAACTTGAAAATGCTCAACATGGAAGTGATGAGCAATTTCAGTCCCCAACAGGCTTCACCAACGCCAGATAGTAGAGTCTTTTTTTCCCTTTAGAAATTTGTTTGGGTTTATTACCTAGATAGAAAATATCTTATTCCATATTTTATAATGACTTGCTTGTGTGTATATCAACGAAATAAATGTCTTAGATATTTGTGTAAAACAAATAATGTTTTTTTTTATTTTTATACCTTTATTAAGCTAACAGAAGCATATTAACAAAAAAAATTATTTAATCCTGGTTATTAGTTTAAAATGAACTAAAAACACATGTTTTTTAATATATTATATAAGTTTTATTTCTAGTGTAAATTATTGTACCAGTCTATACAGGAAGCCATGGAGAGAGCAGCGGCTAGAGGAGCCGGGTCTCGTCCTGGAGCTGAATTGGGTGGAGAATTCCCGGTGCAAGATCTAAGAACGGGTGAAGGTGGACTCCTCCAGGTAGCCCCTTAAGTTCTGCTACAATTTTTGTTTTATGTACTTCCCGAACAAAAGTAAAAATAAGAAATGGCTCGTTTTCTTACTACAGAAAAAAATAAACAGGTATCATCTCTTACTCAGATCAATTTTACGTTATATTTTAGGTTAAAATAGTAAATTCATTTTTAAGTATCGTAACAGTTGCCGAATATTTTTCAAATAAAAGGGGAGGGGGTGATTGCCCCTTTCCCCCTGCGCCCTGATCTGAGACCTTCATCAACTGTCTCAATTATCACTGGCAATTTTTTGTCAGTTCGTGAAAATATTGTTTTTATCTAACGAACTTTCCTATTAACGTTTTGCGGAAATGTAATACTTGAGCAGGAATTTAATAATTCCTGCTCAAAAGCAAACCATGATTTAAAGCAGGAAAAATACCACCCAAAAACCACCCAAAAAGAACAATTACAAAACTAAAAAACATAAAACTTGTCCACAGTTGTTTCTTAAATGAAGAATTTGCCAAGTTTTATTCTCTTTTGAGTATTTTTTATTTTACAATCAAAATAATCAACATTTTCAAAATTTTCAACATTTTCAAAATGATCCGCAAGCATGCACCACTATGATTAGATGTGTAATCAAGAAGTGACAAACAAATATTCCCGACATAAATTGCACAGACAAGCTACGGAAACATAGATTTAATTTGTTTTTTTTACAAACAGATTATTTTGGTATTTTTTAGATATCATTTTGTGTTAGCTTTTCAGCTGATTGGGATTTGAAAAAGGGACCCTGCTCCCTAAAAGAATAATTTTTGAATGGCCTGGGATATACTATACCCTTAATCAGCCAAACTTTTGTGAAGATAGTTGTTTTCTAAGCTTTCAATGACCACACCCCTCCCCTCCCATCAAAAATTGGGATTTACTTAATTCTTTTTAAAAGGGTTATTTTGAAGAAAGTAATGCACTTAAGAATATTTATAATTACGGTCTTTCAAAGTAGTAATGAACATTTATCGTACACAATTGGACCCCAGAATTCTTCTATGGGAACAGGAGGGCAAAAGTTCAAGTACTTTTCTATATATTTTTTGAAAGAAAATATTCTGTTTTCATTGAATTTATTTAATTTTTGGCTTAGGACTAAGACTTAGGCACGAAAAGACGCGGTTTGCACAATTCGGCAATCTCGTTTTAAGTACAGGCAAAAATTCACTACCAAGTTTCAAAATGCTTCTGCTAAAAACGGGCGAAGAATTGTCAAAGAGGCTATACTGTCGTCTAAGGAAGCTTCAGTTCCTTCCCTAAAAATCCACAACGGTACAATCATCCCAGATCCACTAGCCAAGAGCGAAGCTCTTGCTAAGCATTTGCCAAATTCTCAAATCTGGACGACGATGGTAAAGAAGTTCCCGATTTTCCTGATCAAACCGATACTGTCCTTGATCGTGTAAACTATTCCACTCGTAAAGTCCTTCCCATTCATTAGCGTCTTTATGGGACCAAACACTCAGGATCTGACATTATAAGTATGTTGTCTTGAAGTCCTGTAGTGCTGAATTAGCTAGACCTTTCTCATTGCTTTTTCGGGTGTCTTTCCGCTCTGAAACCTCTCCGCACACATGGAAATCTGCCCATTTCATTTCTGTATCTAAATTAGATGGTGATTCAACGAGTTTCGGCTCATATAGGCCTAATAGTCTCCTGTCCTGTATTTGGAAAGTTTACGAAAGCGTTTCCAATCATACACTTTATTGGTACGTGGAGACAATTGAGCTTTTAGATGACCTCCAAAAAGGATTTCGACGGAAACGCTCAGTGCTCGACTGCCTTATGGCTCAGCACCAGAGGTGAATCAAACTTCTACCAAAAAATATGACATCAGGCTATTGTCATTCGTCATCACTAAATCTTGTGCCAGAGTAAAGCATCGCAGCTTAGTAATTAAAATTTGTGTCCGTGGACGTCTGTTTTAACTATTGTGTCCATGTACGTCTGTTAAAAGTGATTGACAGCTTTCTTTCTGATAGTTCACTGTGGTTTGTTCTTGATTGGAGCTCTGTTCCTATGAATACCCAATAAAGTAAGGCTTGCCCCAGGCTAGTGTTTTAAGACCTACGCTATTCCTTCTCTACGTAAGTGACATGGAAGACAATCTCGTAAGTCCTTTGTATCGCTTTGCCGACGACATCATGACACACATAGCCATCCCGAAACACGAAGACACAACCCTTGCCCCTACAGCCGGATCTTTAGGAAATTGAAAAGTGGTCCGATTGATGGATGATCGATTTCAATAAGCCGAAAACAAAGCAGCTGTTGATTTCCCGATCGAAAATGCCACACATACACCCCAACTTCATCTTCACGGATGAAGCTATGAAGAAGGTGAGCGAGCTTCGTCTTCTCAGAATCCACTTCTCTAGACATCCCAATTAGAAAACTCTCGATCTAGCTAGAAGCTCACGTGCAAGAAAGCTGGGGATCACTCTTCACTGCAAAAATCTTCTACCACCTAGATCGACCATCAAACTTTACAAGTCTTGCATTAGAACTATCGCCGAGTATGGATGCCCGCTGTTTATTGGTGTTCCATAAATGTTGTTGGTATCACTTCAGAAGACCTAGAATAGGGCCAATAGGGCGGGTTCAATCGTTCCCTACGACTCTCTAGTCTGTTAGTAAAAGGTTTGACGCAGCGTTGATGGCTGTTTTCTAGTGCATAAATTCACATCCTTCTCTAGAGCTTTCTCATGCTATGCCCCCCCCCGCTGTTCAATCGACAGGACAGATACGAAGAGCAAAGTATTTTAAGAAGAGCTTCATTCGAGATTGCGCTGTGATTTGGAACGTCCTTCCTGGGGACGTTAAGCTTAAAGGTTTCTCTGTCGACACCTTCAAAAGAAGATTCAATACTCATAGAAAGTCTCGTGATGGAGCGATGTAAAAATACTAAATACAAATGAGACATCTAAATGCACCTGGTGCCGCAGATTTACAAAAAATGATAAAACAAAGGAAAATTTTTATCCTTTTAACTTCTCTTCCTATTGAAATTATAAATTGCGTATAATTCTGTTTTAATTTAACTTCTCCTTTTGCCGGTTTTCCTGGAAACTATTGGTTTGGTATTCCAATTTAATAAAACGAGCCACGCCTTTATAATACGCATAATAATAAAAGTAATAATTTATTTTTACCCTCTTTCATTACATTATAAAAATGCATTAGAGGAGTATAAAAAGAAACAAAAAGAAGGAAGAAGAAAAAAAAAAAAAAGAAGCACGAATAATTAACGACGATAGAGTGTATTTGACAATAACATTTCTAACGGAGAAAGAAAAACAACTAGAAACTTAAATCAACTCTATGAAACAGGAACTATCAGTTTAGGCAACCATATATAATAGATTGTTAAGCAGAAAGTTTGACATATTCTTACATCGGTCTTCAAAATAAGCCGATAACTCCTTCATTTTCACACATATATCAAACACATGCAATTTTTTATTAATGTATGAGTACAGGGACCACAGAGGAATACCTATAAAATACTTAGCATACTAGTAAAATTTGACCTTAAATTTTTTTCTTATTGATTATTGAGGAGAGATTCCATGGAATTATGATTCCAAAATGGAGTTCCAAAATGGAGTTCCAAAATGGAATTATGAACACGTGGAGTGCAAACATGGAATTTTATTACGAATAAATAAAAAAAAAAACAAGTTTTTTTAACTGAAAGTAAGGAACGACGTTAAAACTTAAAACAAACAGAAATTATTCCGTATATGAAAGGGGCTGTCCCCTCCTCAACGCCTCGCTCTTTACGCTAAAGTTTTTTATTGTTTAAAAAAAAATAGAGTTGTGAGAAAGTCAAACTTTTGCGTAAAGAGCCAGGCGTTGAGGAGGGGACAGCCCCTTTCATATACGGAATAATTTCTGTTCGTTTTAAGTTTTAACGTCGTTCCTTACTTTCAGTTAAAAAACTTGTTTTTTTTATTCAATTTTTGAACGTTTTTGAATTAATGCGTTTTGATTTTGGCTCACCGTACGTGAATAATTAAACAAAATTTGAATATTAATTTTTCTTTTATTTGGTTAAATGGCTTTCTCGAAACCTGTTTAATTTTGTTTACGAACGTTTTTATTAGTAATAAATATACGTAACTTACGAATTAACTTACGTAACGAACTTCTATATTCATATATTTTTAATACGTATATTAGAGGGTTCGCCCCCTAGTCAATACCTTGCTCTTTAAGCTAAAGTTCGGATTTTGTTCCAACTCTTTAAAAATGACCCCTTAATCACAAATGCCGTTAATTAGAATAAATAACTCTTATGAAAGTACTACATAATCTTTGAATTAAAGAGCAAGGTATTGACTAGGGGATGAACCCAATCATGTACGTAATGTTTTCTGTCGTTTTAAGTTTTGATGTTGCTCCTTACTTTCAGTTGAAAAACTTGTTTTTTTACATATATATAGTTTCTTATCTTTTTTAAATAAGGCTGGGAAATCCGGAGCCCCCTTCATAGCAATGTCCCTTCCCCCATGAAAACTTCCTTCATGGAAAAATCCTCCGACATAACCCCCGACCCACTCCCCCCCACTACCAGAAAAAATCCCCCCTGAAAACGTCTGTATACTTCCCAATAACCAATACTATATGTTAATATTGGATAAAGTTCATAACTTTCAGCCCTCCCCTCGCGGACTTCGGGGGAATAAGTCATCCTAAAAGATATAATTATCATATTTTTGACCATGTTAAACAAAATGGCTATCTCAAAATTCTGATCGGGTGACTTTGGGAAAAAAATGAGCGTGGGAGGGGGCCTAGTTGCCCTCCATTTTTTGGGTCACTTAAAAAGGGCACTAGAACTTTTAATTTCCGTTCCAATGAGCCCTCCCACGATATTCTAGGACCAATGGGTCGATACAATCATCCCTGGGTAAAAAAACAAACAAACAAACAAATAAACACTCATCCGTGATCTTTCTTCTGGCAAAAAATGCAAAATTCCACATTTTTGTAGATAAGAGCTTGAAACTTCTGCAGTAGGGTTATCTGATAAGCTGAATATGATGGTGTGATTTTCATTAAGGTTTTATAACTTTTAGGGGGTCTTTGCCCCTTTTTTCGAAAATCAGCCAACTTTTCTCAGGCGCGTAACTTTTGATAGGTAGGATTAAACTTGATAAAACTTATACATTTGAAATCAGCCTTAAAATCTGATTCTTTTGATGTATCTATTGGTATCAAAATTCCGTTTTCTACAGTTTCGGTTACCATTGAGCCGGGTCGCTCCTTACTTACAGTTCGTTACCATGAACTGTTTGATAGGGGAGGAGAGCCGAGACCATAGAACAATCTTTGTTTTTTCTATTTTTTCTAGAAGGTTTTTTATATAAAGAAATTCCATTTTTAATCATATTTTCTAAAGTTTTCTAGTTATAAAACAGATACATAGCTGATCATCCTACTCTTTTTCTCCTTTTTAGTTGTACAAATAGACAAGTATTCTCCGGTTTTTATCGAGCTTTTTTATTTCAGGTTTGTCTGGAGGGAGTTGGCCTGCTGTTCGTCGACAGTAAGGTAATTCTTTTTCTATGTTCTGCACTTTTATGTCTTTCTTTCTCTCAAGGACCTTCTCAAAATTCCTTCATATTTTTTCTACTTTTTCTAGCTATATTTCTTAAGCAATAAAACTTTTTTAATTTTGTATTTTGCATGCCTTTTTCAACTAACTTGAAAATTTAAGTGTTTTACTCATCTTCTAAAAATCGAAGGAGCTTTCGAGGTGGTCCTTGCCACGTGTTGTGGTGTTAAACCACATTTTTTTAAAAGTAGAAATATAAACTGAAATTCTTTTTTTCTTTTTTCCGGTTGTCTTCCTGTTGGATCATTAGGATTATGAGGTAAATTTATTCGTTGCTATAGTTTGTATCTTCTATAGCTAATTGTAGTTCTTTTGTAACCCCCTTGTCAGATGGGGGAAGGTCTTTGGTTAACTGTCACAGTGTCTTTCGCGGCACCCTACTTGATATCCCCTTTGTTTGACCATCTCCAAAGTTTCATACCTAGCTTGATGCATGTTCTTACCTTGTATGACTAACTATCTTTTCTTCTTTCTTGGTGTAAAAGCTTTGCTCTAATGGTCGAAAATGGGTCGTTCCGAGAAACAAAATTTATTAGAATTTTCTTTTCTTTTTTTTTAAGAAAGATTCATTTTTGAGCTGTACCGTATTATAATTTTGGGCAATATTTAGGAAGATCTGAGTGAGGAATTCAGACAAGTACACATAATGGTTTTGTCCTTGTTTCGGGAGGGGGGAACCTCTCAGCGAGGATGGATCTCTTTCGAGGGAGTTTGAAGGGGGTGGGGTGCTCTTTACGCTGGATTGAATTGCTCTTTACGCTGGATTAACTCCACGGAGGAGTTCTCCGTGAGGGAGAGGGGTATATTTCATAGTGGATGAGCCAGACTTACCGGTATTATTTGAAAAACGAATAGAAATTATTTCATATATGAAGGGATGCCCCCTCCTCAATACCTTGCTCTTCACGCTAAAGTTTGACTGTTTGTCCCAATTTTCGAAGAGCGTCTACTGAAATAGGGGGCCGTTTAATGAGAATAGGATTCTTTAATTGCTAATAGCTTTAGCGTAAAGAGCAAGGTATTGAGGAGGGGGCAACCCTTCATATAAGGAATAAATCTGCCACAATTAATATGTAAATTTTGTTTTTATTTTTCATATACGTTGAGCCAAAATCGAAAATAGTTGAAAAACGTTTCGAAATTAAATATAAAAAATATTTTTTTTTAACTTAAAGTAAGGAGCGACATTAAAACTTAAGACGAACAGAAATTAATCCGTATATTAAAGGTGCTGTCCCCTCCTCAACGTATCGCTCTTTACTTAAGTTCTATTGTTTTAAAAAGTAGAGTTGTGACAAAGAATCAAACTTTAGCGTAAAGAGTGAAGCGTTGAGGAGGGAACAGCCCCTTTTATATTCGGAATAATTTCGTTTTTTTTAAGTTTTAATGTCGCTCCTTACTTTCAGCAAAAAAAAAATCTTGTTTCTTTTTATTTAATTTCAAATTAGTATCGAACTTAATTCCACAGATTTGATATAGATACAGTATATGTTGCTGTTGGGTCTGATGTATCGATGAATGACATTACAAACTCAAACTCAAACAAATTTATTATCGAACCTCTTACACGGTCATACCGATCAGTGACAGTTCTTGTCACATTATTAAATAAAAAAAACAAGTTTTTTTAACTGAAAGTAAGGAGCGACATTAAAACTTAAAACGAACAGAAATTATTCCGTATATGAAAGGAGCTGTCCCCTCCTCAACGCCTTGCTCTTTACGCTAAAGTTTTTTATTGTTTCAAAAAAATAGAGTTGTGAGAAAGTCAAACTTTAGCGTAAAGAGCAAGGCGTTGAGGAGGGGACAGCCCCTTTCATATACGGAATAATTTCTGTTCGTTTTAAGTTTTAATGTCGCTCCTTACTTTCAGTTAAAAAAACTTGTTTTTTTTTTATTTAATTTTTGAACGTTTTTGAATAAATGCAGGTTTTGATCTTGGCTCACCGTACATGAATAATTAAAACAAAATTTTCATATTAATTTACTTTTATTTAGTTAAATGGCTTTCTCAAAACTTGTTTAATTTTATTTACGAACGTTTTTATTAGTAATAAATATACGTAACTTACGAATTAACTTACGTAACGAACTTCTATATTCATATATTTTTAATACATATATTGGGGGTTCGCCCCCTAGTCAATACCTTGCTCTTTAAGCGAAAGTTCAAATTTTGTTCCAGTTCTTTAAAAATGGCCGCTTAATCACAAAGGCCGTTAATTAGAATAGATAGCTCTTATGAAAGTACTAAAAAATCTCTGGCCTAATGAGTGAGGTATTGACTAGGGGGTGAACCCAATCATATATGTAATATTTTCTGTTCGTTTAAAGTTTTGATGTTGCTGCTGTTGCAGTTGAAAAACTTGTTTTTTATATTTAATTTCTGATCTTTTTTTAAATAATGCTGGGATGTCCGGCGTCCCCTTCATAGCAATGTCCCTTCCCCCATGAAAACTTCCTTCATGGAAAGATCCTCCTACATAACCCCCGACCCCAGGCACGTACGCAGGAATTTGTTTCGGGGGGGGGGCCAATTTGTTTCAGGGGGGGGGGGGCAAATCCTTCAAACCCATTATTCTGTGAGAAAAATCAGAAAATTATGGGAAATGAAAAAAATCGTGAGATTTCGGGGGGGGGGGGCGGGCCCGGAGCCCCCCCCCCCCTGCGTACGTCCCTGCCCGACCCCCTCCCCCACTACCAGGAAAAATCTCCCCTGAAAACGTCTGTACTGTATACTTCCCAATAACCAGTACTATATGTTAACATTGGGTAAAGTTCATAAATTTCAGCCCTCCTCCCGGGAACTTCGGGGGATTAAGTCATCCTAAAAGACATACTTATAATATTTTCGAACACGCTGAATAAAATAGCTATCTCAAAATTTTGATCAGGTGATTTGGGAAAACAATGAGCGTGGGAGGGGGCCTAGTTGCCCTCCATTTTTTTTGGTCACTTGAACTTTTAATTTCCATTCCAATGAGCCCTCCCACGATATTCTAGGACCACTGGGTCAATACGATCACCCCTGGGAAAAAAAAATAAACACGCACCCGTGATCTTTCGTCTGGCAAAAAATGCAAAATTCCACATTTTTATAGTATTAGAACAAAATTCCACATTTTATATAATATTTTCGAACATGCTGAATAAAATGGCTATCTCAAAATTTTGATCAGGTGACTTTGGGAAAACAATGAGCGTGGGAGGGGGCCTAGTTGCCCTCCATTTTTTGGGGGCACTAGAACTTTTAATTTCCATTCCAATGAGCCCTCCCACGATATTCTAGGACCACTGGGTCAATACGATCACCCCTGGGAAAAAAAAAAATAAACACGCACCCGTGATCTTTCTTCTGGCAAAAAATGCAAAATTCCACATTTTTGTAGATAGGAGCTTGAAACCTCTACAGTAGGGTTCTCTGATACGCGGAATATGATGGTGTGATTTTCATTCAGGTTATATAAATTTTAGGGGGTCTTGCCCCCTTTTTTCGAAAATCAGCCAAATTTTCTCAGGCGCGTAACTGGGTAGAATTAAACTTGATGAAACTTGTATATTTGAAATCAGCATTAAAATCCAATTCTTTTGATGCATCTATTTGTATCAAAATACCGTTTTCTAGAGTTTTGGTTACCATTGAGCCGGGTCCCAACAACCAATACTATATTTCAACCTTTCAGCCCTCCTCCTGGGGGCTTCGAGGGATTAAGTCATCCTAAAAGACATAGTTATAATATTTTCGACCATGTTGAACAAAATGGCTATCTCAAAATTTTGATCAGATGACTTTGGGAAAAAAATGAGCGTGGGAGGGGGCCTAGTTGCCCTCCATTTTTTTTGGTCCCTTAAAAAGGGCACTATAACTTTTAATTTCCGTTCCAATGAGCCCTCCCACGATATTCTAGGACCACTGGGTCGATACGATCACCCCTGGGAAAAAGAAAAAAAAAAAACAAATAAACACGCATCCGTGATCTTTCTTCTGGCAAAAAATGGAAAATTCCACATTTTTGTAGATAGGAGCTTGAAACCTCTACAGTAGGGTTCTCTAATACGCTGAATATGATGGTGTGATTTTCATTAAGGTTCTATAACTTTTAGAGGGTCTTTCCCCCTTTTTCGAAAATCAGCCAAATTTTCTCAGGCGCGTAACTTTTGATAGGTAAGATTAAACTTGATGAAACTTATATATTTGAAATCAGAATTAAAATTTGATTCTTTTGATGTATCTATTGGTATCAAAATTCCGTTTTTTAGAGTTTCGGTTACCATTGAGCCGGGTCGTTCCTTACTTACAGTTCGTTACCACGAACTGTTTGAAAAGATAAGGCACTAACCATATGTTATCACAGCCATTGCCATCGTCAAACAAATTTATACGCAACTGAAAAAATATTAGTTAAATAACGAAAATCAAAATAATATAAACAGATTCAAATAAAACCCAAATTATTTAAATTTCTAACTTTCTGACCAAAAAAAATCAACAAAAAATCAAATTAAAATTAAAAAAAAAAACTTTAAAATCGACAACAAATAAAAAGAATAACGAAATAAAGCAAATATATTTGTACAGTTATATACATTTGGGAAACCATTTGATGCTTGTTTGTAATCTCTCTCAATTCAAAGCACATCATTAACGTAGAATCAGTATATTCATTCTAACCTAGTAATGTTAAAATGCAATAGCCTGAAAATGAATGTAACACTTAACACGATTTGACTTTTGAAACCTTCATTTTCTGAAAAGAAAAATAGATCATTTCCTGGGAATTATTAGCATTTGTTATTCGCCCCTAAGCTCAAGTGACTATGGATTTGCATGAATTACCATCATTGCCATTTTTACTAAGCATACTCCTAGCTCAAGTAGTGATATCGGTGTCCTATTTGTGATGTTGAACAATAAAATTTGAGTTACAAATAGGTTGTAAAACCAAATGTAGAACCAACAAACGAGGAAAATTTTCGTTTAATAAAAACGGAGAATAAAGTAAAATTCCTCGGTTAGCTTTTTTTGCAGATTTCTTTCATTTCTCTAAATAAAAGATTTCTCTTTCATTTACTTTTTTTAGATTTGTCTTTTTGTTTTGTTTTTTGCCTTTTATTCTGTTTAGTATTTTTTTTTCTTCGTCCTACACTGAGGACAACCAAAATATTTGCAGTAGTTTTTACTGAATGAAAATTTTCCTTGTTTATTGGTAATAAACCATTTCTAACAAGTTTCAAAAGAAAAAATGCTCTTAAAGTGGCCGACTTTATTAGTATTAAAAGGGATAATTGGGGAATACAAAGAAAAGAGAGCATAGAAGGGACGCCTCTTAAGGAAGGGTAGTAAGAGGTATAATATATAATATCTCTTGCGGGTAACATATTCACAGTTTGCGTTGAGGTAAAATAGTTTCAACTAAGATCTTAGAAATATCTTGGGTGTCAGTTAGAAAAATTCTATCGTTAGAAGTCCCATTAAAAGATGGATCAACATAAGATTTTAATGCTTAAGCTCTTGTGGTTTCGAGGGGAAAAACAAGCGCATCATGTGAAGTAAGCAAAAGAAAAAAAATCTAATTCTTCACCAATGCTGTATTGTTCAATAAATGTTTACTTTCACTATTTACAGTTATTACTGTTTACAGTTACTACTACAGTTATTATTACTACAGTTACTACTACAGTTACTATTACAGTTATTACAATTTACAGTTATTACTATTTACTATTTACAGTTACTTTCACTACAGTTTATTCTACTTCCATACTACTTTCATAGAAAACTCTTAGTTCTTATAAATAATAATATCTAAGTATTTTTTAGCCTCAATTATTTAGCTTATATAATTTGAGTCTATTAAAAATAAATTAACAAAAATGGTAACGGGAAAGAGGATTATACGAACATAAGTAAAAGGCTAGACATACTTTGCGGCCGAAAGATTAGCCATGATCTCTATCATCTTTCCTCTATTTGTCTTCCTAAAAGCAGCTAAAGTGGTCTTTTATTATTTAAAAATATGTTTGATTAATGATAAGCCTTCCAACCACGCCCGACTAGGGAGTAAGAAATAGAGGTTAAAGCCGTTAGAACTTCTCTTTCAAACAGTTCGTGGTAACGAACTGTTTGAAAGGAGCGACCCGGCTCAATGGTAACCGAAACTCTAGAAAACGGTATTTTGATACAAATAGATACATCAAAAGAATCAGATTTTAATGCTGATTTCAAATATATAAGTTTCATTAAGTTTAATTGTACCCATCAAAAGTTAAGCGCCTGAGAAAATTTGGCTGATTTTTGAAAAAAGGAGGAAAGACCCCCTAAAAGTTATAGAACCTTAATGAAAATCACACCATCATATTCAGCGTATCAGAGAACCCTACTGTAGAGGTTTCAAGCTCCCATCTACAAAAATGTGGAATTTTGCATTTTTTTGCCAGAAGAAAGATCACGGGTGCGTCTTTATTTGTTTTTTGTTTTTTTTTTTTTTCCAGGGGTGATCGTATCGACCCAGTTGTCCTAGAATATCGTGGGAGGGCTCATTGGAATGGAAATTAAAAGTTCTAGTGCCCTTTTTAAGTGACAAAAAAAATGGAGGGCAACTAGGCCCCCTCCCACGCTCATTTTTTTCCCAAAGTCACCTGATCAAAATTTTGAGATAGCCATTTTGCTCAGCATGTTCGAAAATATAATAAGTATGTCTTTTAGGATGACTTAATCCCCCGAAATTCCCGGGGGGAGGGCTGAAAGTTATGAACTTTACCCAATGTTAACATATAGTATTGGTTATTTGGAAGTATACAGACGTTTTCAGGGGAGATTTTTCCTGGTAGTTGGGGGGGGTGGTTCGGGGGTTATGTGGGAGGATCTTTCCATGAAGGAAGTTTTCATGGGGGAAGGGACATTGCTATGAAGGGGACGCCGGACTTCCCAGCATTATTTAAAGCAAGATCAGAAATTTAATATAAAAAAACAACTATTTCAACTGCAATAGCAGCAACATCGAAACTTCAAACGAACAGAAAATATTACATATATGATTGGGTTCACCCCGTAGTCAATACCTCGCTCTTTAAGCCAAAGATTTTTTAGTACTTTCATAAGAGCTATTTATTCTAATTAACGGCCTTTGTGATTAAGCGGTCATTTTTAAAGAATTGGAACAAAATTCGAACTTTCGCTTAAAGAGCAAGGTATTGACCAGGGGGCGAACCCCCTAATAAACAAATTAAAAATATATGAATATAGAAGTTCGTTACGTAAGTTAATTCGTAAGTTACGTATATTTATTACTAATAAAAACGTTCGTAAATATAATTAAACAAGTTTCGAGAAAGCCATTTAACTAAATAAAAGTAAATTAATATGAAAATTTTGTTTTAATTATTCATATACGGTGAGCCAAGATCAAAACCTGCATTTATTCAAAAACGTTCAAAAATTAAATAAAAAAAACAAGTTTTTTAAACTGAAAGTAAGGAGCGACATTAAAACTTAAAACGAACAGAAATTATTCCGTATATGAAAGGGACTGTCCCCTCCTCAACGCCTCGCTCTTTATGCTAAAGTTTGACTCTGTCTCACAACTTTATTTTTTAAAACAATAAAAACCTTTAGCGTAAAGAGCGAGGCGTTGAGGAGGGGACAGCCCCTTTCATATACGGAATAATTTCTGTTCGTTTTAAGTTTTATTGTCGCTCCTTACTTTCAGTTTAAAAAACTTGTTTTTTTTATTTAATTTTTGAACGTTTTTCTTACAAGGGATGAATGGAGGTCAGTGGTCCATAATATATATCTCATTTTATATATAGCCCATTCTCATTTTAAAATATAGCCCATTCTTAGCCCATTATTTAAAAACACTTGTGAATAAACTCATCAGCCTAAAATATGCGAATCAAAATTCAGTCTTCTGTGTAGTGATAATCATAGGACTAAACGGAGGAATAACCATAGGGCTTTTCGGCCAACCGTCTAGGGCTAAACGGAAAGAAGGTCGTCCACGGTTGGGTGGGAGGGTGTCGCAAACAAAGATTTAAGGGAAACGGTAAATTTCTGGGAGGATGTAGAGAGGGAGGCTTTGAATAGAGTATGGTGGAAGAGGAGCGTGCGTACCTGTGTTGGCCTCAGGCGGCTTGGTGCTGTAATGAGTTGTTAGTAGTAATAGTAGTAGTAGTAGTAGTAGTAGTATACAATCAGAATATATTGAATATTCTGGACATTAGCCTAATGAGTTATGTATTTGGGCATTTGGCAATACACACAATTTTTTTCGACGAGTTTTTTGTCGGGTAGGGATGAAGTTTTCAAAAAAGTATGATGCTCCAGAGTAGTAATTCCGAAATCTGAACTACTCAATACTCGCTCCACCCTCTCGCCATGTTCAGAGCATCACCATTTAATCCCTTCAATAAGGCTCCCAATTCTTAAAAAAAAATTCTCAATACCTCTTTTCACCCTCTTTGAGAGCGTCCCGCTTTTTATTGGTCCAGCTGGATTGCCAAAAATTGCGATTAAAAAGCACAAAGACCAGAACAGAGCAAACCAGGTAGAGTTCAAAATGCACTAAGTAACCTTTCATTCATCAGCTGTAAAGCAAAATATAACCATCTTAACTGCTCTTTCATAGTAGTTCTTGACAGTCGAATCGGCTCACAAGCCTAATTGGTCGTTTTCTGTGTTAGTTTGTTTTTTGTTTTGTATTGCACCATTAGTTTTTGTCCTATTGACTTTATTGGTTGCTATTTTTCTGTTGCTTTTGTGTGTTGCTGTAGGCTAAAGCTAAATGTAAATGGATGATGTTGAATTTTTTTATGTTTCGTGCATTTTCTGCCTTTGAATGTTTTTGTAAATTTGATTTCACAGATCAAAATTTGATTTTGATTTTTGCACATCAAAATTTAAATTTAATAATGATGATTATAAGATGAATGGCAAAATAAATAATTATTTAAATCTGTAAATTAATACCAATATCTTGGAAATAATTGTTCCACAAAATTAGGATAAACATCGCAATCATCTTTGACTTTTAAAATTAGTTTAACATTTTGAAGTTTGGAGAATCATCTAAATTTTGAATACTCTACTTTAGAGAATTTACATGGTTTAAAACACTTTCTAAGCTCTGCCGTTTCTTTGATGACCTTGGAATAAGTTCTAATACAGCTACGTTGGACCATGGTCCAACGTACGCATAAAAAACAGAAGAGCCAGGAAACAACATAGAATCTGAAAAAAGAAGAACTATTCCAAAACAATAGGAAGAAACGTAAAAATAACATATAAATAAAATATTAGTGTAGTGATCTACATGGTTTAAAACACTGAATAAGCTCTGTCATTTCTTTAATGACCTTGGAATAAGTTCTAGTACAGCTACGTTGGAGCATGGTCCAACGTACGCATAAAAAACAGAAGAGCCAGGAAACAACATAGAATCTGAAAAAAGAAGAACTATTCCAAAACAATAGGAAGAAACGTAAAAATAACATATAAATAAAATATAAGTGACGTCAAGGGAGTGTATTTTTGGTGAATCGTGGAGAATCGGTTAATCTCTTTCATTGATAAATTATCATAAATTATGACCTTCCTATAAGTATATTTATTAAGTGCAGATGAAACGTTTCTTGCCGGAGGTGTTAGGAAAAATTCTAAAATGGTAATTGAGAATTAACGTCATTTTGACTAGTCAACATCCAAATAACTTTGATTTTGACTTTTTAAACTTACCTTAAGGTTCTTCAAGCGTATAACTGGCAATTATCTAGCAGCTTGTGTATTTTTAGTGATTCTATTTATTTAATTTTATTTATTTTATTTTTATATTTATATTCAAATAAAAAATGTATAAAATTTATTAAAATGATAAATATATTTATATTTATTTATTTATTTATTAAAATTTTATGTATCAAAATTACCAAGGACAGTGAAAATGAAATCTGATTATTTGAATTCTTGATAAGTGCAAATATTTTTTTTTAGATTCAATCGGGTTTTATTGATATAAATAGAAATAAATAAACATAAATTATACTTGTTTTTGCAATAACGCAGATTGAGTCCTTTAAACTTGACAATTCCTCTTAATCATGCATTACGGCTGTTTGTGAAACTTACACAATATATATGTATGAAAATTGAAAAAATAGGGAATTCAATTTTTAATGAAAAAGAACTTCATATGCAGTTACGCAGTTTTTGGCACCAAATTTAAAAAAGAAACGCGTGTGAAAAATAAACCAAAAAGAATCCAAAAACATATGGCACCAAACACCTTGAGAAATTGTAACTTTCCTTTGAAAGTGTAGTTGTCTTTGGGGACCACATAAGTTCATAAGTTTATTAATTCATAAACAAATAAATAAATTAAACAGCACTTTCGAGCTGGAGAAAACCTAGGAAGGTTTGCGGTCGTGCAAAAGTCCGCGTAACTACTTACCTATTAACTCGAATTTTTATTAAACCTCAACTATTTTAATAAAACTATTTTAAATAAACCAAAAATAAATAAACTATAACCCTGTATATATGAAAAAAAAAATAGGTAAATAGATAAATAAATAACTGAATTAAAAATAATAATAGATAAATAAAAAAATAAAAGAAAATAATAATAACAAATCCACAGATTGTTAATGTTTAAATTATAACAGAAGAAAAGCGTTGTCAGTTCTCAATAATTAGTTTTGCTTAGTAGTTTTACAAGTTATATTAGTTGAAAACTAGTTTCACGGTTCAACGTGGCAACATTGACGAAAATGGAGTACTGCCTTAAAAACTTCATAATTTTAAAGCAACCTAAGACAGGTACGTCATAATGGCTGTTTCCAGGCATGATTATCATAAGATAGGTCGAGGAAACCAAAAACTGTTTTTATTTTCATGTCACTGACATTTAAAGTTAACCATGAAATTTTTAGTAAATTTCAACTTAGTATACTAATCAATTACTGTTATTTTAACACAGGGCGTGGTGGATATGGAATAAACTTTAAAGAAATAATTTTTACAACATGATCTTAGAAAAATCTGCATAAGAAAACTCCCGTGCAGTTTACTTAGAATCTACGTTGGAAACAACATTCCTTTAAAAGAATAAAGGGATGTATTGGAAATTTGCTGTCGTAATTGTATTATACTTGATATATGGAATAGAACAGAATTTATTATAAAGCTTTGAAAGCTTGATGATTCTTTCTGGGACAGGGGTAGAACACGCGAAAAACACATGGTCATGGAAGAAATTCCCCTTTTAAAGTTTTATAATTAAAATTATCTCTGGTCACATTAATTAATAACACAAATTATTATTCTTATTAAAACTAATTAGGTAGCTTTCAGCAGCGAATGGAAGTGCTGTCATTAGAACAAGTTAGTCCTCAATAAAGGCAATAGTTTGGAAATAAATATGGACAAAACCCTTGTTTTATTACCATTATCAATAGTTGCAAAATCTATTTAGTAAAATCTACAGTTCGCAGCAAATAATCGAAATTTTTTTTTTGATGATAAAGGAACGATTTTTTTTTAATTGCTTTGCTAAAGCGTTATTGTTTAAATTAAGATTGGTGTAAAATTGAAATTACTTTAAAGAAATTTATTTTTCTTCCTTGAAATCTGCGTTTCTAAGTGTGCAATCTATGTTTAAGGAAGACTTTATTAAACATTAATCTACAGCGCAGTGCAAAATTGAAAAGTACACTATATTTACTATATTTACTTATCGGAAAGTAAACTTTATTGAAGTACAATAAAGTTAAGGAAAGTTTTTAAGTTAAGGAAAGTTTTTAAGTTTTTAAGTTAAGGAAAGTTTCCTTAAAGTTAAGAAAAGTTTCAGAAAGTTAAGGAAGTTTTTAAGGCAGTACTCCATTTTCGTCAATGTTGCCACGTTGAACCGTGAAACTAGTTTTCAACTAATATAACTTGTAAAACTACTAAGCAAAACTAATTATTGAGAACTGACAACGCTTTTCTTCTGTTATAATTTAAACATTAACAATCTGTGGATTTGTTATTATTATTTTCTTTTATTTTTTTATTTATCTATTATTATTATTATTATTTATCTATTATTATCTTTAATTGTAATTTAATTAAATACTAGCAAACGCATATGGCCCCTTTTGTGATGCCAGTTACGTAAATTTATCTTACTATCAAAGTTAACGTAAATTTTACTTTTTGAAGTAATATTAAAACAAAGCTACTTTCTTTTAGTTTTTTGTCCGACTTGAAAACATCAGGAAGTGTTTCACACAAAAAGGGGGAATCTTCATCCTTGAAGAATTCAGTAAGTACCCATTTAATCATGTCTTATCAAGTTTATCTGGAAATGTATGTTGGTGGCAATTGGTGCTATATTCCATCAGTTATTGGTGCAAGTTTTTTATTCCATCATCGTAAAAGCAATTTTCAGCTGTTTAGTTTTTTTTCAAATATTCTTGATTTCTTTTTTGAAGCTCCCTGGTTATTTTTTTTAAGCATCAGACAAATTTTGTTCTTTTTAAGTTTGTAATGAAGATTTCAGGTTTTCTTTCCGTTGGTGCAATTTTGTTTTTCAATTCTATACAGCTGGTTTTCAGCTTTCTGAAACCTGGTTTTCAGCTTGCCAAAAATTTTAGATTTCTCCTTTTAGAAAAATCTAAAATATAATATATTTTGGTCCCTCTTCGGTCTAATTTATACAAGCAAAGTCCGACTGGATAAAAAAAAACTCGGACAAAAGGATTTCTTGAAAATGTAGAAAAAGTATCTCTACTACTGCCGCTATTTCTAACTCACTGCAGCATCAAGCTGCCTAAGGACAACACAACTGATCATTCTCCTCCTCTGCCACATTCTATTTCTTTACTCCCTCCCTTGAAGTTCTAATATCTTTTGTATCTAATTCCTTACACAATTCGAGGATTTTTTGTTATTTGTTTTGCCCTAGATGGATTCCCAAAAAGCATGCAATCTAAGTTTTTATTTCAATATAGCCCTGGAGCGGAACTCCATCTCATTTTTGCATTATTTAGCTCATTTTATGTCCTATGCTTATTTAGCTTATTATTTACATCCTATTTAGTCAGTTAAACGAGTAACTAAAACTTAGAAGAAGTAAAAAAAAAAACAAAAAAAAAAAACAATAAAGATAATGACAATTTTCAACAGTGACATTAGTATATTTATCTTTGTTCCAAATGTGAAGGCACTAAAAGCAAATTGTCTTTTAAGAAAAAGTAATCCAAAGAAAAAGGTGGTGTATGTTTTAAAAAATAATTTTGAAGCATAAAACTAATTTTTTTGAGTTAAAATCTAAGAAATATATTTAAAAGAAAAATTAAAATCCAGAGAAGTATCGGAAGATGTAAGATAGGCTTTTGAGAAAAGATAATATACCCTCCCTCTCTACCCCATAAGATTGTATGGACGATAATGCAGAAGAACTCGACCTAAAAAAATGGATTCTATAGATTCTGTTAGTACTCTTCTACTACAAATGCTATTGCTAGCAATTCCTTACAGCATTAAGCCGCCAGAGGCAGTGGCGGATCCAGGGGAGGCGAGGGGGCGCCCAACCCCCCTAATCTCGTCTAAAGTAGTGTAATCTACTTAATTAACACCAGTTTCCGTTAATTAAACTTGCTCCTAAGGCAAGTTTATCGGATCAACCTATTTTGCCCCCCCCCCCTAAAAAGTCTTGGATCCACCCCTGGCCAGAGGCCAATGCAACTTATCACAATCCTCTTCTACCCTAACGATGTTCAAAGAATTCCTTCTTTGCTCTCTCTCTCTCTCTCTCATAAAATTGCAGCCTTTTTAACTTTTTTGTAATCTTCCCCGCCTCATTCAAAAACGTCCTACTTTTTGTTTGGGCCTAGCCAAGCAAAACCCTGCTTTTTGTGTCCTAGTCATCTTAACCTTTCTCTAATTATAGCCCTAGAAAGCGGGATAAAATCACATTTTTTGTACAGCTTACTGTTTGAAATACAACCTGTCAAACGGATGCTCAAAAGAATCCGTAGATAATTCCTCTGAAAAACATCTAATAAATTCTCCTCCGTCTTTTGGAGCACCCGTATGGTTTCAGAACCATACTTGACTACTGTCATCATTGTATCTTCCTATCACTTTATATAAATAATCATCCCGTTTTTTAGCACTAAGATCTTACAGCTAAGATCTTTCATCTTTCTGCAAAGATTATCGTTTTTTCAACTCATCTTTGTCCTAAGATCTTACAGCTTACTGATGTTAGCAAAATACGTGAAAGACGCCATCTTTCTGTCATATAGAACAATGATGAGAGAACTTTGATGATCTACTCATCATTGTTCTCAGACCGCTGATCAGAGCAGAATGATGAAAGACGTTTGCATAAAAACGACCAAAGATGTAAGATCTTAGTTCAAAGATTTCACTTTTAAGCGTTTTCTGACAAAAGATGTAAGATCTTAGCACATTGATGAGTGAAAAAACAGGGCTAATATAACAGTAAGATCACGGCTCAGTGATTTGTGGCTACTACATCCTCGGTGCGTACAAACAGCTCATCCCATTTAATCTGCCGTCAGAGGTCTAGTGTATATTACCCTTGAACGCGTATTTTTGCAGAAACTTTCTCAAAATGCCTTTGAAACCAACTGGAGACTTCAAAACCTACTTGTAATTCCCAAAAACATCTAATAATAACATTACACTACTAATTACCGATTTTTATATATGTATTGGAATAAATTAATTTAAAATTAGATTCTTAAAAATTTAGTGTTACAAAGGTGAAGTCAAGTTTCACGTTCAAGAAAAATCTGTTTTGTCTACCCGTGAAAAAAATCTAATGTCGCTTATGTTTATACTTGTTTAAATCAGTGGTTCCCAACCGATGGTACACGTACCCCAGGGGGTGCGCTAAACCCTCGCAGGGGGTACGTGAAGATCCAAAAATGAATTTAGTCTACATCTTTAAAACTTTTTTCTGACTCAGTTCCAACATTTTCCTCAAAATCAGAAAACCCATTGTACGTAATTTCAGACTCATTTTCAAAACTTCCACTTTCAGTAACCCGCTAATTTTTCTCCATAGCCGTAAGGTTTCGTTCACTTTCGCTTTCAGTAACCCGCTAATTTTTCTCCGTAGCCGTAAGGCAGGGTTGCCACCGTCAGTAGGATTTTACTAGATCTAGTAAAAAAAAATCTAGTAAATTTAGAGGATCTAGTAAATTTCCCGAAATCTAGTAAAAAGTCATGACACAGTAAACAAAACTTTTTTTTATTTTCCATGAATTCAGGGAAAAAAATATCGTAAACATATGACAATTTACAATTTTTGCTTGTCTGTTTTACAATTTACAATTTTGTTTGTCTGTCTCAGAGACAAACAAGCAGTCACCTATTTTCATAAACAGACCCTTCACTTCCGGCATCTAAAGATCGACAAAATCAGCTTTCTGTGTATCAAATCTTACCAACTAAAAATGAAGCTATAATGACACTCTGGTTTATGATGATTGGGAATCTATTGGAATCAAAACAAAAGCCAACCACCCAAGGTGATTAGGTGAATCTCCTCAGTTTGAAAATTTTTATTGAGTAAAAAGGAGCCTGCTGAGAGAAATTAAAAGTAAGTAGAAATGTAGCATAATACATATATATATATATATATATATATATATATATATATATATATATATATATATATATATATATATATATATATATATATATATATATATATATATATATTATATATATATATATATATATATATATATATATATATATATATATAATATATATATATATATATATATATATAATATATATATATATATATATATATATATATATATATATATATATATATATATATATATATATATATATATATATATATATATATATATATATATATATATAATATATATATATATATATATATATATAGATATATATATATATATATATATATATATATATATATATATATATATATATATATATATATATATATATATATATATATATATATATATATATATATATATATATATATATTATATATATATATATATATATATATATATATATATATATATATATATATATCCAAAAAAAGGATTTTTGAACTTATAGGTTTCCGGAATTTTCAATCATACTATGAAAACGAAAGAAAAAGGAAAAGAGAAAAAAAAGAAAAAAGGAAAAAAGATTGTGAAAATCGTATTGATTATCCTCCTATAGTAAAAATCGATGCTTGATGGTGCGCGTGCGGCGTAGCCGCACGCGCAAAAAATTTTTTTTAGCATTTAGTAAAAACAGATGCGATCTAGTAAATTTTTTCTCTCCGATTTAGTAAATTCTTCCAGGTCAGGGTGGCAACCCTGCCGTAAGGTCTCGATCAGTTCAGTCACAGACAACTTGAATCCAGCGATTTCAGTATCTTGTCATCTGTTGAAACACGAAGTTCATGAATTGTGGTTGGAAACAAACATGGATAGATTCCTGATCAGGAATTACAAGAAGCCGGATGATGGTACCCCAAACTCAGAACCTGCACCTAAGAAGAAGAAATATGACGAATTATGTTCGGTCAAAGTTGGTCGATATTTGTCAGAATACATAGGGCTCGGATTTAGTGCGACAAAGTCTGATCCAGTGAATGCACAGTGCGTTCTTTGTGGTCAAGTCTTGGCCAACAGTCCCATGAAACCTGCGTATATGAACCGGCATCTCGGTAATGTGCACCCTTCTCATGTCGATAAGCCGATAGAGTTTTTCAAGCGTAAACAAGAAGCATTCGCTAGTAACTGTTTGGAAATTGCAAAAGTGGCATCATTTTCTTCCAAGGTTCTCCGGGCTTCATATACTGTGTCCTATTTAGTTGTGAAACAGAAAAAACCGCGCACCATTGCCAAAAGTCTGATATTACCAGTACTGGTGAAAGTCAGTGAAATAATTTTTGATACGAAAACTGCTACTGCCCTTCAGTCTATACCTGTGTCGAACAATACTGTTTCAAGATGGATAGAAGACATTGCAAGCGATATTGTCATGCAGGTTGTTGAGCAAATAAAGGGGACGAAGATGTTTGCATTGCAGCTTGACGAAAGCACGGATGTGTCAGGTGAAGCCCAGGTGATCGTCTTTGTCCAATATCAAGACTGTTCTGACATAAGAGAAAATATTCTGTTTTGTCAAAACCTACAGTCAAGAACAACAGGAAAAAAACTATTCAAAGTGATTGACAAATTCTGCGCATAAAGGGGCATTTCGTGGGACTGGTGTCTATCAGTTCGCAGTGATGGGACTGCTGCCCTAAAAGGGATGAATAATGGGCTCATGGCCTGGATAAGGAAGAAAAATGCAAATGTGAAGTGGTTGCACTGCATCATCCACAGGCAAGCTCTTGCACCGAAAAGGATGAACGCACATCTGCACGAGACCCTCAACGAGGCTGTAAAAGTTATCAACTTCATCAAAACCTGATCACTGAACTCAAGACTGTTCAAGTTGCTCTGCCAAGAGATGGGTTCGGAACATCAACATTTACTTCTGCACACAGAAGTTCGCTGGTTGTCTCGTGGGAAGATATTAAACAGACTTTTCGAGCTTCGACAAGAAGTTCATGTGTTTCTTCTGGAGCAAAAGTCTGCATTCAGTTCACTTTTTGAAAACCAGGACTGAGTCTGCAGGCTGGCCTATCTTGCGGATGTTTTCGACAAACTGAATGATTTGAATCTCTCAATGCAAGGTTTTCGGACGGACGAACTCTCCCTGAATTCGAAGATGTTTGCTTTCGTCAAGAAATTGGAGTTCTGGCTTAAAAAGGCTCAAAGAAACAGCGTTAGAGTATTTCTAACCCTGGACAATTTTGCGGACGATAGTGAAATTGATAACCTCAACACAATCTGTGATTGTATTCGGGAGCATCTGACAAAGTTGCGAGATGAAGTTGTGTCATATTTCCCATCGAATATGACCCAAGATAGAACCTAGGATTGGATCCAAAATCCATTTGTTGGAGACGTGACCTCAAGCTCCGGTCTTAGTGACAAGCTTACAGAGAATCTGATTGAACTTGCCAGTGATCGCGCCTTAGAACTGAAATTCCAAAATGTAATTGATTCCCAGTTTTGGTTAGAGGTGAAAGCAGAATACAAGGAACTAAGTGAAAGCGCCTTGTCTGTTTTGTTACCATTCGGATCCACTTACCTTTGTGAAGCATCATTTTCGGCAATGTCATTGATCAAAACCAAACACAGAAACAGACTGAGTGTACAAAATGACCTTATAATTGCCTTTAGTTACATCGAGCCAAGATTTGATAATATTTTAGCTAAAAAGCAGCCTCAAGTTTCTCATTGATTTTGTACGTACTTTTACACATTTGTATACCGTCAAATATGACAATGAATCTCGTGTTTTTGAAAATCTAATTTTAGTTAAGAAAAAAGTAAAACAACGATTCTCAAGAAAGGGGTACGAAACCTTTTTGGGCTTTGATTAGGGGTACGCGGAACGAAAAAGGTTGGGAACCACTGGTTTAAATGTTCTCCGGAGCACTTGCATCTCGGACCGTCTTTGTGTAATGGTTGAGATAGGGAATGATCATACTGTATAATATTTATAAATAGTGCTTCCTATCTTCCCATCTTCCTAATCTTGGTCTTCCAAGATCTTCCTAATATTGGTTCGGATGCTATCTTCCTTTTCTTCCAAATTTTTCTTAACTATGAAAAAGAAATTTGGGCATTGGTAAATAAAATATATGCGAATAAAAACAAGAATTTATTATTATTTATTGTTAATATATTTTCATCTGGAAAATATCTAACAAATAAAAAATTTCTGAGACCAAACTGGCTAATCATGACAAAACAATAAGAAACCGTAAAGAAGAGAAAACGAGAATAAAAACAGCCAATGAAAAAAGGCCAGTTTTTTTCACTGAATTTTTTTATCCTCGTTTTCTGTTCTTCGTGGTATTTTTTCGTTTTATTTAACTTCGTCTTCTGAAGCGCCCGTGCTTCAGAGCCATACTTGACCATTGTCATCACTGTAATTTTATAGCTTTTTACCTTCCTAATTTTGGTCTTCCGAGATCTTCCTAATATTGGTTCACAGACCTTACTTGCTATTCTTCCAAACTTTCTTAACTATGAAAACAAACTTGGGCATGGCTACATAAAATCTACGCGAATAAAAACAACAATTTATTATGATTTATAGTTAACGTTAAAATCTGCTATAAAAATTTATTATAAACTTAAATATATCTTCTATAAGCTATCACAAATCGATCTAAAGGAATTTAGGGACACAATATGTAACCTTATGCTTAAGGTTCAAGAGGAATCGTTTAATAGGAAGAATGAGCTTGATTTATCAGCACCCTTGCCGGGTTTGATTTTGCCATTATTAACAGGTATGACTAAAGAGCGTCTTGGACTCAAGTGTTATTTGGCCTGTTACATACAAGCCCTGTTTTATTGAGAAGAATTGTTCCAGTTTATTTCTCATCATTGTTGATGACCAACGTTTTTTCAGAGAATGAATTTAATAGAATGGGGATATGCAGGACGAGTAGCAGTGGCTGTATCTTACTATTCCAAATTAGCATGGAAAAAAGTTGAACAATAGAAAAATCACCCATTAATAAAATGGGAGATATTAGAGATTGTCACCAGTAGCAGATGCTAAAGGTGGGGGTATGGAGTATTACTGAGGTTCCCCCTTTACACTCTATGTCAAAAAACCTAAATAAACCACGAGTTGTACGGCTAGATCCTATTAACCTACCGGATAAACTCTGCAGAAGAAGAGACCTCCCTCGGAAACTCCCATGGACGTCTCTATTTACACGTCACTTAGCTCGTGATAGATTGGGAAGGGGGGGGGAGCTTCTGGTATCCACGAACGGTAATCTATACTCGAAAAAACAGGATCAATCATTAGAGTTGTATCACTAGATATCTTCTCTGATAGAAGATATCTCAATAACATTAGAGAACCCTCCTGTATCAAGCTCTTATCAAACTTCGCAGAACCTGTAAGCTAGGCGAGAAGTTAAAATATAGACACTTCAACTGAAATTAAGGAGCAATATCAAAACTTCAAACGATATGAAAAAGGCTACCCCCTCCTCAAGACCTCGCTCTTTACGCTAAAATGTGTGTCCGAATTTCTTATGAACCACTCCTGAAACACAAGCGCCGTTTAATTAGAATAATAAAGCTTTCTTTAAAAAAAATATATAATAAACTTTAGCTTAAAGAGCGTGGTCTTGAGGAGGGAACATAAAGGACAAATTGCAGCTCTGAAGCACAACAAGCAAATAATTAATCGCATTAGGTTTCAATAAGTGTCTCTGAATAAAAAATATAAACTGAATTCAGAATGGGCAAAATATAAAAACATCACGACAAACCGCCCATGGGATTCTGAACCAATTAGTGACGACGGCTGTTGCGCGCGAGATACTCTATCATCCAAAAGAAAGGACTGGCCCTCCCCAGGACCACCAGGTTTTGGACGGTTAAAATGTCCTGTCTTGCCAGCGTGATGACTCATAGTCAGTCTTTATTATTGTACACTGAGCTACTTAGCGAGTTCTTCCCAGACGTCTAGTAATTCTCAACCAAAAAGAAAATATTAAAATGGAGCTAAAAGAAAGGCCGAAAATATATTTAATTAATAGTTAAGGCAAAGAATGAAGCAATTAATTTAGAGAGGGAATACTATTAAACTTATGAAAATGACACTTACCTGATTACTAGGGCCAGTGGCCCAACAGGAGATTAAATCGAATTGCAGAAGAACTGCATTAAACTTCAGTGAATCATTTAAAGAACTGTCCTTCATCGACTCCTCTGAGACAGAATTTCTGAATGACCTTTCTGCCAGTGATCAGTAGTTAGGATCTAATCGTAGCACTAGGGGTATGCTTCAGTTCTTAGTTATCATTAATGGTAACTAATTATGTATTATCTTCGTTCGAAGACAGCAGGTAACACGAAATTATATACAATTTGAAATGCCCCACGAGTAGAAGGGACTACAATGCTAGATCTTTTTTACGCAATGTAATCATTTCAGGGACTAATTTTTTTATATCTGCCCTTTTAGGCTGAAAATAATAACATATAATAAGTGATTATCGAGCTCTGGAATACGCCCTATAGACAAACCTATTCTAATTTTCCTTTTTTTATTTAATATTTAGAATAATTTTGATACATATCAAAGTGAAAGTATATTTTGGAAAAATTGATTGACGAATCTATTTTATGTATTAAAAAAGCTTTTATAAACTAGCCCCCTACTTTAGATATTAAACTAATCTTGTTGTTCCAGTTTTCTGTTTTCCTGTTTTCTGTTTCTTTTTTTCCTGGAATTCTCTTGTTTTTAGAAAAACAGGAATTTTCTTAGAAAATGGTTATAACTCAGAAATTACAGTGTTTGATATCCTGTCACATAAATTAAAAGAATTCTTCCCCATGAACGGGGACGGATTATCAATTCGGGGAAAAATGAAGTAAATGGGCCAGGCAGCAGAAGGGTCCTTACATTTCCCCAATGTATAAGGGTACTGAGGAAATTCTTTTGCATTTTGTAGGGGAATGTAATGAACTGGTAGATTTAAGTAATGCATTTTTGGGAAAAGTTTTGTAGCTAGAACTAATTGGATAAGAATAATGAAAAACGGATTTTTCGGAAATTCTAATGCTTGAGAAATTCCTGGGAGTTGGACCAAGCCATACACCTTTTTTCTCAAGGTCTATGACGGTTGTATTTTTTGTGTATGAATTTGATTTCTTTTTTTTTATTCATTTCACTAATTTAAATAGCTACCGCATGACTTAAAAAATATACATTAAGCTATGCCACTTTTACAATCACAAAGAAAACGCAAAGAAGAAAAGGCTGCTTGTTAGATGCAGGAATAAAATAGGACACAAAAGGGTTTGCTAATCTGTTCGTGACATGTTGTTGTTTCTTCTCATATCTGGAAAGTCTGCTGGTCTGTGCGGAATGTGGGGAAAAAATAGGTTTTTCTTGTTGAATATTAAGTGCTGTTGCTTGTTGGTTTATTTTTCATTCGTTTTGTCAAGGCCCTTGTTGAATTTGTATGAATAAATTATTAATATTATTATTACTGCTATCGTTCTTGAAGATTAACCAATTGTTATAAACTACAATAATTACAGTATATTTGTGTCAAGACTGTTAGAATTACCTGAAAATCCATGTTATATTCTTCTGACGAATTAAATTAGCTTTAAATATTGATATTCAAATAAGTTTAATATTTCTTACTACTTTATTTGTTGCAGATCCAAAAACGCGGCAAGTTACACAAAGACGCTATCAGTCCTCAATGGTAAGGTATTTTTTTATCCTACTTTTCTTTCACTTTTTTAGTTAAGTAAATGAATCGTTTATGGCTGATGTCATCAATTCAAAAGTTCATTGTCAGGAAATTGGAATTTTTTTTAAGAAGTAAGAAAAATATGTGGAAAGGAATAAAAATAAAGAAATTACGGGGAAAATATGAACAAAAATAAACATCATTGCCAGGGGAGCCAGAGAGCCTGGAATTTAGATACTTTTTAGCTGGGAAAATTTAAATTACTTTTTTAAACTTAAAGATGCTTATAAGAACAAATGATGTTTAGAAACATTTTTGAATTTTAATTTTGTATTTGCCAATAATCCCAAAAAGTTAATTTATTTTCTGTTTCTTTTTTTATAATTAAATACATACCTATATGCTTTATTTTTACTATTTTTTTATTGTCCTGGATTTCTTCTTTTTTTTGTCGTTCTGTAAGTAATGAACTGGTCTACTGAAAGAATATATCCCGGTCTAAACTTCCTGTACTGCCAATATTAATGTTTGATTTTCAATTTTATCATTAATTTCACTTTTTAGTTTAATAAATACGTAAAATACAGAGACTGTTTAGTCTAAAATAGGAAACAAATTAATAGATGCATAATAACACAGCCGTGAGAGGGTACTAACTAGTTTCTGATTAAGACCGTTTCTTCTTCGCCTTTTTCGGGTGAAGTTAGCCGAGTGGCACTGATTGACCAATCAGGGTGCACTCATAAGGCAGTGTTATTCTCACCCCATCAAGACGTGCATAATTATTCATTGTCTCTGATGTGTCTTGACCAGCTTTGCCCAAAATAGGCAAATGCAGGCATGACTTAAGAGAACCCATTCTTTACACCTAACGCATCCGTCCTTATGATGGAGTAAAATTAATGTTGAAAATTCCTTCCCTCTTATTGTTATTAAAAACTTAAGTAATGTTGTCAGCAAAATAAAATTAATGATATTGTAGCTTCATTTGCCAACCAATAATATAATACAATAGGCTAATATAACACCGGATATTACATGTATAGTACAAGATTATTTAATAATATCAAATGTTTTGAAAGCTAAAATTATGACACATACACAATAACACAATACTAAAATTAATGAAATGACACTGAAAAATGAGGAGATAAAAAAATTTATGGAAAACTGATCAAAATCAGGGCATCATGAACTACTAAGGGCGACTTTTTGCTTTGGAGTTGTTAAAACAGACAAAATTAGATCATCATTACCATACTCGAATAAGCTCCCTCTTGTGTTTGAAATCAGTCGACACTTGAAGCAAGCATGACAACTACCTTCACCATATTATTTGCAATAGGATAAAAAAATATAGATTTTCTAAATGGAAGTCAAGATCAACATTAACACACAAAGGAGGCTGTCCCACTCCCTTATTCTTCACGCTAAAGGTTTTATTAGTGCTTTAATGCAACTCTTTTTGAGCGTAATAAATAGCTAACAGGTAATACTACTACTACTACTACTAACAACTCACCGCAGCACCAAGCCGCCTGAGGCCAACACAGCTACGCACGCTCCTCCTCCACCCCAATCTATTCAAAGCCTCCCTTTTTACACCCGCCCACGAAGTTCCCATTTCCTTTAAATCTTTCTTTATGACGTCCTCCCACCCCAGAATGGGACGACCTGCTTTCCGTTTAGCCCTAGATGGTTGGCCGAAAAGAACAATCTTCGGCAATCTGTCATCCTTCATCCGTACAACGTGCCCGAGCCACCTCAACCTTTCTTTCATTATAGCCTTAGAGAGCGGTATTGAACCACATTTTTCGTATAGCCTATTGTTTGAAATACGGTCAGTCAGCCGGGTACCCAGAACAATCCTTAAGCAATTTCTCTGGAAAACATCTAGCAAATCTTCATCCGCTTTTCGGAGCGTCCATGCTTCAGAGCTATATCTGACCACTGTCATCACTGTAGCTTCTAATATTCTAATCTTCGTTTGCAGACTTATCTTCCTATTCTTCCAGACTTTTTTTTTAACTGTGAAAAAACACCCTGAGCCTTGGCTATTCTATATTTAACATCTTCACTGCTCCCACCTTCTTTACTAATAATACTACTAAGGTAAGTGAAGCTGCCCACCTGATCAATCTTTTCATTACTCAACGTCACCTTTTCATCTTCACTTATTCCTAGACTTAGTGACTTAGTCTTCCTAACATTAATTTTCAAACCAATTCGAGCACCCTGAACTCGCAAAACCTCTAAAACTTCATTCATTTTGCTCACACTTTCATCTAGGATGCTTAAATCATCAGCATAATCCAAGTCCAGGAGACTTTTTCCTCTCCATTTGATTCCGTGGTCTCCCATTGCCTTTGCTGTGCTCCTTAAAGTAAAGTCCATCAAAATAATCTATACAAAGGGGGATAGAACACAACCCTGCTTAACTCCTGATTTAATACAAAACCAGCTTCTAACCTCATTTCCTACCTTAACCGCAGCTCGTACATAGCACTAATCACTTTAATGAATTTTTCTGGTATACCGTACAAGGATAAAACCTTTACTAAAGCTCTTCTATAACAGGTAATGGTCAGTTGGTAATTTCAAGTGTATCATTTACCAATAGCCTTCTGTTGTTTAGTAAGTTTTGGATAAATTAACTCTTTGATTGACTTTTAAAAATGAATTGTTTCAACAAAGTGTTTTATTTACCAATAAGCAATAGTGTCTGGAAACATCTAAAGTGAATTAGCAGTTAGAGATACAGGAATGACTTTTTGGAACTGTAGGATAAAATAAAATTAAGAAAAAAGAAAAACTTAGTTCTTACGCATTAGCATCAAAGATGATGATTTCAAAATAGTGACTATAAATGAACGCTTATTGTACTGCAATATTGAACGTAAGGTGTGGAAGGGGGGTCGATTCCCTACATTTATGAAATCAAATTTTTATACCAGCAGTTCGCTTTTGATGTTATTAATACTTTCTCTTCTTAAATTTTGAGTTTAAATTAATGTCACTCCTTCAGCTTTGCATGCGATTTTTCTTAATTATTTTGTATTTATTTCTTCTCCTTTCAAGTCCCATTCTATCGCACTTTCTGTACACAGAGCATTTTCTGTTTGCTTAACACAATATTCTGAAGAAGTCATTCAGACTGCACTGGAGCTTGGTATGTGACCCTTTTTTTCCTCTACAATTTGGTTTTTGTAATTTCTTGTTTTATTTTTATTCTATCTCTTATTGTTTAAGAGACATCCCCTAACTATTAACACTTAACTTGTAACAATTATAGACTTGAGACTTTACACAAATTAATTCATAACAGCTGAGTTATATAACATTTTTAACAAATAAAGTTGGATTTCAAAATTTGTTGAATGAGACATAATTCTAAAAATTAAGCTGCAAAATACGTACCTAATTGAATAATTTTGTCAGTTTGATCTTTATAGATGATTTTAACAAAATTCAATATCGAAATTATTTTTTAGGAGCGAAAATACCCCCCCCCTCCTCGGGGGAAGTTTTCACTTGCGTTTTTATGAATGCTGTAGAACAGCGTATATAACGCTTTCTCTTTACAATTTCGATTTTTATATTCTCTTTTTATGGTTCTATCTTTAATTGTTTTAAAGATGCTTGCTATCTTGTACTTGACATGTAACAATGATTTTCTTGCATTCTGGCCTAAATTTAAAATTAGCTTCAACATTTGTTTCTAAGAAAAATAATAGTAAAAACCAAATGAAAGATCGTAACTAATGGTCCTACAATTTCGACTGTTGCGTTTTTGTAAATGCTTTTCTACAGAAAGTAATGTGTTTTTTAAAAATTCGTGAACTCTATTATTTTTTGTGTAAGCTCCGTTTTGAACTTTGTGCTGTGTTATTTCCTCTACAGTCTTTGTTTTTTGTCTATCTTTTGTTTCGTCTCTCTCTCTAGAAGATACATATTCTACCTAATGATATTTAACGTCTAACAATACAAATTGTCTTGTGGTGGGTTCTTACAAAAATGGGTTAATAAAAACACATTGCTAGATGTCATGTCATTTTGGATTTATTATTTTTAAGAATAAGTTTAATGGAAGTTTAGTCTCCAAGTCACTTTTTGGATGCCAGAATTTCCTCCTTCCCCTCCCCTAAAACTTTTCTTGGGTGGGTTTTTTGTGGCATGTTTATGTATATGCAGAAAAAAAGGAAAAACTAAAAGTATGAGTTCTAAATGCACTAGAGCATGATCACCCTTTTTCCCTTAAAGTTATTATTCTACAATTTTCGATCTTTCTTTTGAATTCTAAGTCTTATTGATTAAACAACAGGCCCCACCTTTTAACACTTGCATCATAATAAGTAGCCTGTATTTCATAGTGGTAGCTGGCCCCCAACGACATTGTACTTCATGGCTGAAGGGTTATCAGCACCACTACTTTGGACTGCGGAGGCTTGTGTTGCATTTTTTACCTTTTTTAGTGATAAACCATCAAATTATGCTTCAAAATTTGCTTCTACTAGACTGAAAAGAAACATAAAGAAAAACTGTAATTAATTGCTTTATCACTTCGAAGTTTTTATTTAAAGACAATGAAAAATAAATTGATATTCAACGCAAGTTTAGCATACTTTTAAACTACAGCTAACTCTATCAGTGTTTTTAGTGGTCCCTTTTAAATTAACTACAAACTCTTGAAGGATCTCCAAAAGTAAATCCAAACAGATGCTGACAAATTAGTTGTTGTTTTTTTTTTTTTTTTTTTTTTTACATCGGCTTTTAGTGAGTGAGCTTTTAATTAATGAGCTTCCAAAAAAATCCTTTTTTGGGGAAAGTGAATGAAAAAAAACGCGATTCATGTGGAAGATGTTAAAAATTTGATGGAATAACTATGTAAGTTAGGAAATTTGATCTAGAAAAAGGCCGAAATGAGTCTTTATAAAGTAGCAATCTCTTAGTTAAAGATTGTTGAAGGGGGGAAATATGTGTTGGTGAAATTAGAGGAAAAGATAGACTTTGGAAGAAATACCCTATCCTAGAATCATCCTTAACTGGAGAATACTCCTGCATCTACAATTAGCTAGGTAGTATATAACTGTAATAAATCTCCTTCAAAGGAACTTTACTAATTCCCCAAACAACTGGGAAAAATTGAATGAATGCTTTACTATTTTGGCAAAGTCTAGCACAATAGGGAACCTTACTATGAATTGATCTTAGGGGCTTGGCTTCTCGAAGAATAATCTCTTTTGCCTATAAAAACTGGTGAAGCTGCTTAGCTTGCTACATTTGAAAGGGTTTAACCAGCAAAGATGACATATGGCTCTTTTGGATCAGATCAAGCCGACCGGATCAAAACTTCCCAACAAGGAGCTTGGGAATAATTCTACATAAGAAAAAGTCCACACCCAAGAATCAAAACTATGCTTGAAGTACTTTAAAATTAGTTGTTAAAAAGTCTTGGAGATAGAGGTGACAGTCTTCTTGTTGTGCTTCTTCTTCTTGCTCTGAGAGCAGTAGGCATAAATAGAGACTCATTACTGCTAATTATGGCACATGTCTGACAATGAGTCACAATATTCCGTGGAATAGGCTTCCAAAGTTGGATGGGCAATCGCAAGTAATGGCTGTTAAAATTATGGTGGGGGAGGGTCAATCCCCTGGGCATATGAAGTACCGACCGTGGCATAAGAAAAGATCTCTTGAGGGGCAATCTCAGGTAAGAGAAAGAACTTCTTTTACTCGTACTAATTCTTAGGATCAAGTGTCGCGTGCCCCCAAACAAGTAAAATGACATCATTTTTAATACAATCCTAAAAAGGGTTTATGCCAGGATTGCCTTTCACTCACTCGGACTATCTGCCTTGGCTTTTTCTACAATTAAACCATGGCTTGATGCCAGCAACTGGTTGATTTTAATTATGAGTGGTGTGTTATTCTGCCCTCTCTTTTGAAGGACGAGACTTGCCTCCCCAAGCCAGTCCAAAGCTATTAGACGTAGCTCTAGACATGGAATGATTAAATGTTGGACACTTTTACACAGTGTTCACGGCTCTTCTGCTAAGGGGGCGAAAAAAGAGATAGGCAAGCTCTATTTCAAAATAGCCCAAGGCAATAATGCAACATGGCAACAAGGGCAACAATAGCCCAGCAATTAGGGATGCTATATTGTTTGTATGTGTGTGTCTTTTTAGTTGTTGTTGAAGCGATGAACCTTTACTGCCCGAGTATCCAATCAGCCTCCCAATAGCAATAACAAATAAAGCTATAGAATGGGATAGACATAAAATGAGCAGAAATTAGAATAAATATAATGTCAAACTTCGACAGAAAAGGACACGTCTTTTTCGACCTTTCAAGGATTTAATACTACGAGTAAAGTCTAGAACTAGACAGTTAAATTTCGGCGACTTATCTCCTATACTTGTATGCAAAAGTCTATAAAGAGCAAAAAGTATAAATTGTAGAATAAAGGCTACGCTTGAGCTAATTTAAATTAGCTCCTATGTAAAATAAGAGCTTTTTAAACACTCTAGCTTTAATGGTAAAGAGTCCATATAAAAGAGTCAAAACTCCACCATAACTAAATTACAATGTAAAATTCTGACTCATTTCTTATAACTAGGAAATAATTTTCGTTTCAACCCCCAACCCCGATTTTTCGTTGTAAAATCTTGTACAGCTGTTGCTGTACTGAAAGAAAAAGAAGCCTTTTATATCCAGATAAATTGCTAGGCTACATTCTGTGCTGCACACAATTATTTTTCCTTATTGCGCCGACACTAGTAATGTAATACCGAGGCTGGAAATAGGTATTTTTGTCCAGTAAACGAAAGTGAAAGCGAGAGCTTTATTTTCAAATTCGCAAAATCTTTTGCTTTAGGCTTGCTTCCTTGTTGTTTCCGAGAGCACTAGTGAGTACTGAATTGGGTGCTCAAGCAACATGGAAAACCGATGATCAACATAAGACAGTTTACATTTTTTTCATCTATAAAAAGTTTCATCTATATAAATGTTTGTGTTCCTTGGTCAGTTGTCTGGCCTTAGACCTAGAATCTGTTGTTCCGTTTAAACAAAAACACACATTTCAAATCTTCATTTTCACCCCAGTTGAATCAAATTCTTTTGATACACACAAAGGCTGGTTATAACCCATGTATAGCATATAAATACCGAAAGGGAAACGGAACTATTTATAAACTGCACTTCTTTGTGCTTTAACTCCTTTGGTTTGTTAATCCAAATTAACTAATGCTTTGGGTTGACTAATGGTAAGTGACAAATATTGACCACAGTAGACAGAATGTACAGTATCGACAAAGGATATACTCTCTATTGAAAATAAGTGACACAGATTTAAAACCACACAAAATTCACACGCGCGATTCCGATATACACATCACGAGAAGCCTATGGAGAAACCTTTTTTTTTGTCCGACCACTAGCAACTAAACTAAGGTTCTGACGTATATTCCCAAGGTCAGTATGCGCGGTATCAAATGTGTTTCATGTTTGGAAAAAGAAGACGCTGCAGTCTACAGTGATATTGACTGACAAGGAAATACAATTTCCAATGAGACAAACAACTCCACCATTTTAAACTTAATCGGTTCTTTGTAAGAAATATTAAGCCAGAGAATAAACAATTTTATTATAACCTTTTTTTCCTTCAAGTATATTCTCTGCTGTTTTGCGAAAAAACTTGCTGTTGTCGCATCTGTACCAGTTGCGTTATCTTCAGTATACAGAGCGGTTAAATAACAAACTTTCCCAAGTTCTAGCTTTTCTTGAAGGCCGATAAAGAGACCTCGTCTCTCATAACAGAACAACATCTGTTGTTCTGAAAAATAACTAACTGTTATCGGTACTTTTGCTTTGGCACCAGTTGCACACGTTTCAATATACAGGACGTCTTGATAACAAACTTTCTCAAGTTCTAGCTGTTCTTTAAGATCAATATTCACACGGCTATGTGTGAAACTTTCCAATGTAACCTTTTTAATCTTCTTTAGCTCTCTTTTTAATATTCTAAATCCACATGTCAGGCACAGCCTCAACGTCCCCCTTTGCGTATAGAAACCCCACAGGGGTTGAGCTATAGAGTTTACTTCCAGCCAATCCCGGATGACGACCTTCCGGGTATGAACAATGAATGAGGTGCTTTCAGGAATACACATAAAGGCGGGGTGGATGTCTTTCATAGTCTTTATAGTATTGAAGTTGATTCTACCAAGTGTGCAGCTTTCCGATTTACCTTCTTTTTCCTCTTTAGATTTCCATTTAATCTTCTAAATCACACTAAAGCCTCAAAAGATAAGATCAAATTTGAAAGCTGCTAATTTAGTCATTTGGAAAATTAAATCAGAATTTTAATCCTTGAATTCAGTCTAGGTAGTTGCTTTTAGGAATGGGATTGGTTCAGAAGGTGTCTTTTAAGTGCATGCCATAAGTTGTGATGGGTAGTTGTGATGTCATAAGTTGTGATAGTATAAGTTGGAATTAATTGTATATTCTCTTGTATTTCTATCCTGGTTCTTTTGTATCTTTGCTTCTTAGGACATTGGATTTTTGCTTTTCTTTAAATTTTATTTGGTTTGGCGCCAAAAATGGAGCATGAAAAGCGACACAAGATATAAGACATTTATTTTTCTTTATTGAAATGTCCTAGACAACTATTAAGACCGGATCGGCAACTCATGGCAAATAAGGAAAATCTGTGTCCGAAAAATATTTCCTATCACCAAGTTCCCCCTAAATCAAACATCTTAATTGAGTATCCATCGACGAGAGAAAATGCAGACCGGTGGAAAGTTTGGCTTTTATGTGTACCATAGGCAGTGCTATGATAGGCGTAGTGGTAGTCAATAAGCTATTTATAAGTATATTGGCCTATTGGAAAAGTTCAGTTTAAGAATTGTGAAATAAAAAACGCAAATCTTTGGCAATGATTATATCTACTTTTCAGGCTGATCAAATATGTTATGCTGTTCTGTGCGTTTTCTCGTATGTCGCTGCCAATATGCAAGAGAAGAAATAGAGAAGTGCCAATGATGGATGTTGTTAATACGCTTTTTAAATTAATACTATTTTAGACGTATCATAATTGGAGTGAAGCAGTGTAGTTTCCTTTTTTGGTAATAAATCAGCGAAATAATTTTCGTAGTTTTACTAACACTGTTTTATTCAGTCACAAGGAAGCTTAGAATTATTGGTACTTTGCACATTTTTGACGGTTTTTACAAACTTATTTAAATATTATTTATGCTTCATCAGATTTTGTATTAGTGCATGCATGCTTTCTTTTCAAATGAGCCATTACATCTCTTTACGTTGTTTCACTGTCCCACTAGCGGCGAGGGGAAAAAATGGAGAATAAGGAGACATCACTGCTCCCAATGCGAAAGTGATTTTCCTTGCTGCTCAAGATGGGACACTGTAATTCTCTTATATGGAGGTCTCGGCTATGGAAATTCCAATGGTGCAGTTTTTGTTTCGATCCGACACCAATCTCGAGGGGTATTAGGCTATTTTATAAAATATCAATATATTTGTAAATTTTCAACTACCATAAGCTGGAGTTCGTCTTTATTAGGTTGCATCTAACGCTGAAACCATACTTTCATAAGAGTTAAATTCTATTTTTATGGGGTTTTAATAAAATCAGTAACCTAGTACTGAAATTATGCATTCAGTTTGAATTTTAGATCACCGAACAAAAAGAAAGATTTACTAAGTTCATGCTTTGCAACATAAATGTCAAAAAACTCACGGTTTTACAGAGCTTTTAGAAAAGAAGTTGATATTGAAAATTGCCAAATCTTCTCAAATATATACTTATCAAATGATGTCAGCATATCAGTTCAAGACATTAGGTCATCTCTTATAAACAAAAAATATGAACGTAAAGGGTTTCAAGGTTGGATTCCTGTAGTACCACCCCCCATTGCACTTCCTGGGTAAAGAGCCAAGAAACAGAGATCAGCACCGCCGGCAGGGATTGTAAAATCCAATACCGTATTCTTTACCTTTTTTTTCCAGGGGCGTACCATATTGATGAATTCGCTGTGAAAAATAAACTACTTTAGTTTTTAGTTAATAGAGGTTGCCTATCATGTACATTTATCTAACTTTATTTTGGTGAACAGTGAGAATTTTCCTTTTTTGTGTGTGTGTTATTTGTTATCATATATAGCTCCATGCAGAGTACTTTGAAGTTGTCCATGAGAAAATGTATGCTCGGTTTGATTTTAGTGCTTTTTAGTTAGTGAGAAAAAGCAGGAGAGGATACTATTTCTTTCGGGCTATTCGTTCTATCAAGGGGAGACAGAGGGGGCAGTACCTTGGAATAAGAGCAATAGTTGATAACGGTTATTTAGTTCGCAGAGCCCGTATATCTAGACCAGAGAAATTTGATGAAATACTCTTTAATGGGGTTTTTCAAGAACTTATACCGAATGATAAGAATAAAATTCATAATTTTTTACTTGTCTCTACAAACAAATGTTTGTTTTCTAATGAGTTAGTTCCAGTACACAAATAATATCGTTTCAGAACTTTGGCGGATGGATGGGCGGACAGGGTGCAAAAGAAAATGGTACTTCACAAATCAGACACAGATATCTTTGGGGTATGGTTAAGCCTTTTTGGATGAATGTTCTGCAAGCTAAATTAATATTGATAATACTCAATTTTTCGTGTAAATAGAACACGACAAAAGCTGGTTATTCAGTGATCATGGCACAACAAAATCGAGTATGGTTAGAATAGGAATTCTGATTCCTAAATACCGAAATGGTTTTGAGAGCAAAGTTGTTGAATGTTCTATGCTCAGTAATGAATAATCAGTTATCGCCGTAATTTATCAACGTCCGTCATCTACAATGTATAAAAGTAAACTACACAATATTTGAAGTGTAATGTCGAATCTTCTAACGCTGTTTACGACTCTTGGTGACTTCAATCCTAATATAATGGACAGTCTACCATCTAGCGAACAAGGAGTTGACAAGTATGCCCTGCATTTTTTAGGATATAATTTATCTTACGGTATAAACTCATATGTATTTTTCTGAGTTAAGTATCTTATTCCTCTTCTTCACTTATTGACAATATTTTTTACACCAACCATGGGAGGCTACATTCGTGTTTGCTGGAGATTTTTCTTATTATGGGTGCATTTGCAGATATAATATTAACATTTAACTGGTATTTATTTAGCTGACTGAAATGCTGGGTTATACCTCAAAGTCTATTATTTTAGAAAGTGCAAAAATCGTTGGGTGTGCCTTCTTTCCCTAACGAAAATCATCTTTAAGGGGTTTATCAGTACTTACGAGGAGCATACCCGGCTGACTGGCCCTATTTCAAACAGTAGGCTGTACGATAAGTGTTGTTTAATCCCGCTTTCTAGGGCTATAATGAGAGAAAGGTTCAGATGGCTAGAGCACGTTCTGCGCATGACAAATTACCGAAGATTGTCCTTTCGGCCAACCATCTAGGCTAAACGGAAAGCAGTTCACCAGCGGTTGGGGTTGGAGGATGTCGTAAAGAAAGATTTTCGGGAAAAGAGAACTTCCTGGGAGGGTGTAAAGAGGGAGGCTTTGAATAGATTAGGATGGAGAAGGAGCATGCATAGGTATGTCGGCCTGAGGCGGTTTGGTGTTACGGTGAGTTATTAGTAGTAGTAGTTCGAGGAGCATATGTATATTTGATACAATAAACACCTTTAGTTTTACATTGGTTACAATACGAAAGTATTTTCGCTGGCTGATGCTTACTTTTATGCAAATGTGAATCAATGAGCCCATCTAGTCTTGAAGCATTGCAAAGGGCATTATTTTATCCCCTTGCCCTTGTGTTGAAGCATTCGTCAGTGAACCATTAGTCGAAAAAATGGGACTTTAACGTAAAGAGTCTGGCAGGGCAATAACCCTCATATACATACACATAATTTCTGTTTGTTTTAAGTTTTAATTTCGCTGTTTACTTTCATCCAAAAAAACTTTTTTAGTAAGGCAGAAAGACTAAATAAGTGGAGACTAAAAACCTCCTTAAAAAAAAGACTGAAAACCCAGGAAATAAAAATAATAGCTGAGTAAACATAAAAAAATACACAATTGCTTCGCTTTGAAATCTGATAAAAGTATCCATTTCCAACTGTCCCAGAGCCTTAAGTGATGACAAAAGACTTGTACTCAGATTAACCTTTCGATGCTGAATGAATGGACGATGCTGAATGAATGGACAATGCTGACACCCGACAACAGGTGAGGAAATACTAAGTTTCGACATAATTATTTTTCTATTTCAATATCAGATAGAATTCTGCAGTAGTATTTCTTATGTTTTACGAAAGACACAAAGCGGAAACACTAAATCTGGCAGACGAAGATTTTGGAGCCAAAATTGAAAATTGGCAATCATAAATTTCCTTTTTATTTTTATTTTGTTACATTTTTATTTTGTTTTAACAAGTCGGACAAAAAATTCGAAGGGGGAGTTCAAACCCCGCAACCTCCCTCCTGGATACGACCTTGCTTGCAATAGAACTTGTTCTCAAGCTATCATAGCAATGCACAACCAGTTTTTGCCGAGCTTGTGGGGTCACAGGGTATAGAGACGATGCTCCTACGCCAAGGCGTGTTGCAGGAACGAGGGTCAAGCTGTACAAGAGAACAGTCACCGGCGAACAAACTTTAGAAACGAGGGCCTCCCGTGACGACAAAACGCTTGTCTGGTTTACTCCTTCAATTCTGAAGCAATAGGCGAAGTAGCTGATGGCAGGCGAAGAAATTTGACAACAAAGACGTAAAAATCTGACACAAGACAGCAGTATTGTGGGGTATTTCACGACAAGACAGAAAGTGAAAACAGTAAAATCTGAATTTAAATATATTACAAAGGATGAAGCAGAAAATAATCATAGGTACCATTATTATTAAACTGAAAAAATGAGTCCAATAAGAGAAAATTAGAAGAAAGAAAAAAATAAAATAGAAAGCAAGAAAATCAAAGCATGGCTTCTTAGTCCCTGTACAGTGATCGTGACCTGCTCCTGAAAGAAAAAAGGCAATATTATAATTTATCCCATAATATAATATTTCAAATAATAACATTTTAGAAATTGCCAAAACTAAGAGACAGGCGTTGTCAAATAGGATTAAGGATTAGGCGATAAGGAATAAAGAAATAAGCAATCGCTATCAGCTATGGATAGGTTTGCAAAATAGGTTCTATGATTTGTTCGAGACTTTACTCATGAAGAATATGACACTAGAAGAAGACAATATTATCAAATAGACTATAAAAAGCATTTACCGAATAGAAATTATAAAATAAGCAAGAAAGATCGTGTTAATGTCAAACAGGATTGAGGAATAGGAAATAAAAAATATGAAAAAAGCTTAACAAAAGAATAGAAAATAGGCTATTTATATTGAAGATATGGGAAAAATCGTGAATATCTCAAAATATTAAGAGGGGGTATGGTTCCAAAGCTTTCCCCAATTAAGTTTATTAACAGCTGACAATCATTAATTATATCATTCGCGAAAAAAGATTACCTTGAGGATATATCAACTTAAACAGAAGAATAAATTCAATTAGACAATTCTTTTTATTTAACACATACGCGAACTTGATACAACATGTGTCGACTAAATCAAATATTACTCCTAGATCAGGGCATAAACAAAAAGCTCTGTATATTTTAAACAAACTTTTATTTTACTTTTCGGCCAGAGCACAATTATTAAATCAAAGAACATTTATTGTTTCATTCTCCCTATTTGAAGATTTTTAGATCCCGAAATAAAAAACATATCCTTACAGCAATTTTTAAATATCTGTCACAAATGCCATCTATTATTAAAATCCGAGATCTGAGAGCGAAAATACCCTACTGATCGAAATCCTATCCCGGAAAAAAGAATGCGACTGGAGATTCTGAACGCTCGTTTTCGAACCCTTCATAGTTCAATTACTGAACCTGCAACAGCTAAATGTTTTCATCGATAGTTAACGATGGTGAAAATAAATCAGTAGGATAGACTGATTTCATGCTTAAGATAATTTTGCTCATGGGAAAAGTGATGAGTTGTTAATTAGAACGGAACTGAATTTTCTGTTGCTACGAACCAGTTCATTGCAGTGACATTCACTGCAGGGCTTTAGAAGGCACGGGAGGCGCCGGCCCTACCCCTATTAATGTGTGCTCGTTTTGGGTTTCATTTATTTATTGATGGTGATTTATGGTAGCTTTATGTTTGAAAAATTACTTGACTTTTTTCATGCTCATCTTTGGTTTAATGTAGCTCTTTACTTTTTTTTTGAAAAACCTCTTTGGTGGAAAAAGCTTTTTTAAATAAATCCACAAAAAAAAAAAAAAAAAAAAAAACAGTGTAAAGCTATGTCGTTTTAGGCTATAATTTCCTCGAGGGTTACCACACCTCCATGTCACCATGCAGTGATTTTTGCAGTCACCGTTCTGGTTAGGCAAACTCGTGGAAAGTCCATTCCGAAGCTACCATGAATCCACGCAAGCAAAATTTCCTTCCACGGATAAGGACAGACGAAGGAGCTTATGACAGAGTGTAAAACTTTAGAGCAAAGAACAAGGGTTTAAGGAGGAAGCAGCACCCCTCATATGAGGAACAATTTTTGTACGTTTCAAGCTTCAATGTTATTCTTTATTTGACATATTTTTTTTATTGACATGGAGTCGATGGTTTGAATAAATGGGTGAGTCATGTACTGACCTGTAACGGCTTCTTTCATAGGGCGGTATATTAGCTTCACGCCCACGGCTTCGACCGTAGTTCTCCTCGTACCTCATAATTGGTGATCTGGACCTGAAATGTTACACGCATAAGAAAGTTTATAACGGTAATAATATTAGAAAAGAAACTATTCTAATTCTTCTTTTCCATTGTCTTAAATATAGTTCACATTTTATCGTATCATATCCGTTTTTTAACACACAAGTGAAAATTCGGCATTTTTCACTTATTAAGGCAAAAAATGGGGAAATTAGCTAAATCAGTCATTGAAAGGGGCGCAATATTAGCTGCATTATGGAATTATATCTTTAGTAACGTTATTTTTCCAGAATAAATAAAAATCTACCTATATAACTGGTATTGTTAGTGACTCCCAACCGATCAGTAATCTGAAAAGAATCGTGTGACGTTATGCGTCCGTACCTGAAGTGACCATTTCTCACACGTACAGTCAGAGTCAGTTGATTTACGATCCTCACAATTGAGTTACGTTTTTTTTGTCTTTCGTCTGACAGGCTATGCAGGTAGTGCTTCATATTTCATTTAATGATGCAATTAATTAATCAAACAATTAAACAGATCCGATCCGATATCAAAGAAACAAAGTATCGTAGATGCGTCAAGGCAGCTAACTAATTCGAGTCATAAACACAAGGCCATTTTTTTGCGGAGAAATCAGAACCTATCAGAAGCTATATGCTAGAATACACCCGGTTTAAACGAAGAGACAACAAGTTTTCACTTAAGGAGATTTGCTACGGCCTTTCTGGCTGAAATGTTTGGAATAAAAGCAACAGCTAAGAGATGACGCCAATATAGAGTAGACATATGTATCTTAATTAATTACGACGCGTGATTCAGGACTCTTCGTATTCACATTCGTTTATTTAAATAGCTATCGTTGCGCTCAAAAATGAATGCTCTATTATGCTACGTTTATGATCACAAAGAAAATGCAAAAAAATTGCTATTGAGGTCATATCAAGAACTGGGAATTTCCAGAATCATCGAATCCACATAAGCAGAGCTGATTCCCCAGTCTGCCAAAAATTTGAGATGCCAGTGGAAACAAAAAGGCGTGAGATAGAAGGATTCCCAGTAGGGATAATGTACCAGTTGGAGGAATTTCATAAATTGCATTTTAGCCCAGAGGACATATGTAGGGAAGATAATGCCCGACAGCTGATAAAATGGTCAGGATGGGAAAAATTAGGTCTTTTGGGCGGATGAGAAGACAATGGACATTTGTGGCTGCGTCTCGACTCAATTGGGTGACTCCGCCAATAATATAGAAATAATGGTTAGTTTTCTGAAAAGATTGCCTTTAAGGGTGATTTAAGACTATTTTCTGATTTTTCTCATCACTGGATGATTTAAACATTGCAAAGATTGAATGCAGGTTCAAAATAGAGCAGAGTAGCACCTTTATTGGGATTTCTTGTCGGAAATTTGTGAAAAATTAGGTAATTCTTTTCCTCCATAAAGAGCTTCGAATAGAGAACAGAATCCCTTTTTTAATTTCTTCTACAAAAAGATTGTCAAAAAATTTGTTTTGTTCGTAAACTTCGTTTTTTTTTACTGATTAAGGTCATTTATGATGTAGACACTAGTACTGACCAAAGATTAGAAAAAAAAACGTGTTAAATGAACAGTTTGCAAGTAATAGCCTTATATGCGTATTTGACTCATTTTTGTTAGCTTGAATCTTAAAGTGTTTAAACTAGTCATTTCCAACAAGTATATAAACAAAAAACTTGATACTTAAATTAATACTGGGAAAAAACTGATTGCAGAATTCTTTTTTTCTGATTACCATGCTTGTAATTCAACCCCTAGATATAACGGCTGTCCTCCGACAAAACCTAGTATCTACATCTGAGTAAGTTCCGAGAAAAACACAAAAACGATATTTTGCTCTATGCGTTTTTACCGTCTTTATTTAAACAATGAAGTGATGATGCTCATTGTATGGTGTTGCTGATTGTTTTCATTCATAAAGTGTAATTTGTCAGATACTAGATTTTGGCGTAAATGTCTATTTCTAGTATGTACATACTAGGTATGACACGGAAACAATGGTGAGCTCCTGTGTAGATACTAAGTAATATCAACGAAACTAAGCATCGGAAAATAAATTCGTTTGCACCATTGGATCCCTCGTGGTCTAAAAGCCCTCGTATGCCCCTTAGGCTTTTTTTGCCCCTCCCCCTTAGATTTTAAAAAATACCTTATAAATAAATTGTAATAATTTACAATGCTAAAAAAAAAAAAAATACTATTTTCAAAATCTAGGGGGGGGGGTAATACTGCTATTTTTCAAATTTTGCAATAGAAATACCCTCAAAAAAGCCAATCTGATTGTCTAAGGGTAGAACTGATTGCAGAATTCAATTTTTCCCTCAAATTACCATACCTATAAGTGATTTTAGTTTTAAAGCAGAATATTCTTACTTCCCTTATTCTTTAAAAATCTGTGCAATGATGTGCTTTTGGATAGACCACGGGGCCCCGTTCTTCCAATAATACTTACATTGCATGTTATGAATTTAAATTGTCTGCTATCTGGCTAACTTTCTGAAAAAGACGAGGCAGAGTGAGGTAATATTTTATATTTAAGTATGATTTAAGCTAAAAGTACAACGCATTTAGCAAATTTTCTTTCATAGATTTAGCACTGGCATAAGAAACAGGGCAAGAAGTGAGGAGGGGTAATATTTGAATATCAGAAGGGGACTTTGGCGACTGGGAAGCACAACGAACTGAGATATTTCAGTAACAGGACAAGAAAACCAAACTCCAGCCAGTTTACGATACACCACATGACCAGACTTTTTCTTGGCTATCACTTTAACAATCTAAAACGAGATTAGTTATCAAATACATACAAGATTTTAGACGTTTTCCCCCATCAATTTGCTTAACATTTAAGCGCATGTTTATAACAGCATAAGTAACGGATGCAATTCTTTCCATTTTTTATTCTACTCTGATTGAAAAGCGTTTAGCCTATCCTGACAATTAATAAATTATGATTAAGCTGGTTCTGTCAAAAATGTTCGAATAACTCTATGAAGGATACACATCGCTTTCTTTACAGCACAATGTTTAATATATAAGAGGGTGTTATGGCAGCATCAATGATGGATTTTTTTCTCAATTCTATCCCTTTTTTATGATTTTTTTTTTTTTTACAAAATAGTGGCTTAAAAGTTTACCTGAAAACAATTTCGCCTGGAAAATGATTTTCATCCTACTTGTAATCTCGCAAAAATTTAATTGGTGGATTTTTGAAATTTATACGAAATATAACAGAGCAAATAAAAACGGATTGCAATAAAGAAGAACAAAAAAAAATAGTTTAGAGATGTGACAAATTTGGACTTGGCTTCGAAAGCGTGTTAGAAACTACAATGTTTTTAAATATTGACTTCAATTTAGGTCCTTGGGTGGAGGAGGAGTGAAATATTGACTTCAATTTAGGTCAATTTAGTGAAATTTTTTTAAATATTGACTTCAATTTAGGTCCTTATGTGGAGGAGGAGTGAAATATTGAATTCACTTTAGGTCCTTGGGTGGAGGAGGAGTGAAATATTGACCAATTTAGGTCCTTGGGCGGAGGAGGAGTGAAACATTGACTTCAATTTAGGGCGATTTAGTGCAAAATTTTTAAATATTGATTTCAATTTAGGTTCTTGGGTGGAGGAGGAGTATCATCAATAATATCCTGAAATGTGAAGGCTGCTACAGCATTGAATAATGCATGTTAGATGCAAAAATGCTTAAGATAGTACTGTTTTTTTCTCCGATAGTTCTTTTTTTGCTAATAAAATAGTCCACTCATTTTAGGGAGTGACTATCCTACCCTTACAATTTCAACCATGTTATGCCCTCGACTTTTTGTATTATCTTGCACGAGCGAACTGTAACGTAATTCCTGCTCCAAATTTAGGTGATAATATTAAAAATATCAAATAATAAAACCATTATAAGAAATTGTGGATCTTTTAATTGCTTTCAGTTCAATACATAATATCAAAAAACAGCTGTTAGCGACAGAGAAACAAAGTAAAGGATATAAACTACAGCAGTCTTAAAAAAAAAACAGAAATAAGTCAAAATTACCTTTAAATTTCGGTTTAAAAAATGGGGCAAAGTCACGGTTCCAGAAAGGGGATAGTTTGAATGTCCTTTCCAGAGATGGAATATGCCCTTGAACTAGCCAACGGACGAAAAAATGAAAATTGCTGATTTCAATAAAATGTCGTAAGTGGTAATTTCATCTCCTATTTTGAAGCAAACCGATGCCGACTTCCTTAAATATTGCGAGGGGTTGAAATCACCGCCATCTACATTCTTTCATTTCAGAACCTAATCCAAAGAGTAGTATATATAACGTCCAATGATGATGTTGGTGAATATTCCAAAGACAGGAATAATTTAGGATGCCCTCTTCAAGGCCAAAATATTTCTTGCCATGTCTTGGATTATCTCTAAGAGAATGAAATGGGGAATGACGCTTTGTTATATACAAAACCAATCTTCTCACCAGTTAAATGATAAATTAAGCTGCTGGTGAATTGAAGAATTGAAGTTGAATGGTAGATGGTGTTGGATGTACAAGTGGATGTTTTAAAGATGTTAAAAACCTGGAAAAGGGTGGTGATAAGAGCTATTGTTAAAATGAGCAATTTTAAACTTACATTAAGCATTTAAACATATTGCTGTAAATAGAATAATAATTGGAGTGGAAACAGTTTCAACTTCATTGAAAAGAACTGAAACAAAATTACGATAAAATTTACCTATTGCTCTTAAACTTCATTTTGTAGAACTAACATCATATTGATGGTATAATTTATGTTTTTAAGGAAATAGGTTTTTTGTAATTTATTATATTTTACGTTTTGAAAGGCTTACAAATTTCAGGAATAAGAAGATTAAAACGCTACGAAACATAAGCAAGTTTATAAAAAAGACTTCAATATTTTTTTTTTTCTTATCACATACTTAAGCCCTATAATTTCTATTAGAAAAAATGAGGTATTAAATAAAAATGTATGAGCACTTCAAAAATTAGGGAAAATATCCAGAACCGTTAGATATAAATAGGAGATTAAACAGACCTCTGCCTTCGGAAACCACCACGACCTTCTCTGCCTCTGTACGTATTCCTAGAGTAGCCGTCCTCTCGGTAATTATCACGACGGTAGTTATCGCGACGATCAGTCCTTGTCTTGCCGTTCGACATTTCTACTTTGATTCTTGAGCCATGGAGTCTCCTATATTTAATAGCGATCATGACTAATTTGGATACAAAAGGTGAACAAAAATATAACAATATACATGGCGAGACAATGAAATAACCATATGGTTATTTCCATAAAATAACCATATAACAAGGTACAGTATACACAGTATGCAGAAGCGAAAAAGTTTATACTCTCCATTGAAATTTTTTGGACACAGATCTAAAACCACGCAAGATTCATGACCCCGCCTTCGCGTACGCGCAATGAAAAATGTTGCCGATGGAAAACCAAGTAGCAACTGAAACTAAGGCTCTGACATATATGCTCAGAGTCTAATTACGCGCTACGAAATGTGTGTCATGTTTGGAAAAACATTTGGCTACTGGTATATACTTATACTGTGAAATTGACTTTATTTAACAATAGGCGAACAAAAACATAGGCGATACAAAAGTCGAACACAAATATAACAATATACATGGTGAGACAATAGGGTCAAGCAGTAAATACTAGCATTAAATGATCGTATTTGTGTTTTAACGAATCCCGGGGCTATTCCATCCAACAACAGAACAGCATGATTTTGGGAAACACAAACCAGACGAACTACGGGAGAAAAAATTATTATTTTTTTTATTATTATTATATATTATTATATTTATTATTATTATTGTACCTGATTCAGGAATGGTAACGATTATTTTCATTACTTTGGAAACAGGTTTACATGAATTAAATAAAATATGGGGCTAAAATTTCAGTTTGAGCGTCGTGACTTTGATATGCGTGCAATTTGTATACAACGTCGCGACACTGCAATTTTTATGGAAGGATTCTTTGGTATGTATTACTTTATGCCTGAACCATTAAAGGACCCAAACTGGGTCCAACAACCCTGCTTTTGGGTTTAAAAGGAACACTAGATATATTGCACCTCTTTTGACTCCCAATATTTCCGGGGTCATTTAGGGATTTGTCTTAATGACATTTGATACAGGCTGTTTTTTTCAAGCAAAGCTTGAAAATGACAATACGAGCGTCATAAAACAATAGGCGTAACATAATCAACATTTTTAACAAAACGCTTCCGATTTTCTCGGCATCCATATCAATGGATTAGCCTACTACCCCTTCAAATCGTGGTAGTATTTCTGCAATAATTCCCCCTATAACAACTAATACTACCATTACCACTCTTACCTAGACTGCTCTAACTGCGGTTGCAACTATGAATCCAACTATATAGCTTCCATGTGTTCACAGGGCCAAAAATAAGAAATTATGGACCTATTTTTATCTGGAAAAGGAACTATTCTAGGGACCTTCTCAGTTTCAGAAATCCTTGGAGAGGTCTAGCATTGAATACAACCAAAAATGAGACTTGTCTGACGGAAATAAATAAATAGAGCAGCAACACTCCTTGGAAGTTTCCAAATTAAAACAAGCAGTAAATAAATTGGATTAATGATTTGGACCAGCTGAGAAACAGGCTACCTGAGGGTGGAAGCAAGAATGTATGCTTTCATGAGCTGTCCCAGTCCTTCTACAGCTGTTTCTTCGTTTTTTTAATGTCCTTTTCTATTTATTTGAACATGTAACTTTCAAAGGCATAAAACCACACATGAAAATGATATCAAAGAAATAACAAAAAGTGGAACACAGCCTAATTATCTCCATTGAACTGCAAGGCTGTAGTGTAATGAGCAAGAGATAAGGAGGGGACAGCCTTGTCTTGTACGAAATAATTTTTCTTGGTTTTAAGTTTTGATGTTGCTTCTTACTTTCAGTAGACTAAAAAACTTGTTTGTTAATTTGATTTTGGTATGCAGTGTATACCAAGTTAGGTTTTTAACCTAACTTAAGTTAACTTAACAGCCTTAAGCTAGGTTTTTCTTTGGGATGAAGGTACTGAAACCTTTTTTCTCTTGGACTAGGGTTCTTTCCCCTGTGATCAGCAACTGTTTTCTTGATTCTATCTGCTTTTGAGTGCTCTCAAGGGCAGCTGCTACCAGTTTTTCCTTCAGCCTTGAAAGCCAACCACACTTTATTGTGTTTTCCTTTCAAAGCTTTTACCAGCTCTAGGTACAGATCGTGACTTTTTAGCAGACTCTGCAAGTTTTATCGAATGTTCAGTGACAGGGACATTATTTTCACACACTTCAAGCATGCCTGGCCTCTCATTTACGAATGGTGTGCATTCAAATTTTGCTCAACAACAGAAGCTCTTTCTTTGATGAGTTTCCTCCCAGGGTTGAAAGCTGGGTCACCAAACTCAACACTGGTAGAAAAGTATGAAATATTTGCAATTGTCATTATGATAGAAGACGAATTTGAATACTCATCTCTTTCTATTGCCTTGTTTTGTCTATCATTAATCCTTCCTGGCTCTGATGAAAGTCCGGATAATTGAACTAGTTTAAATTTGTGAACTAGTAAGCATTTTTGTACTGCAATGGGTAACTTCCAGACGACGTATAATACACTTTGAGCAGAAACCGATTTAGAAATCTCACCAGGGAGAAGAAACCATAAAGCTATTAAGAACTGCAAAGTTTTATCGCTTAAGAGTCTCCAAGGCCACCCATGAGTACCTTAATTCAATGTACTTTTAGTTTTTATGAACGTTTTCTCCCTTTCAAATGAATCCCTCTCAAATACATAAAATATCAACAGCCAAACAGAATTTTTATGAAGCATGAATTTATATTTATATGAAACATCTTGTTAGTTTCAGAGGAAAAAAATTGGCATTAATGTGTCAGTATTGATACAATAGATTTGGTTTTAGGTTGACCACAACTGAAACTCTAGTCTTTAGGTTTTAGAGGGTGGCAATCCCACTCTTAATTGGGTTAGTTCATGCATGACTTCATTATTCTCTATAACTTCCGTTCATTTTGGCTTCTTTATCAGGCATATTTCACCCTTTTTTCGAGGTTTGATATTACCCTTTACTGTTAAAAAAAAAAAAAACATCCATGCTACACATGCATAAATGTGATTATCCTTGTTCTTCACAATGGGGTAATTTAAACCCCCAGTTAGGTTATTCAACAGTGAGAATTCTATGATATACTTTTTGAATAAATTTGATGTCAGCTTGCTGGGATGTCATGCTCTTTTTGAAATGTAGTTTTTGTAATTAAAAAGTAACGTTCAGCTTGACCAGAATGATAATTAATTTTAAAATAATGGTACATGTGAAATATTCGTCACTAGATAATTTCTTTGAAAACCTGTGTTTTTGAGCTTTGGCTACTAAATCTAAACACAAGGTGCAACTACCTTGTTTTCTCAGAAGACGTGGCGTAACCGAAATGGTGAACAGAGACGAATGTTAATCTACACTTTATTTCTGCCAATTTAACGTATTTCTATATAGACCATGAAACATTACGCAATACAGCTGGCTAAAAAATTACAAAGAAATACATAGCACGTCAGAAGTTATAGCCCTGAAAATTCTTAAATTGAAGTTAAGTTTCCTTAAGTTTTTTTTGTGATCCAAACAATTTTAAAAAAAGGAGAAGCAGTGTTTTTTTTTTTGTCCCCTGGCAATTTGTTTATATATTAAAAAAAAAAATGTATCAGCAGAACAGCATTGTCTAAGAGTCCATAAAAAGAAACACCAATTCATCCTTTTGTCTTGTTGATCAGTCTGGACATTTGAATGAATCATTTTATTCCCCCCCCCCCCAAAAAAGCAATGTGTTAAAATGGATTAACTGCAAAAAAGAAAAAGAAGGAAAATCAGAGACACTCCCATCTAAAAAATAAAAAAGATGCACTTCCATCTAAAATAGATGGAAGTGCATTTGGAAATAGATTTATTATTTGGATTTATTATAGATTTATTATTTATTAATAGATTTATTATTTAGATTTATTATAGATTTATTATTTATTAATAGATTTATTATTTAGAAATAGATATTTATTAGGAAATAGATATAATTTATTAGGAAATAGATATTATTAAGAAATAGGAAATAGATATTTATTAGAAATAGATATAAATAGGAAATAGATTTATTATTTGGAAATAGATTCCAAATAAAATAGATGCACTTCCATCTAAAAAATAAAAATAAACTATTTTCATAATCTAGAGTATTCATAAATCGAGACCGACGTCCTTCAATAACAACAAAGGGCTGTGCTACACCAGAGCTAGACATGAGCCGTCAGTAGCTCTCCAATATAGGAATACTTAATAGAAACTGCGTATAACAGAAATATAGTCGGCGGATAGCTATTTTCTCAGCTTGACTAAACAGCTCCCATAAGCATGCTAATACTAATAAATGGAACACATCAAACGCGGTATACATCCTTCCTAGAATTGCCTCCTTATAACTAGATTTATACGAAACAAGAAGTCCGTACGTCCTTTGCAGTCTTTCACTTAAAAAATCAAGCAGGAGGGACCTGGTATACTTTAAGCTAGAATCAATTGGCAGACCATGGTAAGTAAAGCTAGACGAAGGCTTTACAAGATGTGATCCAAGGCAAATATTTGCAGCAGATGAATTACCAGTTGACTCACCTACTACAAAAACTGTAGGTCCAGGTTAAAACTAAGACCAATTATTATATACTCGTAACCTTGAATATCAAAGTTCTCCTCTATAGCAGTGTAAGCCCTACTTACGTTCAGTAAATCATCTGTATAGTTAGCCAGTGACAGGTCAAGACCTCCAAAAATAAAACTAGTTGCAACCGATTTGGGCTTCCACTTTGCTATTATTATAAAGAGGATGGGACGAGACACCACCCTGTCGAATACCTTTCCATACTCTTTTACGAACCTGAGAAAGCACATAACCATTAGGAACTGGCACTTTAACAACAACATACAGTTTACTATACATATCCTGCTGATAAAGAACGTACCTACAAACAGAAAGGGAATGAAAAGATGAAAAAATATTATTATTGCTTTAAAGATACTTACAAACCATCAAGATGGCGACAAGATTCCTCAGCATCCCTGGGATCTTCAAATTCAATAAATCCAAACCCTGGAGGATTTCGGGCAACCCAAACATTGCGCAAAGGTCCATATCTGGCAAACAAATCTTCAACCTCATATCTGTCAACTTCACGACTTAAATTGCCGATGTATACTTTGCAATCGAGGTCCCAATCTCTGTGATGCTTTGACATATTGTGCCAATAAAAGAGGTTGGTCAAAAACTATAAGACAAGCAATTATTTTGTTTCTTCTTTAAGAGAATAGTGAGGTGAGGGGGGTCTAACAAAGCATTGAAATGAATCAAAATTGAGCATAGTTTTTAAGAGTAGAGATCAAAGCAGCCACTCTATGTGCAACTAAAAACTGAAACTTATTTTCTTAACTAGTTGCAATACCATTTCAGATGCTTCCACTGTCATGAAGAGTCCTAGGTCAACTAGGGTGGTTGGGTTAGTACCCTTTATGACCTTAGAAGCATCTGCCCCCTCCTCTACCTCTCTCTCAACAACTAAAGGTTTCTGCCAATATATAAGACATTTTACAACACCCTAAGATAGAGAAAAAGAGGTCATTAACATCCACAGCCCTCATGCAATACTGGTTAAATTTGCACCCAAAAACAGAATAGGGGCCAAAAAGCAAAAAAAAAAAAATGAACTTGGCAGTAATTAATTGAACAGGGTAAGTAATTAATTGAACAAAAACTTCCAATTTTAATGAATAACAAAAATCCTGAAAACAGCTAAAGTATCCTTGTTTCAGTGAATAAATTTCCAAAAAGAGAAAATAAAACTTAAAACCTACACAGCACCTTTATCCAGAATAAAATCAAACAGTAATAGCATACTTTTCTTTTAGAAAATGTTACTTAGGCAGGTATGCACAAATTAATCTAGGGGAGGTTCCAATTTCCAAAACAGCACAAGACAGAAGTAGAATATGAAAGTTAGAGGAATTTATAAAACTGTATTTTAAAATAATGAGATTACAAGGGGTCTAGAGCAAGAAAGAGGGGGGAGCATTGGCATATTGATAGGGGGCCGATTGTGCCACCCAACCCCGAAATTTCAAAAAAAAAAAATCAAGAGCTAATTGCCATGCTCTCAGCAATCCCATTGATTTTTTCTTGTATACTCTGATTATAAAATCTCTCCCCTTTACAGATCTCTTATATATTTGTCTGGGTCTATTTCCTACACTTAAAAGATCTCTGTCAGCCAAGAATTGTCATTCCCTCAGTCATTCCATCCTTTTGCTTGAGTCTCCAGCAAGTCTAATTGCATACTTATTATGATTACATTTGATCAGATTGAAAGCTGCATAGGCTTCATTGCTAGTATTTGATTCGACGTCACTCTGTGATATTTAAAAAGAAGGCACAATATATACTGACAGGTATCTTAATGGCAAAACATAATTGTCTACCATCTCTTTACAATTTTTTTCAAAAACATTGCATGTAGTTGATGAAGATGGTGCTTTGACTCCTACTGTTCCAGATGTTGAGGCAAGAGTTCTGCTCATCTCATTCATGGCAAAAACATTTCAGTCAAAAGGATTATCAATGAATTACTTTTTTTATTGCAGCTTAATGCACCTTTTCCCTTTTTCCTGATTTTCAAATGCCAAAGAAAGATTGAGCATTAAGAATGAAACAGATTAGCCTCATAGCAGCATTGCATTGATGCTAATTGTCCAAATCAGTTTTCTATACAATGTAGATTTACAATTATTGTTAACTATGTTGGCTACAGCTGCCATAGTCCGACAGCTCTTTTTTCCTTTTTTATGATCATCATGAAATTCGGCGCCGTTTTTGAAAATCAGCACCAATTTACCAAATCGGCACCAAAAAAAGCAACGAGTGTTCTAGGCTTTAGACTGGGAAACATTGCTACAGATCCACAGGCCAAATGATATTGCTTTCTGTATTTTTTTAGTGGAAAGATTACATAAACTGTTCATTAAAAGAGCATAAGCAAATGTAAATAAGGTAATATGCTTTAAGAGAATGGCTAATCAAATACCAATTTGTCACTCAACCATAAGCACTTAACAACAAAATTAGTGAGTGCAACTAACAACTATATTACTTTTTTTTCACCCTGCTGTGTCTCCAGTAAAAATTACAATGACAGTATCATCTCCTAACCTGTTTCTCCTAGCATTTGGGTAGTTTTGAATGATGATAACAACAAGACGCCTTAAAATATGTCAGTGAAACATGTAAAATGTTGGTAAAATACATAAAATAGGTAAATCAATTTTACAGGGGTCCATAAAATTAAGGAAAAATACAAGATTCTACTATGATCAGTTTTACCATTTACAACACTAGCATGAATGTGTATTACTTTAACATCTTTTAACAATAGTAATCTTGTAACATTTTCATTTTATTTTCTAGCATGTTTCTGGCTGTTTACATGGATCAGCTGTCTATTAGTAAATAAATAAATAAATATCAGGTGACATCTAAGGCACTGCTTCATTACCCTGGCATTATATTTTGTTTTTTTCTCTCTCCCTAATTTTTACTCAAAATAATTGATTGAAAAATATAACTATGCAAAAAATTATACACTTTCTGTTAGCTGAGTTGTGAATGGTATAAAATAGTATTTTACATTTTTTTTAATATTTAAAATATGATCCTGAACTAATCTCAAATGATAATTATTTAAAATATTTATTTAGGCTTTGTATACTTCTGAATGATAAAAAAGCTTTGATGAACCAAGGATCAGCCTGTATAAACGGCACCTGTATCATTTTTGTGTTGTGGCAGTAGAGGGTCAAAATGACCCTCTATGACAGTCCTCTACAGTTGCCTAGATGGTGAATCCTTAGACAGACCAAATTTATAATTTGGGAGTTATAGACAAATAACAGAAAAGAATCATGTTGTTAAACTTGTAAATCAATTTTCTAATCCAGAAAAGACATTGTTTTTATAATCATTTAATTACATATTCTTATTTTATTTATCCTTATAGGCTACCATTGATACTAGTTAATGAGATATTATTCATGCACAATAAAGCATGTTTTGGTTTGTAACTGAATTTCAATTATAAAGAGGAGGTTTTATATGTATTAAAGGAAGTAGACATGTTTGAATAAAATTTAGATATCTCATGACAGAGCCAAGTATCCCCTTTTTATATACAAACTGTATAGACTTTTTAAACAAAAAAATGGAGCACCTAACTATGTAAAATGAGCACTAAAGTGTAGTTTGGAGTGTATAGTAATTAAAATACAGGGAATATAAAGGATATGAAAAAGCTAGGCATAAAAAGTTGACCTATGTATTGACTACAGCAAGTGTCTTGAGATGCACACAGGGCATATTGCAAGCTCTGAAGGAAGTCTTTTGCATTGGTAACATGAGTGTCTCAGCACTATACATGAGGACAAGGCCATGTCAAAATTTCACAACATTTAAAACAAAAGACAAATTTAACACATTTCATGAGGACGACTACAACAGATGTATGAGAGGGGTGTAGCACCACAACAAACAGTGACCTACCAACAGCTAGTGTTCAGGAGGGAAGTGCCAGAACTGAAAATACAGCATTACAAGAAGCCTAATAAAAGAGGACAGAGAAGAAGCTCAGAACTACAAGGGTGCTCAACATTTTCTTCAAGCCAAGCTGTGTTTGAAGTAGAGATTTGCTGGGTAATTAAGATAACAATGTCGCACTCAACTCCAGCTCTGATATCTCAGCCATTTTTGGTTAAATATTCCCAGACAATGAGATTGTCAAAAAGTTTCCATGTGGTACAACAAAGGCAGATTATCTTATATACTTTGGCTTGGCTCCTTATTTCAAACAGTAATTGATCAATGATATTAGAAAAGCACCATGCAATGTAGTTTCTTTTAATGAATGCCTGAATAAAGTGACTTAAACAGAGCAGTTTGATGTTTTACTGAAATACTGGAGTGAATACAAAGGGGAAGTTGAGGTGTATTATTTTGATTCAAGGTTTGTGGGACACACTCAAGCAGAGAAGCTTCTGGAAAAGACCAAGAAACCCCTGTAACCATTTAATCCAAACAAACTGTTAACGATTTCAATGGATGGGACTGTTGCCAACTGGGGGCTTCTGAGGATATTCCAGGAGGACAAAAGGCAAGAGGACCCAGATGCACCAAAGATGATGAATTCGGTTAGTTGTGGTTTGCATGTTCATCATGGAAATTTTCGTCGCAGATATTTCATGACTCACTGGAAAGATGATCTGACTTGATTGAGGTGACAAAACAACAAAATGTTCTCTAAGGTTCAGCGCCCATTGATGGTTTGAAGACATGAAAGTTGCAGAGTGGGCAATGGAAGTGTGGCCAGCTGTGAAACAGTATATCTACAACCACCACAAAATCCTAAAAAGTAAACTTCATCTGCATCCTGCTACAGTAAAAGGGACCACAACTTACCCCATCTTTAAGGCTAAGGTCCAGTTTTATGCAGATGCACCAATGGTGCCTTTCCTTAAAGAGCTTGAGTCTATCCTGAGATGTTGGCTGTCATGCTTCATTAAGAAAGAAGAATTGGGAATGATGAAAACATCTGTCCAACTCCTGAAACTTGATGTCCAAAACAATTCAATCCATGTACCACTCAAACAATTCAACACTGGATTTGTAACAAAACAAGCTTTAGAGAAAGGATCTAAAACCCTAGAAAAATCCAATGACCATATAGGTGTTCAGATCTTTATCAATGTGGATGCTGCACTGCCTCAGAGTGCAACAAAACCCTTACTCAGTATAAAACATTCTCAAGCCATTCAACTGCAAACCTTGGGGAAGAATTCCAAGATTGTTCATACAATTGCAGACTTGATGAGTATTTGGGGAGATTCATTGGTGTCAGAGCACAGTATACAGCACTGTGGGATAGAATGAAATTTCTCCTAACTATGTTTTGCAAACAAGCAGCAGTGGAGCAAGGGTACTCAGTGAACATAGACATGCTAATGGAAAACTTAAAGGAAAGGAGTACTATAGCATTGTGCCTGGTCCAGGATTCAATTATTAAGCATGCAGTAGATGAAATATGACCAAAAGATTTAATCCAACATTGTAAAGGAGCAAGAATGAGATCTATGCAATATCTTGACGATGAAAAAAAAAAAAAAAGAACACACTGCAAATGAGAAGAAAAGAAAGGAGCTCCAAAAAGAGACAGAAAATGTCAAAGCAAAATAGAGAAGAATACTGAAAAGCAGTGAGATTATGCAGAACAGGCAGACAAAATGGCGATGAAAGCAGAAAAAAGGACTCCACATAACTGTCCAAGCCCACTAATTTTGTAAAGGTGCAGCCAATAAAAGGGAAGCATCACAAACTCCAGCAAAAATACTGGAAGACCTGTAGGAGAGCATCAAGAAGCTACAATAACTGAGATTTATTTTAGAGGAATGTTTTAATTTAAATTTCATTGGTGTTTTTTATATTGATGTTTTAGCACTTCAGGATAGGATTTAAGTTTGATAGTTATATTTTTGCAATAATTTTCATTTTCACTTCAAGAATGAAAGTATAAGATGCATTAAGTCAACTCTAAGCAAACAGACAAATTATAGGAAATTGTTTTGGTAATTTATTGAACATAAAATATTGTGTGGGGAAAGTAGGATATACAATATATACCAGTATTTTACCCAAATCTGTCAGAATATTTTAGTTCAGATATATGTCATAATAGGCTAAACTGATTTTGTATTTAAACACATTTATCTTTACAGAAGATATATTCTTTTCAGGAAAATAACTGAAACAAAGATGTAATAAATCAAAATAATTTAGAACAGCAATCTATGTCATTATCCATATACAATTTTTGTACAATTATAATACTAATATGATGATAATATTGGCACATTGAACAGTCTTAGTTATAATAGCTTTACTTGTATTGTGGCCAGCTAGCAGTAGAAATAGCCTTTAAAATGTCCTGGAAAATCATTTCAAGAAAAGAGTGTGAACCCTGTTTACCAAAAATAATAATTACCATTTTGAGTCAGATACAAATCACAATTTTTTCCCACTAGGCAGATTTTTCCTCAAGTGATGTGTTAACTATTATCCTAGATAAATAATGTTGTTAGCAGTATTGTATTGGAAGGCAAAGGTCTAGATTACGGGCTGAAGAGAAAATGTTAAGAAAACAATTCCTACTTTGTAAATTGGAATTTGGGATGTGTATTGCTACTCTAGTCAATAAGGGTGATATATCAATTCTGAAATCAGTGCAGTGATATGCAAATAAATGCATAAAGGGATTTTAAAATCTTCCATATCCTACCCAATTAGATAAGCTCCAATTACCATCACTCACATATAGATGTAGACAAGGAGATGTATTAATGACGTACAAGTTACTACATGACCAGAGTGTGATCCCTAACCTGTTCCAGATAGTCAGTTCACAAAGTACCAAGGGCGCCCGCAGAAAATTTTCAGGGGGGGGGGGAGATACCAGAATAACGGAGATTGGAGAAGAAATAAATTTTGAGGTAAAAAAATACAAAGAAGTATATTGTTGATCAGTTAAGTATCATTTTTGAGTTTTTTTGTTACATGCCAGTTTTTTTGTTAGTTTCTTTGTTACTTTAGAAATAAATTTGGACTAAAGATTTGCACATTAGGGGGGGGGGGGGGGGGGGTAAAGTATAGCAGGACAGAATATATGGGAAATATGTAATTTGGGCTATATATTTGCACATATGAGGGGGGGGGGGTAAAATATTTGGACAGTTTGAAGTCAGAAAACAATTCTTTCTAGGTATATGGCCACTAAAAATTACAGAAGAATAGCGAGGTATCTAGAAATTTTATTAACTAAAATTGCTGATCAAGGTTTATGTTATTTGTGCCTTTCATTTATGTTATTTTACAGTGTTCATGGCCATATGTTTGGCTTTAAACACACTTATCTATCAATCTATCTAATATGCAGAATAAATCTACCAAACACACTTTGCATGCAGACCCTCTATACTATACCCCCCCTCCCCTAATGTGCAAATCTATGGCCCAAATTTATTTCTAAAGTAACAAAGAAATTAACGAAAAAACTGGCGTGTTTTCAAATTTTACACAGCATAAACTTGAGTGAGTGGCACATAATACACAAGTACCAAAATTCCTTCCCCCAATGAAAATTAAAAATATAAAACTCAAGTAAAATTCTCAAATTTGGAAAGCCTTTTTTTCCACAGGGGGTATTCCAGGGGGGGGGGGTATTTTCCAGGGAGTATTTTCTGTGGGGAGGGGGGGGGGTATTTTCCAAGGGGGTAATTGCCAGGGGGGACGCCGGCCAACAGTTTTACTATAAAAAAAAGAATGGTTACTTTTTTACTAATTACTATTAATTTTACTATTCAATTTAAGCCATTTATTTGTAATTTATTTAGAATTATTTGTTGATTTATTAAAAGATCAATATTTTTAATTCACAAATTCTGCTATCTTGACTAAATTCCCATTCAGGTTTAAGCTAAAAGTTAAGTTTCATTATTATGAAAGAAAAGGAAGCAAAATTCCTAATAGGATAAGACCTTATAGGATACAACCAATAGAATAGACACAGGATGATCATTATAGACTTAAGCAAAATTAGAATCTTACCCCTTAACTAGGATTATATTTGAAAAATTAAGGAAAAGAATTAAAAAAATATAGGCTTAGGTTTTTAGCTTGACAAAATATGAGCAAAAACCAAGGCCAGACTGACTCCTGGTAGGGCATGATGCTGTATATATATAAAATTGCTTTGTTTATTAATTCCAAAATGTGGTAAGCTTTATCAAGCTTGTTGCACTAGAGCTAGGGCATAAGAATGCCCTTGAGAGCGTTTGCTATACACCCTAAATTGGGTTCTGGTTTTGGTCTCCTTTAGTTAGATAAACAATGACCTATATTGAGTTAATCTAAGATCTAAGAATTGAATTAAACTCTTAATTGATTCTAAATGAGTATCAAAGCAGTTCTTAAGACAAAACAAAAATAAGAAATTCTTTTTCTTTGATTAGTTGTTACACTTCTATTTTATTCCTTCTCTGGTCTAAATTACAGGGGGGGGGGCATGCCCCCCCCTGCAGGTGCCCATGCAAAGTACTAGAGGCCATGCCTTGAAGCTTTACTGAAAACATGCTAACACCAGGCAAAACAAAGTCTTTTCTAATTACATAGTCAGCCTATGGAACCCCCTTAGCCAGAATGCTGTTAGTTCTCCCAGTGTTGAAGCCTTTAAGTCTGCAGTTGACAAAGACTGGTGCAAGAAACATTGGCTCACAGTATGGGATGCACTTAACAAGTTGAATTATCATCATTGGTGACTGGTGTTCACAGGACTTGTCTTTATTGCTAGCAAGTGCAATTTAAGGTAACATGTAGAATAATTGTAGTTAACAGACTTTGACTTCAGCTCCACAATACTTTACTCCCAAACCTCCCCCCCCCTTTATGTGCAAATATATAGCCCAAATTATACATTTCCCATGTATTCTGCCAATGCATCTCTATTGTTTCAACCCATGTACCAGCAAATTCAATTAACAATAATGAAACAAGAATCAGAAACACAAGATTGAAGGGTGGCAGAAAACATGATCTATAAATAATTTGGGCTATACATTTGCAATTTATACGGGTAAAGCATAGTGGAGTTGTAGTCAAAATGTGCTAACAACAATTATACTGCAGATCATGAGGTAAGAATTACTTTCTCAACATGTTTGCTTCTCAATAGCCTGTAATCTAGACCTTTACTATCAGATTAATGATATGCAGAGGCATCCCAAGGGGGGCAGGGAGGGGTGAAAGCCCCCCCAACTTTTTTGGCATTTGGTAAAAATTTTACCCAAGGCAAATATTTTGGCAAATTTCCAATATTTAGCAAAATTCTTGATTTCTTCAGAAAATTTGGCATAAATCAGGTAAAATTTATGAAGACTGCCCCCCCCCATGAAATGAGCCTTGGGATGCTCCTGATGATACCTCTTAACTACTAAGATTCTTGCATTGGCATTTAAGTGTGTTGCTACAGCCTGGTTAGATCTCTGGGTACCCTATTACCAAACTGTGCTCAAACCCCTTGCACAAGACCTACCATGGAACAATGTTGTCAACTACAAATTTTCCCTTTTTTTATTTATAATGCTTCCTTCAGAAGAGCTGCTCACATCCAGTGGGACATTCTGTTCTGTCCAAGAATGTGTGGTCTTCTTCTTCTATTTCACAGCAGGCGGGCTTTTCAGTAGCTACTATTTAGCCCTTTTTCTTTTGCTTCACTCTGTGGGCTACAGAGCTACTGGCTTGGTTGCCTCTTATTTTTTAGATATTCTCAGATATCTTTCAGTAGATCTTTCGACTCAAGGAGTTCAAATATAAGATGATAGATGTCGATTTCTATGCTCTGTGTGCAGGTATAGTTGGCTAGGCTCTTGGCTGATAGTGAGATTTTGTGGTGTTTTAATTAGTGAGATTTTTTTAAAGCATTTTAACAGTTTACAAAGCAAGGTATATTGTGCAGACATCAGCATATTACATTCAAATAGGCAGTGGTCAATTGTTTCATTATTCATATTACAATACCAGCAAAGAGGGGACAGGGGAAATGAACCAATTGAATTAGGAAACTGGTATGAGAATGCAAGAAAATTTAGTCCGTTTGTTCAAGAACGAATTCTATGATAAATTTTAGAAAAATACTTATTAGGAAAGGGAGAAAGAACAGGATTATTCTTATTAAACATAATATCTGATAGTCTCCATCAATATTATTCAGCCAAACACTGATACCAATTGCATCAACATCATATACAAAATCTGGAAAGTTGATGCCACATAATTTTATATTATTTTTAACTATTAAAGCTACTCCACCTCCTTTTCTCTCTGATGATCTATCCTTTCTCAGGATAGTATATCCCAGAGACTTAATTTTGTGATTTTGGGTTAAATGAGTTTCCTGGAGGCAAGCAATATTGATGAATTTATTATTCATAAAAGATATTAGTTCATTTAACTTATTTTCTGTGAGTGATCTTATGTTCCACTGGAGTATTGATATGTGTTGTGTTGTTGATTAATTTTTCATATGACTGTGTATCAATGTTCAGCTTTGTTAATAGTAAAGCAAGATCTTTTTTTGCTTGAATGAGCTTATGATCAGGGATGTAGACTTTTGCCAATTCTGCAATGATTTTTGTTTTCTGTAGTTGATGTATATTCATGGCCTGAACTGCATTAAAGTTTAGAATGAATAAGCATATATTTGGGGATTGCATGTTTAGTTGTGCATCCTGTTTGTCAGTTAAGGGATTAATTCCTGGTAGTGTTTCTGGTTTGTTTCTTCTTGGGAGGGGGGGCCAGGCTGACCTCATCTAACTGGACAAGGAGGCTTGTTGACTTGGTGATTCTTCCTGATAGGGATGTGAGCTAGGGGGCTTAGAGGATGGTGTTTTATAAGGGGTACTTGATGCATTGGGAGTGTTTGACTTGGGAGTTTTGGTTGGTTTCATTATGGGCTTTATTTGGTATGGTTGGGCAGCATTTGCTTCCATAGCTGCAAAGGGCTATGGAATGGCCTTCTCTGTTGCTATTTGGAGTGTTAGTGCTCTTTTTTTATATGCAGGGCATAGTGATTTATTGGTAGATTCATGTGGGCCTTTACAATTGATACATGTAGGCTGAGTGTTGTTGCAAGTTGTCAACTCTTTAGGATGGAATGCTTTACAATTACTACACACTAGGAGAATTTCATTGCATTTGTTTGTTGTGTGTCCCAGTTTGAGACACTTCTGACACTGGATAGGCTTTGGTTTGTATTCCTTGTGCGGTTTGATTTACCCAAATAGGAATAACTTTTCTGGTATATTAATTTTTTCCTTCAGTGTAAATAAGAAAGATCTACTTGTTTTTAGGCCATTAGAGTTAGGTTTACCAAGTTGGGTAACATCTTCAACAGGGATTGTGTTGCCAGCCCTATCTGAGAGCCCTTCTTTTAAATCCTGAATGGGAAATTCTGGGGGAACATTATATACTACTATTTTTGTTGGGGATTGTTTTGGGTTCCGTTTAGATGCATTAATTGGGATATTCAGAAGAGATTTTAGATTAATTATTGTATCTGCTGATTTCTGATCTTGGACAGCTATTAGCAAAGATCCATCATGGTGAATGTTAAGAGAGAACATTGAATTTAACAATTTGAAAATTACAACTCTTATTGCAGTACTCTTTTTTATTTTGAAGGGGGTATTAGGAGAAATTTTGAGGTAAATTCCTAAGTTTTGGGAGGGAGACTCTTGGGCAGGGGGAGGGGAAATACTTTTGATTGGGGGGATTTTTTTCCTTTTTTGGAGCTTCTAGGAAGGACCTCTTGAAACCCATTATCATCATTTATAGTGACATTAGCCGCTACACTGATCATTGTCCTATTGTTGGAATTAGAGCTATCATGTGAGCTTTGTGATGATGAGCTTGAACAGCAAAGTTGGGGATCAATTTCATTATTATTTGGGGTGGGATCTGGGGGGACTTTTTTTTAGGGGGAGTTCTATGCATTGCCTATTGGAATATGCTTTAATCTAAACAAGAAAGGATATTACTATGATAACAGACTGTCTGCACTCTACTTTGGGGAAAAACTTCACTATCCACAAAAGAAACACCACAGTATGGCCCTGAGGAGGATTTTGAGCACAATTGGTTTGGTACAACTACTGATAAATCAAGATAATAATTCACAAGAAATTTATTTGTAAATTTCTTAAAGTGTTGCTATTAGGGTGGTCTACTTCTTCTAATTCACAGCAGGTGGGCTTTTCAGTTGATACTATTTAGCCCTTTTCCTTTTGCTTCACTCTGTGGGTTACAGAGCTACTGGCTTGATTGGCTCTTATTATTAGATATTCTCAGATATCTTTCAGTAGATCTTTTGACTCAAGGAGTTCAAATATGAGAAGATAGATATCAATTTCTGTGCTCTGTGTGCAGGTATAATTGGCTAGGCTCTTGGCTGATAGTGAAATTTTGTAGTGTTTGAAGCACTTTAACAGTTTACAATACAAAGTATGCTGTGCAGACGTCAGCATATTACATTCAAATAGGCAGTGGTCAATTGTTTCATTATTCATAATACAATACCTGCAAAGAGGGGACAGGGGAACTGAACCACTTGAATTAGGAAACTGATACAAGAATGCAAGAAAGTTTAGTCCATTTGTTCCAGAATGTATTCTATGATAAATTTTAGAAAAATACTTATTGGGAAAGGGGGAAAGAGTAGGATTTTTCTTATTGAACATAATATCTGATAGTCTCCATCAATAAATATCTCTAATGGGGATTGGTCTCCCACTTGGCTGGTCAATATTTAAAGCATTTTTTGCTATTTCATCAACCTGATGATTACCACTTATACCAGAGTGGCTAGGAATATACAGAAGATAAGTTCTTATGCCACTTGAAGCAAGATTATTTATAATACTAAGACAATGATAAGTGTCAATATCCAGCTTATACTGAGGAGCTGAAGACAGCGACTCAAGGCTTGATAGAGAGTCAGAATAAACTATAATATTATTTGAATTAGCAAACAAGGATTCATTTTCCATAAGGTATTCTAATGCCATGATTATGGCATTTAACTCTGTAGACATTATAGATACATTATTATACAATCTCTCACCCATTGCAATTTTCAGGTGAGGAAGGAAGGCATTTTAGACCCATCAACAAAGATTTGGAAATGGTTTTTATAAGTGATTGTATTAAGTTCAGCAAATTTTTTCTGGACAAAAGCGATGGGGTTAAATCTTTAGTCCACTTTGAGAAATCAGTATTTATTATGGGGATTGACCAATTCCATGGAGGGGATTGGGGGAAAGTAGGTGCAATAGACTTTGTAGGTACAGGAAACTTCTTCTGAATATTGGCATACTCATATGCAATGCCCCTATACATGGCTGGATTTCTTAAACAATTATGTAGGGTGTGTGAGCTATTTGATTCAATTTTTGTAAGATGTTTTATCAAGAGAAAGCTACGTCTCTCCCTTATTGTTGTTAATCCACTCTCCATAAGCAGAAACTTGGTGCTTGTGGGTTTCCTAAGACCAAATATGAGACATATTATATCATTTTGTATTGTTTCAATTTTTTGCATCTGGGTCTTTGCACATGCACCATAGACGATGAGCCCATAGTCAATATGGGGTCTTATATGTGATTTATAAAACTGGAGTAAGGTTTTCTCCTTACAGCCCCAGGGTGTGGAAAGAAGTCTTTTTAGTATAATTGTTTTTCTATAGCATTTTTTTTATTGTGTTTGAAATGTGGAGGTGGAAATTAAGTTTTTGGTCAAGCATGAGACCTAGGTAATTAATATGATTATCTTCTGGAATAGCTGTTCCATTTAGAGCTAATCTTGCATTAACATGATTTCGCTTTTGGTGAAATTGGATTATTTTTGACTTGGTAGGTGCAATGGGTAAATCTGAATGTTGAGAGAATTTTTCAAATTGGAAAAGTGACTTTTGCAGCTTTGACTGTGCAATCTCAAAGGTGTTGCCAGATGACCATAGTACCAGATCATCAGCATATTGTAGATTCGTGTGGGGGAGGTTCATGTCCCAGAGATATAGGGCAAACCGGAGGCAGCTGAGGACTGCTCCCTGAGGAAGGCCTTTGGTTATTGTCTTTTGGGGTGAAGAGGCTGAACCTACACAAACAATGAAACTTTGCAATTCTATGAAAGATTTTATAAAAGATACTACCTTGGGGGGTAGTCCAAGGTTAGCAAGTTTAATCAAAAGGATTTGGTGGTTCACATTGTCATATGCCCCTTCAAAATCTAGGAAAGCTGCAACTAGGACATTATTTTTTGAGAATGATTCATTCATTGCATTTGTTAACAATATGAAAGTATCTATTGAGGAATGGTGTTTCCTGAATCCAGTTTGAGTGTGAGGGATCCTATTATTTTTTTCAACAAACCAGAGGAGTTGGTAATAGATCATTTTCTCCATTATTTTCCCCATCACAGGAGTAATCATTATGGGCCTATAAGACTCAGGGTTATCTTTGGGTTTATTTTTCTTTAGGATTGGTAGGAGGGGCGTACATTTCCAGATATTGAGGAATACAGATGAAGCCCAAGCATGATTATAACAATTTAGAAGTTCCTGTTTATATGAAGGGGTGAGATTCTTTATCCATGTAGGGTGTATATTGTCGTAGCTGCCACTAGTCTTGGTCCTAATATGATGTTTTGCATTATTCATTTCCTGGATTGAAAATGGACTGGTTATATACTCGGATCCTCGGCGAGGTTGGTATTTTGGGTTCATAGGAATTGGGGGCATTTTGCTACAATTATTTGATGTTAGCTTATTAACAAAAAGAGTGGCAAATAGCTTAGCTTTTTCATTATCATTGTCATAATGGGTATTATTATGTATAAGCTCATACAGGAGTGGGTTGGGGGAAGTCTCTTTCCCACAGATGTGGCTTATGACTTTATGTATAATTAGCTCATGTGTTTCTCTGGAGAGATTATTTGCAAAACTATTCCAATAGTTATATTTAGCATTTATTATGGTCCTTTTTAGATTAGATTCTGCTTGTAATTTTTTTAAATATGTAGTAGGTGATGGTTTTTTTAAGAAGCTGCCTTTTTTGTTTTCCATTTATTTTGGCACTCATTTGTCTGTCATGCTTTGGGAATATGTTTAGGGAAGGTTTTCCTGGGTGTTGTCCAGGGGATAGCATGATTAGCTGTATTTATAAGTAAAGATGCCAAAACTTCAGCATGTGTGTCAGCTGTTGCGTTTGAAATGCATGAATTTTGGGTGAAACTTGTAATTTCATCATTTAGCTTATTTTGGAACATAGGCCAATTTGCTTTAGTGTTGATATATTTGGAGGTATGTGATAGGGTTTCAGCAGGTTTGTTTAGGGAGCAAACTATGGCAAAGTGGTCAGTACATAGACTATCAATTTTATTTATATAAATTTTATTCAAAATATTTAAAGACACAATTTGTAGGTCAATTGTAGAGAAACTGCCACTTTTGGGGTTGAAATATGTATTCAGGTTTAGAGGGGTTGCAACAACTAGTTCATTATTATTTTAAATCATACGTTCGATGAACTTACCAGCTTTATTTGCTGGTTTATTCCCCCACAAAAGGCTGTGGGCATTAAAGTCTCCACAAATAATGATATTTTTCAACATATTAGAATTATTTATATGGCTGAAGAAATCCATGGCATCTGTAGTTTGGCCATTAGGGTTATAAAAGCTTAATATGTAAATTTTTGTATTATTCAGCCAAACACTGATACCAATTGCATCAACATCAATTACAAAATCTGGAAAGTTGATGCGACAGAATTTTATATTATTTTTAACTATTAAAGCTACTCCACCTCCTTTTCTCTCTGATGTTCTATCCTTTCTCAGGATAGTGTATCCCAGAGACTTAATTTGTTGATTTTGGGTTAAATGAGTTTCCTGGAGGCAAGCAATATTGATGGAATTATTATTCATAAAAGATATTAATTCATTTAACTTATTTTCTGTAAGTGATCTTACATTCCACTGGAGCATTGATATGTGTTGTGTTGTTGATTTATTTTTCATATGACTGTGTATCAATGTTCAGCTTTGTTAATAGTAAAGCAAGATCTTTTTTTGCTTGAATGAGCATATGATTAGGGATGTAGATTTTTGCCAATTCATCAATGATTTTTGTTTTCTGTTGTTGTTGTATACTCATGGCCTGAACTGCATTGCAGTTTAGAATGAATAAGCATATATTTGGGGTTTGTATGTTTGGTATTGCATCCAGTTTGTCAGTTAAGGGATTAATTCCTGGTAGTGTTTCTGGTTTGTTTCTTGTTGGGAGGGGGTGCCAGGCTGACCTCATCTCAATAGGCAAGGAGGCTTGTTGGCTTGGTGATTCTTTCTGATAGAGATGTGAGCTAGGGGGCTTAATTGATGGTGTTTTGTAAGGAGTACTTGATGCATTGGGAGTGTTTGACTTGGGAGTTTTATTTGATTTCAATATGGGTTTTATTTGGTGTGATTGGGCAGCATTTGCTTCCATAGCTGCAAAAGGGTATGGAATGGCCTTCTCTGTTGCTATTTGGAGTGTTAGTGCTCTTTTCTTATATGCAGGGCATTGTGATTTATTGGTGGATTCATGTGGGCCTTTACAATTGATATATGTAGGCTGAGTGTTGTTGCAAGTTGTCAACTCTTTAGGATGGGACCCTTTACAATTACTACAGGCTAGGGGAATTTCATTGCATTTATTTGTTGTGTGTGCCAGTTTCAGACACTTCTGACACTGGATAGGCTTTGACTTGTATTCCTTGTGCAGTTTGATTTGCCCAAATAGGAATAACTTTTCTGGGATATTAATTTTTTCCTTCAGTGTAAATAAGAAAGATCTACTTGTTTTTAATCCATTAGAGTTGGGTTTACCCAGTTGAGTGACATCTTCTACAGGGATTGCATTACCAGCCCTATCTGAGAGCCCTTCAATTAACTCCTGAATTGGTATTTCTAGGGGAACATTATATGCTACTATTTTTGTTGGGGATTGTTTTGGGTTTCATTTAGATGAATTAATTGGGGTATTCAGAAGAGATTTTAGATTAAGTATTATATCTGCTGATTTCTGATCTTGGACAGCTATTAGCAAAGATCCATCATGGTGAATGTTAAGAGAAAACATTGATTTTAACATTTTGAAAATTGCAACCCTTATTGTAGTAATCATTCTTATTTCAAAGGGGGTATTAGGAGTAATTTTGAGGTAAATGTCTAAGTTTTGTTTAGGAGAAACTTGGACAGGGGGAGGGGAAATACTTTTGATTGGGGATGTTTTTTTCCTTTTTTTGGAGCTCCTAGAAAGGACCTCTTGAAATCCATTATCATCTATGGTGACATTAGCTCCAACACTGATCATTGTCCTATTCTCAGAATTTGAGCTTTCATGTGAGCTTTGAGAAAGAGAGCTTGACCAGCCAGGCTTCACCAGCAAAAATGGATAAATTTCATTAGTATTTGGGGTGGGATCTGGAGGGGACTTTTTTTTAGGGGGAATTATTTCCATTGCCTATTGGAATAAGCTTTAATCTAAACTAGAAAAAGATACCACTATGATACCAGACTGTCTGCACTCTACTGTGGTGAAAACTTCACCATTTACAAAGAAAACACCACTGTATGGCCCTGAGGAGGGTTTTGAGCATGATTGGTTTGGGACACTACTGATAAATCAAGACAATAATTAACAAGAAATTTATTTTTAAATTTCTTAAAATGTTGCTGTTGTGTTGTGTGATTCCAGAAATTTCTGAAGTGGTCTTCTTCTTCTGTTTAACAGCAGGCGGGCTTTTCAGTAACACTATTTAGCCCTTTTCCTTTTGCTTCACTCTGTGGGCTACAGAGCTACTGGCTTGATTGCCTCATATTTATTAGATATATTCATATATCTTTCAGCAGATCTTTCGACTCTAGGAGTTCAAATATAAGATGATAGATGTCGATTTCTATACTCTGTGTGCAGGTATAGTTGGCTAGGCTCTTGGCTGATAGTGGGATTTTGTGGTGTTTGAAGTATTTTAACAGTTTAGAAAGCAAGGTATGTTGTGCAGACGTCAGCATATTACATTCAAATAGGCAATGGTCAATTGTTTCATTATTCATATTACAATGCCTGCAAAGAGGGGACAGGGGAATTGAACCACTTGAATTAGAAAGCTTATATGAGAATGCAAGGAAATTTAGTCCATTTGTTCCAGAACGAATTCTATGATAAATTTTAGAAAGATACTTATTGGGAAAGGGGGAAAGGATAGGATTAATCTTATTAAATTAATATCTGATAGCCTCCATCAGTAAATATCTCTAATTGGGATTGGTCTCCCACTTGGCTGGTCAATATTTATAGCATTTTTTGCTATTTCATCAACCTGATGATTACCACTTATGCCAGAGTGGCTAGGAATGTACTGAAAGTAAGTTTTTATGCCACTTGAAGCAAGATTATCAATAATACTGAGACAATGATAAGTGTCAATGTCCAACTTATATTGAGGAGCTGAGGCCAGCAACTCAAGGCTTGATAAAGAGTCGGAATAGATGATAATATTATTCGAATTTTCAATCAAAGATTGGTTTTGCTTAAGGTGTTCTAATGCCATGATTATGGCATTTAACTCAGCAGACATTATAGATAAATTATTAAATAATCTCTCGCCCATTGCAATTTTCAGGTGAGGAAGGAAAACACCACTTGCAACCTTCTCATTCATTTTTGACCCATCAACAAATATTTGGAAGTGATTTTTATAGGTAATTGTATTAAGTTCTGCAAATTTTTTCTGAACAAAAGCAATGGGGGTTAAATCTTTATTCCATTTTGAAAATTCAGTATTTATTATGGGAAATGACCAATTCCATGGAGGGGATTGGGGGAAAGTAGGTGCAATAGACTTTGCTGGTACAGGGAACTTCTTTTGAATATTGGCATACTCATCTGCAATACCTCTATACATGGCTGGATTTCTTAACCAATTATGTAATGTGTGTGAGCTATTTGATTCAATTTTTGTAAGATGTTTTATCAAGAGAAAGCTACGTCTCTCCCTTATTGTTGTTAATCCACTCTCCATAAGCAGAAACTTGGTGCTTGTGGGTTTCCTAAGACCAAATATGAGACGTATTATATCATTTTGTGTTGTTTCAATTTTTTGCATCTGGGTCTTTGTACATGCACCATAGACAATGAGCCCATAGTCAATATGGGGTCTTATATGTGATTTATAAAACTGGAGTAAGGTTTTCTCCTTACAACCCCAGGGTGTGGAAAGAAGTCTTTTTAGTATATTTGCTTTTCTATAACATTTTTTTATTGTGTTTGAAATGTGGAGGTGGAAATTAAGTTTTTGGTCAAGCATGAGACCTAGGTAATTAATATTATTATCTTCTGGAATAGTTGTTTTGTTTAGAGTTAGTTTTGCATTAACATGGATTCGCTTCCTGTGAAATTGGATTATTTTTGACTTGGTGGGTGCAATGGGTAAATCTGAATGTTGAGAGAATTTTTCAAACTGGAAAAGTGACTTTTACAGATTTGACTGTGCTATCTGAAAGGTGTTGCCAGATGACCATAGCACCAGATCATCAGCATATTGTAGATTCGTGTGGGGGAGGTTCATGTCCCAGAGATATAGGGCAAATAGGAGGCAACTGAGGACTGCTCCCTGAGGTAGGCCTTTGGATATTGTCTTTTGGGGTGAAGAGGCTGAACCAACACAAACAATGAAACTTCGCACTTCTATGAAGGATTTAATAAAGGATACTAGCTTGGGAGGTATTCCAAGGTTTGCAAGTTTATTGAAAAGGATTTGGTGGTTCACATTGTCATATGCACCTTCAAAATCAAGGAAAGCTGCCACTAGGATATTATTTTTTGAGAAAGATTCATTTATTGCATTTGTTAGCAAAATGAAAGCATCTGTTGAGGAGTGGTATTTCCTGAATCCAGTTTGAGTGTGTGGGATCATGTTATTTTTCTCAACAAACCAGAGGAGTCTGTGATAAATCATTTTCTCCATTATTTTCCCCATCACAGGTGTAATCATTATGGGCCTATAAGACTCAGGGTTATCTTTTGGTTTATTTTTCTTTAGGATTGGTAGGAGGGACGAACATTTCCATATATTGGGGAACCTAGAGGATGCCCAAGCGTGATTATAACAATTTAGCAGTTCTTGTTTGTATGAAGGTGTGAGATTCTTTATCCATGTAGGGTGTATATTGTCATAGCTGCTGCTAGTTTTGGACCTAATATGATGTATTGCATTATTCAATTCCTGGATTGAAAATGGATTAGTTATGTACTCAGATCCTGGGCGTGGTTGGTAACTAGGGTTCATAGGAATTGTGGACAGAATGCTTTGATTGTTTGATGTTAGCTTATTAACAAAAAGAGTTGCAAATAGGTTAGCCTTTTCAATATCATTGTCATAATGGGTATTATTATGTATAAGCTCATACAGGAGTGGGTTGGGAGAAGTCTTTTTCCCACATATGTGGCTTATGACTTTATGTATAATTGGCTCATGTGTTTCTCTGGAGAGATTATTTGCAAAATTATTCCAGTATTTATATTTAGCATCTATTATAGTCCTTTTTAGATTAGATTCTGCTTGTAATTTTTTTAAATATGTAGTAGGTGTTGGTTTTTTTATGAATTCTGTCCTAGCTGCCTTTTTTATCTTCCATTTATTTAGGCACTCATTTGTCCACCATGCTTTAGGAATTTGTTTAGGGAATGTTTTCTTAGGTGTTGTCCTGGGGATAGCATGATTAGCTGTATTTATTAGTAAAGATGTCAAGGCTTCAGCATGTGTGTCAACTGTTGTGTTAGAAATGCATGAACTTTGGGTGAAACTTGTAATTTCATCATTTAGCTTATTTTGGAAAATAGACCAATTTGCTTTAGTGTTGATATATTTGGAAGTATGAGAAGAAGTTTCAGCAGGTTCATTTAGGGAGCAAACTATAGCAAAGTGGTCTGTACACAGACTATCAATTTTATTTATGTAAATTTTGTTCAAAAAATTTAAAGACACAATTTGTAGGTCAATTGTGGAGAATTTGGCACTTTTGGGGTTAAAATATGTATTTAGGTTTGGAGGGGTAGCAACAGCTAATTCATTATTATTTGAAATCATATGCTCAATAAATTTACCAGCTTTATTTGCTGGTTTATTCCCCACAAAAGGCTGTGGGCATTGAAATCACCACAAATAATGATGTTTTTTAACATATTAGAATTATTTATATAATTAAAGAAATCCTTGGCATCTGAAGTTTGGCCATTAGGGTTATAAAAGCTTATTATGTAGGTTTTTAAATTATTCAGCCAAACACTTATACCAATTACATCAACATCATTTTCAAAATCTGGAAAATTGATGCCACAAAATTTTATATTATTATTAACTAATAAAGCTACACCACCTCCTTTTCTCTCTGAAGATCTATCCTTTCTCAGGATAGTGTATCCCAGAGACTTAATTTGTTGATTTTGGGTTAAATGAGTTTCCTGGAGGCAAGCAATATTAATGGAATTATTATTCATAAATGATATTAGTTCATTTAGCTTATTTTCTGTGAGTGATCTTACATTCCATTGGAGTATTGATAAATGTTGTGTTGTTGATTTATTCTTCATATGACTGTGTATCAATGTTCAGCTTTGTTAAAAGTAAAGCAAGATCTTTTTTTGCTTGAATGAGCATATCATCTGGGATGTAAATTTTTGCCAATTCTGCAATAATTTTTGTTTTCTGTAGTTGATGTATGTTCATGGCCTGAACTGCATTACAGTTTAGAATGAATAAGCATATATTTGGGGATTGCATTTTGGTAGTGCATCCTGTTTGTTGGTTAAGGGATTGATTCCTGGTAGTGTTTCTGGTTTGTTTCTTCTTGGGAGGGAGGGCCAGGCTGGCCTCATCTCACCGGAAAACAAGGCTTGCTGGCTTGGTGATTCCTTCTGATAGGGATTTGAGCTAGGGGGCTTAGAAGATGTTGTTTTATATGGGGTGCTTGATGCATTTGGGGCATTTGACTTGGGGGTTTTCGTTGGTTTCATTACAGGCTTTATTTGGTATTGTTGGGCAGCATTTGCTTCCATTGCTGCAAAGGGGTATGGGATGGCCTTCTCTGTTGATATTTGGAGTGTTAGAGCTCTTTTCTTGTATGCAGGGCATAATGATTTATTTGTAGATTCATGTGGACCTTTGCAATTGATGCATGTAGGCTGGGTGTTTTTGCAAGTTGTCAGCTCTTTAGGATGGAAAGATTTGCAATTACTACACTCTTGGAGAATTTCATTGCATTTGTTTGTTGTGTGTCCCAGTTTGAAACACTTCTGACACTGAATAGGCTTAGGTTTGTATTCCTTGTGTGGTTTGATTTGCCCAAATAGGAATAATTTTTCTGGGATATCAATTTTATCCTTTAGTGTGAATAAGAAGGATCTACTAGTTTTTAGGCCAGTAGAGTTAGGTTTTCCAAGTTGGGTAACATCCTCAACTGGGATTGTGTTTCCAGCCCTATCTGAGAGGCCTTCTTTTAACTCCTGAGTAGATATCTCTGGGGAAACATTGTAAACTACAATTTTTGTTGGTGATTGTTTTGGGTTCCAATTAGATGCAATAATTGGGATATTCAAAAGGGATTTAAGGTTAATTATTGTATCTGCTGATTTCTGATCTTCTACAGCTATAAGCAGAGATCCATCACAGTTAATGTTAAGAGAGAACATTGATTTTAGCAATTTAAAATTGCAACTCTTGTTGCAGTGATCATTTTTATTTCAAAGGGGGTAGTGGGAGTAATTTTAAGGTAAATTTGTAAGTTTTTGGAGGGAGGATCTTGGGCAGGGAGAGGGGAAATGCTTTTAATTGGGGAGATTTTTTTCCTTTTTTTAGAGCTTCTAGAGAGGACCTCTTGAAACCCATTATCATCATTTATGGATGCATTAGGACCTACAGTTATCATTGTCCTATTCTCCGAATCGGAGCCATCATTAGAACTTTCAGATAATGTGCTTGACCAGCCAGGATGGGTATCTTTCACTATGGAATTTGATTTGGGATCTGGGGGGACATTTTTTTTTGGAGGACTTCTGAACATTGCCTATTGGAAAAAGCTTTAAACAGAGAAAAACAAAACTAAAGCAAGAAGGGAAAATGGAAAGATATCAAACCGTCTGCACTATACTATGGGGGGGAGAACACCACAGTATAGCCCTGAGGATGAGTTGAGCAGGATTGGTTTGGTATAACTGCTGATTAGAAGCAATAATAATTCACAAGAAAATTTGTTTTAATTTTCTTATAGAGTTGCTGTTGTGTTGTGAACGCTTGATCTGTCTTAGTGGTCTTAGTGCTGGGAGCTTGATCATTCTTATTCTTCAGCAAAAAGCACTTGAACTTGCATCATTCAAGGTTGGCTGATGCTCCTCCATGGCATTCCATTTCATTCTTCTAAAGGGGGAACAAAAACTACTTTGGCTTTTTCATAAGGGCAAAACAAGGAAAGCATAGGTTCTTGCTACCTTTTCCCTGTAATTTAAGAGTGAATTCTTGACAGGTACCCCTATAACTTTTACAATAGGACCCTTCTTTTGCCTATTGACCTTTCTTCTCGCCATTTTAAAGACATCTTTAACAAAATGTTGACCTTTGGCAGAATTCAATCATTTCTGAAGAATAAATCTCTATTCCTGGACTGGGAGGTTTGCTTTTAGCAACAGCTTGACATCTTCCTAAAATCCTAATTTCTTGATGTTTTTTTCATGCTTAGAGGAGACTGTTGTTGACCTTGGGCATTCATATAGGAGATGTTGAATAGTATCAAGTTTTGATGTGTATTGGCAACAGAGAGGGCCTAGGTGTTTGTCTCATAAGTGTCTTTCCCTCTGGAAAATTGCTGCTTGGCTCTTAATCTTCAGAAACACTAGCCTAAGTTATCCCAGCAATCTTTGAATATGAGTTTCAACAGTCTAGAGTGAAATAAAAATTCAATTTCTACATTTCAGTGCATCCCTGATTTCTACATCCCAGTCTATCCCTAAGGATGGTAGATACAGTTTTGGCTGATTCCAGAGGACCTCTGAATTGCCTGGCTTGCCAGTTTGTCAACCACCTCATTAAAACACATTCTCTAGTGAATTAATTGAGAAGTTTACCATTTCCAATATATCTAAAATCTGCTGAACTAAAATTTTACTATACTAGAGTCAGTCTTCAGCACTTCATACTGCTGAGAAACAGCTTGCATGGCTGAGAGCTTGAAGTGTGATGTAGGCTATATTCACCCAAAATTAACCAAATATAATCTCACGATATTCTATAGACTATTAAATATCTTAAATTTATACCATCTACCGCTTATGAAGGTGATGATTTAGCCTACTTTACCTTAATTAATTCTACAGGACACCACAAACAATCTATCGAGTTTTCTTCTTTTTCTTCAGCGGTTTGAAATGTTGCGTTTTCTGAAAACTGGAAGTGCGTTCGGACCTTGAACTTTAGTTGAACCACAGTTAAGTTCAAATGTTTTACCCTCCGCAGCCACAGATAGTCTGGCCGTTCTGAACTTGCACACTGAAGTCTTATCTCTATTAAGGGCCAATGTTTTGTACATACATTTCTTGGTTTCAACTGCCTCTCATTAAACATGCAAGAGACCTTTAACAGAGGCAATAATGGAGGTATTTCCAAACAAAACGAAGTGGTGTGGGTTGTCGCACACGTGTTTGGTCAAGAAGAAATAAAATTTTCGGTTCTTTGGCTTACCTTCATGGCTTTGTCGATTGAAGATCCGTGTTCCAACAACTTCTCTCCTAAGTGTGGGTGAGTTCTACCAATATAGAAATAACCACCAGAGCAGGGGACCCTATAACACCACTCTCCAGTATGGGACTGTTTTATTTTTTCCAAAGTTGTAAAAGGCCTTTAATTCGTTTGAATTACTGAATGCTAAGTTCAGTTTGTGTCTTTAAACATAAAACAAAATATATAATTACTTACCATTAACATAATTACTGAATTAAGGAATAACAAATGTTAACGCTTGTCCATAGTTCTGTAAAGCTTTTTACTTTCTGTGCTTTAATCATATTTCTATTTTCCAGTACTAGTATTTTACATGGAAATATTTGTTAGTGTAGTTTTCTTTGTAATTTAGGCAAGACTCCTGTAAAAGAGTCAAGAACATTCGAACCCTAATCCTCTTTATAACAAAAATAAAAAGAAATATATGCTATAGTGAAGCAAGCTTTTGACTTTTCATGCACATAGAAAAATAATCATGACGATTTTATTATTTATACGGCATTTGTTGCGCATATAAGAGGATGGATTCAAAATGCATTTTTGATTTATTTACTTTTCCGTCTATAGACGGAGATTCTTGACATGTCTACGTTTCAGAGTTAGTTTTTGTTTCCGCCTATTTAGTTAAAAAATTACTCAATTTGTCATTTTTTCTAGTGTTAAATCTAAATTTCTATATGAATTTTTATGAAAGGTTGGACAGTTACATCGTTTTTCAAATCAAAAAGACTGTCTATATTCAATGTGCGCGTTTTTTGCGTCAACTTTTGAATTAGGACTTCCTTCTAGATTATTACCCATGTTAGAGGTTGTTAAGCTGACAATTTAAGTTTGCGAGCATGGCTCAATAGAAATGAGAACTTTCAATAATAGATTTGTGGAACAAAATTATTATAAAAGTTTCAACTCAACCAGTCTCACGTAATATGCTGTTTAATGGCTTGGCTTAAGCAATTTTTCTTTAAGAGTCCATGTTTACAAATTTAGTATATTCTCCAAGAAAACGCTGCCAAATTTTATGAAAATCCAGCTTATTGTTCGCATGCATATGACCTAAAATGGTAGAAAAAAAATACTGCTCAACCCAGCCATTTTAGTAGAGAGATGCGGGACAACATTGTCATTACAAATACAGAAACACTAAAATTTTAAAATTACTATTCTCAAGTCACTTTTTACGTTACGGGAAAGGATCAAATGGATACAGTACAAGATTTACGTCTTTTTTTTAAATTTACAGAAAAAAAACAAGCAAATAGAAAGATTATGGAATACGTAAGGCTTAATAGGCACGTAAATATATACAATGGTATGAGAAAATATAAATACAATTTTGAAACGTCGGATTTATCCCTAATATTTTGTAGGAGGTGTACGAATCCTAGACAATACCACCCATGCACTTTTAATATTATTGAACATAAAATAAATATGTTTTCTATGTAGCCTACAATGTAAAGACGACTATAAAATGTATGATATAACGCAGAGTCGGAGTTAGGTCTTTTCTTGGGGGGGGGGGGGGGGGGGGAGGGGCAAATGTAGACTTCGCTGCCCCCTGCTGAACCATCAATAATGTAAATATTACAAATTTTTGCTCATAAATATTACAATTTTAGCTGATTTTTCCACCCCCGGGGCACTTGCCCCCCTTTCCCCCTCTACGACCACCCTAGATCCGGTCAAGATATAGTGCCAATATTTTGTATGGGAGCATAAACCCCAATTCATCCCCCTTTTATATAGGCAGCATTATTTGAAAAAGAAAGACAGGTACACTACCTAAGAATAAAAATGTTACCGTTAACATGGCAATGATCCACCCAAGAACTAGACCCCGGCGCCGCGCCAATGAGGGAAGACCGGCGGCGGCGGGACCGAAAACAGCGCGCCGTACCGCGCCGCCGGTAAGATGTCAGCGGCGCGATCAATGTTGACCGCAAACATTAATGTTTTCATCAGTCTTTCTCAAATCACAGCTTAAATTTACAACAGATTCGAGCCTATTCATGAGTTTAAAAATTTACAAGTCGCTGGCTGGAAACTGGTCTTCTTCGTTATTCATCAAGAGAAGTAGAAATCTGGTCGAAACGAAATGGCTGTGGCGTTTCAGAACCCTTGCATAATACGAGTAGTTGAAGTATCTATTAGCTACGTATTCTTAACATAAATAATTATCAAAATTAGTAGTTTTTTCATCGAGCGTTACTGCATATACAACTTCAAGTACCGTATCACAAAATTCTTCAGTTATCTGCGTAAAAACTTATGAATATAACTTTGAACTTAAAAGCTTAATTTTTTCATAATGTCCTTTGCCTATATCTGTTTTGTCACCTTTAAAACAGTTGAAACGGGTGACTTTGATATTGATTGTTTTTTTTTGCTCTTTTGGATTCCTCAGAAGCCTTCTTGAATTAAAAACTGGTATTTAATAACAATTTAACAAAAATGCATTTTAAAGTTTTTTTTGGCTTCTTTATAGAATATATGTCATGTAGGCTGTGGCTGAACTGCTGCTTTTTTATTGCTTTTGGCTGCTCTTTTGGATATTATTCATTTTTTCTTTTGGGGATTCATTCCAAATTATAAACTGATAAATACCTAATATCAGTCAAATTATAAACTGCATCTAAAAGGAATAAATTTATCAAATTGAAAAATACATGATGAACACTTCACATGAGAACACTTCAATTACAATGACACAAAAATCACTTAATGGTTTATTCGCTATGAAGAAAAATGGAGTGCCAGCTATTTTCTTAGGTAAAAATGAAAAGCTCATCCGTTTTAAATGTAATTAAATGAAATAATATGCAGACTGAGGTAGCTCCAGGAAGATGTTGAAATTTTCATCCTAGTTCGTCACTTTTAATCCAAGCAAAATGTTAGAACACTTAGTATCAGTTATTGAGATTAAGCTTTGATTTCCACATGCTCACAAGAATTAACAAATTTAAGAAAGTCGCAACAATAAGTCACCTGTGGCCAAATACTCGAAGACTCCTCTTTGATCCCCACCCAGGCTCAAACTTCTGCTATGGTCATTTCCATGGAAATCTCCAAAGAGTTTCTTTTTAAAATAGCTTTCAAGCGTAGTTAGGGGTATTTATCCTTTTTTGCTTTTCTTCAAATCTTTGAAAAAAGTGTTATAATATTCCAAATGTTACATTTGTGCATTTTTTGGCAATCATTTGTGGGGTGATCGAATTTTCTAAACCACTGTAGATACGGAAGAAAGTTGCAACATCTAGTACCCTGAGGTCATAAGACTGTCAAAGAATCCTCCTTGAACCTCCCAAATTGAAAGTTTTTATTATGACCTGGCCTTTTAATGTAACTTGGGCACTGGACCAAGGGCGCCATTGTTACTCGAGCGCAACGTTAGGTGGGGATGCCGATATCGCTTTCGTCACACCAATTCGTTTTAGTGTGAATCTGCCTGGTACTTATGAATGAATGTTTTCAAAGTAAACCCGTTTCATCAATAAGAAAAAAAACGGGTTGGACGCATATGTCCCTTTCCCTTTGGACGATAAAACCATGCAAGTGCTGTATCAAGTATAACTCACGAAAATCTTGTTAATTTTGTCAACTTTTCAACTTTTTGGCATCCCTGCTTTCAATAAAAAAAAATTTCGAGCTATTATCATTTAAATATAATACCTCCCCCCCTCTGGATACCACCTTGATAGGATACCGTCTCAGCTTTCATTAGAAAAATAATTTACTTAATAATTAACTAGGTCACTATATGGTTCAAACAAACACGCAAAATAACGTTAAACAGCTTAGTGTTCCTTGAAAAAAAGTTGAGGGTATGCGTAAAGGGGTACAAAGACAACAACAAAAATGTCGAAATTATTCAGATATACCTCAAATTATTGGAAAACTGAGTCATAGATTCGCCGTGGCATTCCATAAGATCCAAAGAATCTAATTAAAAAGGAGCACACACAAAAGCCAAATAAGGCCAGTAGCCTATGAGAAATCGCAAAATACCCAAGACAATGAACAAGTCCTAATGGGGGACGCTGGGTCTATCAAAATATTTCAATGCTTTCCCAAGGAATTTGATGGGTCTATCAAAATATTTCCCAGGGAATTTGATATCATTTTCTTCTGTCTCCACTTTAAATGAAAAAAATAATTATCTTTTTGGCATCCCTGCTTTCAACAATAAAAAAAATTAGGTATTATCATTGAAAAATGATATCCCCCTATCCCCCCCCCGTATAGGCAATAATTTACAATTTATTTATGAATCATATTTTTGGGGTAACTTCCGGTTCAATCTTTAATTCCCCAACCTTGTACATAGCTTAGTGTATAGCTAAATTTTGTCTCAATAGAAGGTTTTTTTTTTTGGGGGGGGAGGGGGGTAAAATGTTCCAGAAAGAAGATTGTATTTTCTACCAGGCGTTCAAAAATTGAGTATTAAACATTAAGAAATCTTATCTAAAAACAGCAAAGAAAAAAAAAATATCTGCAAACTTACAATTCAGCTTTAGAAACAATCTGTCGGCTGTCAATTTCAAAATCCAACAAGAGGCTGAAGCTGTATAGTAGTGAATGCGTTTTTAATTCTATTCAACTTGAAAATAAAATTCTTGACTGCGAATGATGTAAGAAATAGCGATTGAGAAACTGCACTCGAAATGATTTAAACTCATTTCATAAAGACGATACTTTTTTTTGTCAACATATGAAGAACTGTGTTTATTGCAATAGCATATTGCATCTGTCTGGTTTTATGCAAAGTAACAAAAGAGACGAAAATTAATGAACAAGAGAGTAGTGAAGAATTATGGTATGCAAAGTAATATTTGACAGGGAAAGTCACTGGTGATAAATCGCTAGGAGTGGCACCTTGATTTTCGAGGATTCGGGGAACCAAATTTGTTCTCGGGGTAACGTATAGATTTTCGGGGAAATACCTAAAAATTCGGGGATAGTGCAAGCCCTGCTTGATTTCTATTCAGGAAAATCAAAATACTAAATCACACGAGAAGGAAAAGCTCCGACTTTGCGGTTGAAGCAATAAAGAATTGCCGCAAAATTAATTTAAAGTTGACCGAACGCCACCGCCTTTGCCAGCGGCGGCGCGCCTGTGGCGCCCCGGCGGCGTTACAACACTTTGGCGGCGTTCGACCGGGCCTCTCGTTGGTGGTGTTCGGTCGATCCGCACGCGCGGCGCCGGGGTCTACCAAGAACATCTTTTTTTCTATACATATTCAAACGTAGTCAAGAAGTAGTGTGACAAATATCAAAGGAAAACTAAAATGTGGTTTAATATTTCTATTACCGTTCCTACCACAGAACATTACTAAGGTCTGCCACCTTACTTGATGAACAACTTTATTACTTTGCCACCCTACTTGATACGACAGAGAAGCTTGAGAATGAGTGTAAACACCCACACTTTTTCGAGTATATTCCTGTTGACAACAACTTTGCATGTACAAATGATGTTCGAATGTCTCCTTACGGGTTTATATTACGCATCTTTTATTTTACATGGCCCATGAAAAATGTCTTATTATCTTTATTATTCAAATTCAATTTTCAAAAAGGCTGATGTTCACTAAATTTATCTCTAGTATCGTTTATTTTGTCCGTAAGCTTTCGCAATTACTTTGACATTATTAACAACTCTTTCTTAAATATTATTTTTAGATGACCGTTTAAGCAAAAAAAAAGAACCATTTCAAGTGCCTAGATCCATTCTCAGAGTTAACATAAAATTATAACCGGGGTTCACATGTGCACATTCGAATGAAAGTAGAGTGAAATTTCTGCTCGGCTCAGAAGATTTTTGTCAATTTTGGCAAGTGAATCATCGAATGTTCCTTTAGAATCAACACATTTGTTTGCGAAATTCTGACCTTACGAGAATGGCCGTTCAAAATTAGTTTAGTACTAGGTTCACTGAACATTTTGAGTTACTAAAGACTATGGAAAACAAGTTTAAAACTCTCATATCTTTGACAATCTTGTTACTTCTTATGATCAAACAGTTTGTGGTAACGAACTGTAAGTAAGGAGCGACCCGGCTCAATAGTAGGCCTAACCGAAACTCTGAAAAACGGAATTTTGATACGAATAGATACATCAAAAGAATTGCATTTGCATGCTGATTTTAAATATATAAGTTTCATCAAGTTTAATCTTACTAATCAAAAGTTACGAACCTGAGAATATTTGCATTATTTCCGAAAAAAGGGGAAACCCCCTAAAAGCCATAGAATCTTAATGAAAATCACACCATCAGATTAAGCGTATCAGAGACCACTAAAATTTTCAAATATAAAACATTTCAAATAGCTCATTATTTCATGTTATTAAATAACTTAATATGAGCTACTTTTAAGGTTATAAACGGCTTTTACAATTGATATCCTGTATATTTGTTTCGCCTATGGATGATGGCCATTTGTACTTGAAGTGCAGCTTTTGACACCGAACCCCCCCCCCCCCCCACCCTCCCCGTCTCATAAAATTCTCAACATTTCTCAATCATCAACAATTGCCAAGAACCAGGGTAGATGGGAGCTTATTCGCTTTATAATCGCTTTACAAAAATTAAGTAATATTCTTTTAGCTAAACAAATCTGATACACAAGGGTGTTCGGGTGTGTACCAACAGTCTGTTTATATTTCAAATTCAGACTTACTTTCTTTTAATAACTGTTAAATAGTAAAAATTAGTTGAGCACAGGATATTATTGTTCACTGAATGTTTTTAAATACTGAACACTATGAGAGACAAATTTGAATGATTCAAACTGCTTAAAATGATTTAATGAAAAATGATGATTCAAACGATTCAAATAGTTTTTCGTATCTTGGATAATCCAGTTACTTCTTGTCATGACTAAAGGTGCCAAACGCACTCGCCTGCGCTCTGTGTTCAACAGAAGATTTTGGCTCCGACGGACAAGATTATTGCCTAAAAAGTTTTCAAATCCTTCCTTGCTATTCCGAGCTATAATATTAAAGGTGTGTGCTGCTTGTTTTTGATTGCTCTGATTTTTTTTTGTGTTTTTTTCAATCTTCATGACTATTGTGTACAACAATCAAGACGTTCATGCAGCTTATACAAGTTGCTTATATAATTGACATTCTAGGTGTTCATATCACTCCTGCG
>CM051257.1:16760839-16773339 GCA_027921565.1 Artemia sinica
CTAGTCAATACCTCGCTCTTTAAGCCAAAGATTTTTTAGTACTTTCATAAGAGCTATTTATTCTAATTAACGGCCTTTGTGATTAAAGGGTAATTTTTAAAGAATTGGAACAAAATTCGAACTTTAGCTTAAAGAGCAAGGTATTGACTAGGGGGTGAACCCCCTAATGTACGCATTAAAAATCTATGAGTATAGAAGTTCGTTACGTAAGTTAATTCGTAAGTTATGTATATTTATTACTAATAAAAACGTTCGTAAATAAAATTAAACAAGTTTCGAGAAAGCCATTTAACCAAATAAAAGTAAAATTAATATGCAAATTTTGCTTTAATTATTCATGTACGGTGAGCCAAAATCAAAACCTGTATTAATTCAAAAACGTTTAAAAATTAAATAAAAAAAACAAGTTTTTCTAACTGAAAGTAAGGAACAAAGTTAAAATTTAAAATGAACAGAAATTATTCCGTATATGAAAGGGGCTGTCCCCTCCTCAACGCCTCGCTCTTTACGCTAAAGTTTGACTTTCTCACAACTCTATTTTTTTTAAACAATAAAAAACTTTAGCGTAAAGAGCGAGGCATTGAGGAGAGGACAGCCCCTTTCATACATGGAATAATTTCTGTTCGTTTGAAGTTTTAACGTCCTTCCTTACTTTCAGCTAGAAAAACTTGTTTTTTTTTATTTAATTTCATAATGAAAATCACACCGTCAGATTCAGCTGGTAGTTCTTGCCAGAAGAAAGATCACGGATGCGTGTTATTTGTTGTTTTTTTTTTCCAGGGGTGATCGTATCGACCCAGTAGTCCTATAATGTCGCGAGATGGCTCATTCGAACGGAAATTGAAAGTTCTAGTGCCCTTTTTAAGTAGCAAACAAAATTGGAGGGCAACTAGGCCCCCCAACGCTAATTTTTTCCCCAAAGTCACCGAACCCAAATTTTGAGAGAGCCATTTTGGGCGGATATCATCCGCGATCGACTCACAGCGTGGGGAATTGACCCATTGAAGCTCCTATCCTCACACAAAACAGGCCACTCTAGAGACGACTAACGGCGCTGACATCTGGTTCCCTCTACGCTGGCGACGCTGCCGAGCAAGAGTTTTAAGTTAAGTAAGTCAAGTCATTTTGTTCAACATAGTCGAAAAATCTAATAACTACGTCTTTGAGGACGACTTAATACCCCAAAGTCCCCGGGGGAAGGGCTGCAAGTAAGGAGTTTATTGCTTTAAAAAAATAGAGTTGTGAGAAAAAGTCAAACTTTAGCGTAAAGAGCGAGGCGTTGAGGAGGGGACAGCCCCTTTCACATAAGGAATAATTTCTGTTCGTTTTAAGTTTTAATGTCCCTCCTTACTTTCAGTTAGAAAAACTTGTTTTATTTTATTTAATTATTAGTAAAGATGGTGGGAGCAGTGAAGATGTTAAAAAGTAGAATAGCCAAGGCTCAGGATGTTTTTTTTTCTCACAGTTAAGAAAAGTTTGGAAGAATAGGAAGATAAGTCTGCAAACCAAGATTAGAATATTAGAAGCTACAGTGATGACAGTCGTCAAATATGGCTATGAAGCATGAGCGCTCCGAAAAGTGGATGATGATTTGCAAGATGTTTTCCAGAGAAATTGCTTACGGAATGTTCTGGGTACCCGGCTGACTGACTGTATTTCAAACAATAGGCTGTACGAAAAATGTGGTTCAACACCGTTCTCTAGGGCATGTTGTGCGGATGAAGGATGACAGTTTGTCCTTTTCGGTCAACCGTTTAGGGCTAAACGGAGAGTAGTTCGTCCTCGTCTGGGGTGGGAAGACGTCATAAAGAAAGATTTACAGGAAATGGGAACTTCCTAGGAGGGTGTAAAAAGTGAGGCTTTTAATAGATTGTGACGGAGGAGCGTGCGTAGCCGTGTTGGCCTCAGGCGGCTTGGTGCTGCGGTGAGTTGTTAGTAGTAGTAGCAGTAGTAAAGAGTGGGGCGATGAGGAGGGGACAGCCCCTTTCACATACGGAATAATTTCTGTTCGTTTTAAGTTTTAACGCCGTTCCTTACTTTCAGTTAGAAAAACGTGTTTTTTTATATTTAATTTTTGAACGTTTTTGAATTAATGCAGGTTTTGATTTTGGCTCACCGCACATGAATAATTAAAACAAAATTTGCATATTAATTTTACTTTTATTTGGTTAAATGGCTTTCTCGAAACTTGTTTAATTTTATTTATGAACGTTTTTATTAGTAATAAATATACATAACTTACGAATTAACTTACGTAACGAACTTCTATATTCATAGATTTTTAATACGTATATTAGGGGGTTCGCCCCCTAGTCAATACCTTGCTCTTTAAGCTAAAGTTCGAATTTTGTTCCAATTCTTTAAAAATTACCCTTTAATCACAAAGGCCGTAACTAGAATAAATAGCTCTTATGAAAGTACTAAAAAATCTTTGGCTTAAAGAGCGAGGTATTGACTAGGGGGTGAACCCAATCTTGTACGTAATATTTTTTTTAACTTTTGATGTTGCTCCTTACTTTCAGTTGAAAAACTTGTTTTTTTAATTTAATTTCTGATCTTTTTCTTTAATAATGATGGGCTTTTAATAGATTGTGACGGAGGAGCGTGCGTAGCCGTGTTGGCCTCAGGCGGCTTGGTGCTGCGGTGAGTTGTCAGTAGTAGTAGTAGTAAAGAGCGGGGCGTTGAGGAGGGGACAGCCCCTTTCATATACGGAATAATTTCTGTTCATTTTAACTTTTAACGTCATTCCTTACTTTCAGTTAGAAAAACTTGTTTTTTTTATTTCATTTTTGAACATTTTTGAATTAATGCAGGTTTAATTAAGGTAAAATATGCAGGTAAAATATAAAAAATAAGACGAGGTCGTCCTCGTCTGGGGTGGGAGGACGTCATAAAGAAAGATTTAAAGGAAATGGGAACTTTCTGGGACAGCCCCTTTCATGTACGGAATAATTTCTGGTCGTTTAAGTTTTAATGTCGCCCCTTACTTTCAGTTAAAAATACTTGTTTTTTTAATTCAATACAGTTTTCAGTACCGTAACATTATCCCCTGCCAAAAAACCAAAACAATTTGTGGCAACGAACTATAAGTAAATAGCGACGCGGCTCAATAGTCACTGAAACTGAAACTCTGAAAAAACAGAGTCTTGATTTCAATAGACACATCAAAAGAATTGAATTTTGGTGCTTATTCAAAATATATAAAATTCATCAAGTTTAATGCTACGGTACCCATCAAAAGTAACGAGCCTGAGAATTATTGCCCAATTTTTGATAAAGGGAGGAAACAACCCCAAGACATCATGTGATCTTATGGAAAATCACACCATAAGATTCAGCATATCAGAGAGCCCCACTGTAGAGGTTCAAGCTCTTATGTACAAAATGTGGAATTTTGCAATTTTTGCCAGAAGAAAAATCACAGATGCATTTTTGTTTGTTTGTTTGTCCCCGGGGTGATATATTGAACCAGTGATCATAGAAGATCGGGGAGAGGGCTAATTTGATCGTAAATCAAAAGTTCTAGTGCCTTTTTTATGTGACCAAAAATATTGAAGCAAAGCTATCCCCCTCCCATGCCGTTTTTTTTTTCCAGAGTCGTCCGACCAAAATTTTGAGATATCCATTTTATTCAGCAGAGTCAAAAACCTAATGACGAATATAATAGGTTGCAAAGGACTCGCAGTATCTTCCTGTTGCCAAAATTGATATTTTCTTGAAGTAAAGGTCTTCTGACATTCTTTCTAATTAGTCTAGTATAGTACTTTGTTTCGATCATCGCCATTTTTGAGAGATTTAGGGCCATTTTTCATCATTCCTATAAATTGGTTTTCAAAACAACATTTTACTATTAAGACGAAACGAGATAATAGTTACCATTTTTGAATCAGATACTAATGGGAATTTTTTCTCACTAGCCAGTTTTTCTAAACGCATTTTTTTTTTTTACCATGGGCCGTGGTACGTTCTTTACTAGGTTACAGCTACCGCTGCAACCATGATTTAGTTTACAAGTTATCTTCGTAAGGAGGAAGAATGTAACATTGAAAGTGGGACTACAGGCATTGCAGTTGAAAGTTCATGGTAAGTTTACGCCGTAGCATTTCAAAGGAAGTCAGATGAAGCTGTTCTACACCATCTCCAGAAGAAGAAAAAGAAGAATCAAGCATAATTTTTAAACACAATTGACCATTGCCTATTTGAATGTAATATGCTGACGTCTGCACAACATACCTTGCTTTGTAAATTGTTAAAATGCTTCAAACACCACAAAATCTCACTATCAGCCAAGAGCCTAGCCAACTATACCTGTACATAGAGCACAGAAATTGATATCTATCATCTTATATTTGAACTCCTTGAGTCGAAAGATCTACTGAAAGATATCTGAGAATATCTAATAAATAAGAGACAACCAAACCAGTAGCTCTGTTGCCCACAGAGTGAAGCAAAAAGAAAGGGCTAAATAGTATCAACTGAATAGCCCGCCTTGCTGTGAATTAGAAGAACCCTTTTTTGAATTGAGACTATTGAGACTATTTTATTAATTATTGAGACTATTTTATTAATTGAGAAATTGAGACTATTTTAAATAGTCTCAATTTCTGCTGTTTGACTTTATGTGAGAAATGGATGTCAAACAGGAAAAGCGTATTCAGCTGATGGTTAACATGAGAACAATATATTATTCTAATATTATCGTTAGAAATACTGAACATTTGAGACAAGGATTTTAGCAAAAGCTAGCAGACTTAATAATTTCAAATGCAATACTTCTCATGATATACTTCTCTTCTAATTTAGAATTAGCCCTTGAAAACTTATGACAAATCACTCTCTTTAAAACACATATCTGTGTATGATAATTTCGCATTTTAATTTTCGTCCCTGTTTTAATGACGTATCTATATATTTTTATGTCATCTCTATAAATCACACCAAGTTTATTTCCCCAGGATTCCGTGTATTCCACAAGGTCAATATCAAGTGTTGATATGATAAAAAACAAACGATGACTCCTGAAAGTTTGTAGAAGTGCTTTCCCATATAAGCAAGGGAAAAAAGTCACTAGATAGGGGATAGATAGAACTTTTTATAAGTGAAGGGTGACAAGTAAGACGTGACTGGGTTCTGCTTTCCTGAAGGAAAAGTGCTATTCCCTCGTTGTTAGGGAGCGTGCTTCCTCATGAACTTTTTTGCGCCTTGATTGGTCAAAACTTACGAAATTGAAGACTCATTCTAAAGCAATATCTTTCATCTAAAGGCACAAGCAACTTACTTGAGTGACATCCTGTTCTGTTTAAGGACGACATGGTGATAGGTCATTAGGGAATCCTAGACTGTATTCGAAGGATCAAACTGACATTTAGCTTAGTTAGTATTCCTTTGGAGTTATTGGTAAAGCGCGTTTGAAGATCTTTCAGGCGGCTCCTTTTGTCTTTCTCTCAGAAATTGCCTTTTTGAAGACTGTAAAAGCTATGTTAAACCTAAGGTGCTAAACTACGCTTCTTCCTCCTTTTAAGTAAAGAGCTAATAATACAAGAGATACTGGGAATCGTGGGTTTTCCAAAATTTAATGATCAGAAGGAAAGTAGTTATTAAAAATGGAAAGTAAAGTAGTTATAGTAAAGTAAAGTAGTAAAGTAAAGAAAGTAAAGTAGCTGGAGAAGGAAAGTAGTTATTAAAAATCCGTTATCTGAGAATTAATTATCATGTAATTAATCATGTAATTTAACGATAAAAACAGCTTTTTAAATAATTTTATGTTGCGAGAGCTATTGAAAAATAATTTCCGGATTGGGAAAAACATCCACAAGGTTAGGTTAGTTATAGTATAGTAAAGTAGTAAAGTAAAGAAAGTAAAGTAGCTGGAGAAGGAAAGTAGTTATTAAAAATCCGTTATTTGAGAATTAATTATCATGTAATTAATCATGTAATTTAACGATAAAAACAGCTTTTTAAATAATTTTATGTTGCGAGAGCTATTGAAAAATAATTTCCGGATTGGGAAAAAATTGGGAAATAAGTAAAAGGATTAATTTTTCTACATACGATTGAAAACAACGTCCTTGTGTAGGAATTCAGCATATGAATTGAGAAAAACGTATCATTATAGTGCACCAGCTTATTAAAAATTTGCCGCCTTGGATTTTAATCCGTTCCTTTTGGGATTGGGGAGGGGCGGGTTAAGAAATACCATTTTTTTTCTCCCCCTCAGTGATTTCCTTCTATGACAGTGATACGTTTGTTCTGCTCCTTGTTTGTATTAAAAAAAGAAGATAAAAACAGAGCAGATTAGGGACACAAATGTCTTTGAACTAAAACGGAATCGTTTAAAAATCTTGCCAAAAACAACTTTATTGCAACTATTTTTGAGGAAAGGGGAGGTTTACTTCTACAAACTCGATATTTTTAACAACAATATTTTTGACTGGGAAAATACCAAAGTTTAGCAAAGCAATTTCTGTGCATATGAAGTTTGAGCCTGCAAAGTCAAAGAAAAGCAAGGCTGTATCCAGGGGAGGGGGTTGAACCCCCCCCCCCCCCCCAAACTGTTTGTCCGACTCATTAAAACGTAACAAAAGTGAACATAAATAAATTTTTGATGCGTTTTTTAGTTTTTTTGTAAGCCCCCCCCCCCCAAAAAAAAAAAATTATGGATACGGCCCTGAAGAAGTGATTTGGAAGACAAAAATGTAAACAACAAGGAATACTGGACCAACTGAAAAGGAGACATCAGAGCTTTGGTATCATTATGATAAGGAGGTCTGATAGAACGATAAAAAGAGACAATAGCTATTACATGCTTTTAGGTAAACATACTCTGAAAAGCCATGGCCATAAATTGAGAAACAAACAGTGGCACAAGCCTCTTAATTTACTCAATAATCATACTTTGCCCTTCATTCAATAGTATCCACTGAAAATATCATCAAAGCGAATTAAATATAGTTCTCCCTCTAGTTTAACTCAAATCTCCAATAATAGTATTAAAGTTTTCGTGTTTACTCTCTGCACAGCCCTGGAATACCTGTTGATTAGTTATACAAGTTTTCGCCAGCAAAACATATATCTCTATTGGAATTATTCGTGAAACTAAACAGCTTAGTGAATAGTCTAGACCAGCCTTTGAACAGTTTAGACCTAAAACGATACTTTAACGAACTTTTTAAAAAAAAACATATTTGGTTTTTTAACTAGTTGAAGTGAAAAAAAGATTATATTACGCACTGACTGAACAGGTTTAGGCAAGCTGAAAGCTAAAAGTTTCATGCAGAAATTACCGTTGACAAAACATCTCGACATCTTATTATGATGAGCCATTTGCAATTCATTACAAACATAACCAATCAACTAACCAACTAAACATATTAAACTGAACACAATTAGTTAAACTGACCAAAAACATAATCAATTACCCAACAACTGACGGCAAGCTGTAGGTCACGTCGTTTTAAAGGTTAAAAAGCTAAAGCAATATCAAATCACATCGTTCTCTCCAAAGACCCACCAAACTATACTCTTTAAGGAAAGGGGAGGGGGTGGATAAGAAGACATTTCTGAAGAATTATCTGGTACCAAAAGCGCCGTGTTTTATACCCAAAATTTTCTGACAGAGGGGCGTTTCAGGCCAATGTAAGGGGAGCACGTCCTCACCTATTTTCAATTATGTGTATTTTGATATATAGTAGTGACAGCAAAATGTGGCCTCTTATATTCTCAAAATAAGTAAAGAAGAATAGTAATCTCTTCGGAGCATTCTCCTTCTTAACAATTACGATGCAAGAACAAGTCTTATTCCATTCTCATTTTATTAAATGTTCTTTTGTAGACGCCTTTAATTTACTCAAGTTCCACTGCTTTTTGGCTTAAATCTTTAGAATTTTCACACTATTCCATTCATTTTGTTATATGTTCTCATATTTCTTTTTACAACGAGGACGGAAACTTTTCACATCTAGCCTATTAAAAGCTAGGCGTGTTGAAAATGAGTGAAAAAAAGTTAACTTTAAATTGATTTTAAACCAACAAAAAATAGACGAATTTCAAACTGCTTTCACAGAATCGTTAAATAGAGTAAGGCAAATAATATTAGGAAAGGAAATTTCGTTCGTTATTCTAGTTAGTTTAGAAGAAAAATGCTCCAATAAGATTAACCAAAAAATAATTTTGTCCTTTTTCATCACTTATGACAACGAGAACGGATCAAACTTTTGTACGAAAAATTAAACCAGTTTTTCTTTCTTAATTTTTCGTAAATGCAAATGCAGTATGATCTAAGAAATTATTGACCAAACTTTTGTCTTATATTTCAAAGAAAACTGTTGTACTTAATCAATTACAGTTCACGACAATTGGGCTATATTTCAGAAGAATTTATTCTGAAAACAAATATAACAACTTAAAGCCCCCCAAGACAACTTATTGTTAGGGAGTCACCCAAAAATTGATAAAAATAGACACGTGAGAATATGAAAAATCTTAGCATTAAAAGAGGGCTTTCATGAAAATCAGACCCCATGTCAACATTCCAAAAACTTGTGGCCTTTAGCACCGATAAAAATCAATAGGAGACAATCATAGGCAGCGCAATAGCGCTGCCTAAGTAAATAACGATGTTGGCACAATGTATTTTTTTTCCATACCCGGGCACTTCGTATCGAAGGAGCTGTCGTAGAAACTTCAAAAAGGGCTTATGCGATTGGAAATTGGAGTGGCTAGTGCCCTTTTTAATAGTCGAAAGTGATTGGAGGGCAACTAGCCCCCCCCCCACACCCATTATTCCCCGAAACACAGCCAATCAAAATTTTTAGATAGCCATTTTGTTCACCGTAGTAGATTTCCAGATAGAAAATATGTTTCTGAGGAGGACACTCCCCCACAAACCTCGGGGCAAGGGTCTTAAGTTATTTTTCCCTTTAGAGCAGGGCACTTCGTATCGAAGAAGTTGTCGTAGAAACTTCGAAAAGGGCTCATTCAATTGGAAATTGGAGTGGCTTGTGCCCTTTTTAATAGTCGAAAGTGATTGGAAGGCAACTAACACCCCTACCACGCCCACCATTTCCCGAAACACATCCAATCAAAATTTTTAGATAGCCATTTTGTTCAGCGTAGTTGGTTTCCAGATAGAAATTATGTTTTTGAGGAGGAAACTCCCCCACAGCCCTCAGGGCACGGGTTGTAAGTTATGCCCTGGGGACATATAAGGTTTTTATAGAAGGCATTGTCGTAGAAACTTCAAAAAAGGCTCATTCGATTGGAAATTAAAAGGGCTAGTGCCCTTTTTAATAGTCTAAAGTGAATGGAGGGCAACTAGCCCCCCCCCCCCCTCCACGCCCATCATTCCCCCAAACACATCCAATCCAAACTTTGAGATAGCCATTTTGCTCAGCATAGTTGATTTCCAGATAGAAAATATGTTTTTGAGGAGGACACTCCCCCACAACCCTCGGGGCAAGAGTTTTAAGATATGCCCTGGGGGCATATAAGGTTTTTATAGAAGGCGTTGCCATAGAAACTTCAAAAAGGCTCATTCGACTGGAAATTCAAAGGGCTAGTGCCCTTTTTAATAGTCGAAAGTGAATGGAGGGCAACTAACCCCACTCTCACGCCCACCTTTTCCCCAAACACATCCAATCAAAATTTTAAGATAGCCATTTTATTCAACGTAGTTTTAAGTTCTGTAAATTAGGTCTTTGAGGATGACAACCCCCTCACAGCCCTCAGGGCAAGGTTGTAAGTTATGCCCAGGGGGCATATAAGGTTTTTATAGAACGCGTTGTCGTAGAAACTTCAAAAAGGGCTCGTTCGATTAGAAATTGAAATGGCTAGTGCCCTTTTTAACAGTCGAAAGTAATTGAAAGGCAACTAACACTCCTTCCACGCCCACCATTTCCCCAAGCACATCCAATCAAAATTTCGAGATAGCTATTTTGTTCCACGCAGTTTAAAGTTCAGGAAATTATACCTTTGAGCAGGACACTCCCCCCACAGTCTTCAGAGCAAGGGTTATGAGTTATGCCCTGGGGGCATATAAGTTTATATTAAAATCTTTGCCGTAGAAACTTGAAAAAGGGCTCATTCGATTGGAAATTCAAAAAGTCTAGTGCCCTTTTTAATAGTCGAAAGTGATTTGAGGACAACTAACCCACCTCTCTCGCCCACCTTTTCCCCAAACACATCCAATCAAAATTTTTAGATAGCCATTTTGTTCAGCGTAGTTGATTTCCAGATAGAAATTATGTTTTTGAGGAGGACACTCCCCCACAGCCCTCAGGGCCAGGGTTGTAAGTTATGTCCTGGGGGCATATAAGGTTTTTATAGAACGCGTTGTCGTAGAAACTTCAAAAAGGCTCATTCGATTGGAAATTGAAATGGCTAGTGCCCTTTTTAATAGTCGAAAGTGATTGGAAGGCAACTAACACCCTTACCACGCCCACCATTTCCCCAAACACATCCAATCAAAATTTTGAGATAGCCATTTTGTTCCACGCAGTTTAAAATTCAGGAAATAATACCTTTGAGCAGGACACTCCCCCCACAGTCTTCAGGGCAAGGGTTATAAGTTATGCCCTGGGGGCATATAAGGTTTTTACTGAAATCTTTGTCGTAGAAACTTGAAAAAGGGCTCATTCAATTGTAAATTCAAAGGGCTAGTGTCCTTTTTAATAGTCACGAAAGTGATTTGAGGGCAACTAACCCCCCTCTCACGCCCACCTTTTCCCCAAACACATCCAATCAAAATTTTTAGATAGCCATTTTATTCAACGTAGTTGAAAGTCCTGGAAACTAGGTCTTTAAGGATGACAACCCCTCCACCCCCACAACCCACAGGGCAAGGGTAGTAAGTTATGGGCATATAAGGTTTTTTATAGAAAGCGATGTTGTAGAAACTTCAAAAAGGGCTCATTCAATTGGACATTGAAAGGGCTAGTGCCCTTTTAATAGTCGAGAGTGATTGAAGGGCAACTAACCGCCTTCTCACGCCCACCATTTCCCCAAAACATTCAATCAAAGTTTAGAGATAGCCATTTAAACTTTCCAATCAAAACTGAGATATTCATTTCGTTCAACGTAGTCGTAAGTTCTGGAAATCAGGTCTTTTAGGATGATAACCCCATCAGAGCCCTCAGTGCAAGGGTTGTAAGTTATGCCCTGGGACATATAAGGTTTATATAGAAAGTTGTTGTAGAAATTTCAAAAAGGGCTCATTTCAATGGAAATTGAAATTGCCCTTTTAATAGTCGAAAGCGAGTGGAGAGTAATTAACCCCCCTCTCACGCCCACCATTTCCCCAAACACATTCAATCAATGTTTAGAGATGGCCATTATGTTCAAGGTAGTTGAAAGTTCTAGAAATTATTTATTTAAGGATGACAAACACCCCAGAGCCCCAGGACAAAGGTCGTAAGTTATGCCCTGGGGGCATATAAGGTTTTTATAGATAGAGTTGTCGTAAAAACTTCAAAAGGGGCTCATTCAATTGGAAATTGAGAGGGCTAGTGCCCATTTTAATAGATGAAAGTGATTGGAGGGTAATTAACCCCCCTTTCACGCCCACCATTCCCCCAAACATATCCAATCAAAATTTTCAGATAGCCATTTTATTCAACGTTGCAGAAAGTTCTGGAAATTAGGTTTTTGAGGATGACACCCCCCCCAGCCCTCAGGACAAGGGTTGTAAGTTATGCCCCGGGGCCATATAAGATTTTTATTGAAAGCTTTGTCGTAGAAACTTCAAAAGGGCTCATTGGATTGGAAATTGAAAGGGATAGTGCCTTTTTTAATAGTTGAAAGTGACTGGAGAGGGACTAACACACCTTTCACACCCACCATTTTCCCAGACACATCCAATCAAAATTTTGAGATAGCCATTTTGTTTAACGTAGTTGAAAGTTCTGGAAATTAGGTCTTAGAAGATGACAACAACCCTCACAGCCCTTAGGGTATGGGTTGTAATTTATGCCCTGGGGGCATATAAGGTGTTTATAGAAAGCGTTGTCGTAGGAACTCAAAAAGGGCTCATTCGATTGGAAATGGAAAGGCCTAGTGCCCTTTTTAATAGTAGAAAGTGATTGGAAGGCTTGACATTTTTATAGTAAACATCGATGTGGGTATAATGTTTTATTTTTTTTGTTGTTGTTGTAGTTAGACCAGGGCACTTTGTATCGAAGGAGTTGTCATAGGAACTTCGAAAAGGGCTCATTCGATTGAAAATAGAAAGGACTGATGCCCTTTTTAATAGTCGAAAGTGATTGGAGGGAAACTAATCCCCCTCCCACGCCCACTATCCCATTTACCTTTATACTTAAAAACTAAATGTTGCCTTAAGATTACATTAAAATACACTGTGTTAATGCTAATTCCCAATAAGGCATCTCAGCAGTATCCCAAGAACGACTGAGGGTATTATGTTCAAACTTTCGGGGCTACTTCTGCTCTTAAAATTTAACCAAATCAAAATAGCGTAAGTATATCCAACCTATCAAAGAAAGTAAATA
>CM051257.1:16778339-16825839 GCA_027921565.1 Artemia sinica
CGAGCTTATTGACAACCAGCATGCACACAGTGCCTTTTGATTTAGATTTAAAGCAATACGAACTTTCTCTGAAAGTTTCTAATTTATACTAAATTCCAGTCCAAAGATATCCTCATTTTTAAAATATGGATGCAATTAAGCAATTTTTATTTAATCCAATAGTAGCACTAGTAGTGATATAACTAGTAGCTAAGTGTTAGGAATTTTAGAAGCCCCAAAGTTTTAGCTTAATAACCCAAGAGTTTCTTTTGCTGGGATATTGTTAATACAACCCTTTGACAATCCAGTTACATAGTGTGTTCTGATTTAGTTCAGCATCTCCCTTAAATACCCCGAATACTTCACCTCAATAATCCTTAGTATTAAGTATTTTCTTAGATATTGCTGATGTGCCATTTTGAATATGTGCATGCAAATGGATTGTTTTGATTCAACACTGCCTTCACCTTTCCCTGAAGATTTTATCTAAAACCCTTAACATTAGCAATAGTTGTAGTAGTCGTAGTATCAGAAACAATAGTAGGAGCATTGTGAGATGAAGTAGTGACAGCAGCAGTAGTATTAATAGTAATAGCATTCATATTGTGCCTTTTTGGTATAGCTAAAAAGCCCCTCCTTAAGCCCTGCTAGTTTCAACTTGACAATTTAAGCTGTTTTTAAGATTCACTATAAGTCCTTTGGATAATCTGCATGCACATAGTGTGCTTAGATCTGGTCCGAAATCTTCCTCAACAATCCCTCAAAGTTTCATCTTAATACTGTTAGCTTTAGCAATAGTAGTATTAATACCAGTAGTAATAGTAGTACTATTACAATTTGTTTTAGTATGCACATAGCACATTTTTATCAGTTCAACATCCCCCTCATCATGCCCTGAAAGTTTTAGTCTAATACTCTAAGCTGTTCCCAAGATAATTCTGATACGCTCTTTTGACAACAAGTATACAAATTGTGCAGTTAGTAGTCCATTGATAACCTGCATTGAAATAGTGTGCTTTGATTTATTTCAGCACCCCAGTCAACATTCCCTTAAAGGTTTAAATTAATACCCTTAGCTTCAATAGTAGTAGATCTAGTGGCAGTTGTAATAGTAGTAGTAGCATGCATGTAGTAACTTTGGCTTGTTCAACGTCCCCCTTAACATACCCTGAAAGTTTTAACTTAATACCCTAGGCCATTCCTGGGATATTGCTGATATGCTCTTTTGACCATCTGCATGTATATAGTGGGTTTTGACTTAGTTCATCATCCCCCTAAACATTCCCTACAAGTTTCATCTTAATACCCTTAGCTTTAACAGTAATAGTGGTAGTAGTAGCAGGAGTAGTAGTAACAGTATGCACTAAGTTCCTTACCCCTCTCAGCATAACCTGAAAGTTTGAAACTAATACTCTAAGATGTTCCTGAGAAATGGCTTATACACCCTTATGGCATCCTTAATGCACGTTGTGTGTTCTGTTTTAGTTTAACATTCACTTAAATATTCCATAGAAGTTTCACCTTAATACCCTTAGTCTCAGTAGAACTAATAGTTGCAACAGCCAAAGTGGTAACATGACAACAGTGCCTCTTGGTTAGTTTGACATCCCTTTCAATTTGCCATGAAAGTTTCAACTTAATACTCTAAGCCGTTCCTAAGATATTGCGTATACAGCAATTATTTCTTAGAAACATATTCTTAGTAGTTGTAGAAATACCTGTTACATCTACATAGTGCCTTTTGGCTAGTTCAGCACCCCTTTTAATTTGCCCTGAATGTTCCGGTTTCAAATTAATACTCTAATTTGTTCCTAAGATATTGCTTTTGTGCCATTTTGGCAACATGCATGCACATAGGGTGTTTTGATTTTGTTGAAACTCCCCTTAAACACTCCATGAAAATTCATTTTAACACCATTGGACTCAGTGCTAGCAAAAATTGTGGTGATGTCAGTAATTGTGGAAAGTATAAGTACTTAGGGCCTTTTGGTTAGCTCAAACCCCCCCCCCCGAAATAGACAAAATAGATAAAAAGTTTTCAAACAATATTTGTTCTGGCAAATTTTGAGCTTAAAAAAAAAAAGAAAAAAAAAGGCTATTGGTCGCAATACAACAGCAACCTTATAAGAAAATCGAAATATATTTCCTTGTGATTATTATCTCTTCTAATCAGCAGTTGTACTAAACCAATTCTGTTCAAGTCATCCTCAGGGCTATACTGTGGTGTTTATCCTCCCCATAGTATAGTGCAGACGGTTTGATATCATCTATTTTCCCTTCTTGTTTTAGTTTTATTTTTGTGTTTAAAGCTTTTTCCAATAGGCAATGATTAGAAGTCCTCCAAAAAAAAAGTCCCCCCAGATCCCAAATCAAATTCCAGTGAAAGTGTCATAGTGAAAGATACCCATCCTGGCTGGTCAAGCACCCTATCTCAAAGTTCTAATGATAGCTCCAATTCGGAGAATAGGACAATGATAAGTGTAGGGGCTAATGTAACCATAAATGATGATAATGGGTTTCAAGAGGTCCTCTCTAGAATTTCTAAAAAAAGGAAAAAAATTTCCCCAATTAAAAGCATTTCCCCTCTCCCTGCCCAAGATCCTCCCTCCAAAAACTTAGGAATTTACCTTAAAATTACTCCCACTACCCCCTTTGAAATAAAAATGATCACTGCAATAAGAGTTGCAATTTTTAAATTGCTAAAATCAATGTTCTCTCTTAACATTAACCGTGATGGATCTCTGCTAATAGCTGTAGAAGATCAGAAATCAGCAGATACAATAATTAACCTTAAATCCCTTCTGAATACCCCAATTATTGCATCTAACTGGAACCCAAAACAATCACCAACAAAAATAGTAGTTTATAATGTTCCCCCAGAGATATCTACTCAGGAGTTAAAAGAAGGCCTTTCAGATAGGGCTGAAAACACAATCCCAGTTGAGGATGTTACCCAACTTGGAAAACCTAACTCTAATGGCCTAAAAACTAGTAGATCCTTCTTATTCACACTGAAGGATAAAATTGATATCCCAGAAAAATTATTCCTATTTGGGCAAATCAAACCACACAAGGAATACAAACCTAAGCCTATTCAGTGTCAGAAGTGTTTCAAACTGGGACACACAACAAACAAATGCAATGAAATTCTCCAAGAGTGTAGTAATTGTAAATCCTTCCATCCTAAAGAGCTGACAACTTGCAACAACACTCAGCCTACATGCATCAATTGCAAAGGCCCACATGAATCTACAAATAAATCACTATGCCCTGCATACAAGAAAAGAGCTCTAACACTCCAAATATCAACAGAGAAGGCCATCCCATACCCCTTTGCAGCAATGGAAGCAAATGCTGCCCAACAATACCAAATAAAGCCTGTAATGAAACCAACCAAAACCCCCAAGTCAAATGCCCCCAATGCATCAAGCACCCCATATAAAACACCATCTTCTAAGCCCCCTAGCTCAAATCCCTATCAGAAGGAATCACCAAGCCAACAAGCCTCCTTGTCCAGTGAGATGAGGCCAGCCTGGCCCTCCCTCCCAAGAAGAAACAAACCAGAAACACTACCAGGAATCAATCCCTTAACCAACAAACAGGATGCACTACCAAAAATGCAATCCCCAAATATATGCTTATTCATTCTAAACTGTAATGCAGTTCAGGCCATGAACATACATCAACTACAGAAAACAAAAATTATTGCAGAATTGGCAAAAATCTACATCTCGGATGATATGCTCATTCAAGCAAAAAAAGATCTTGCTTTACTCTTAACAAAGCTGAACATTGATACACAGTCATATGAAGAATAAATCAACAACACAACATTTATCAATACTCCAATGGAATGTAAGATCATTCACTGAAAATAAGCTAAATGAACTAATATCATTTATGAATAATAATTCAATTAATATTGCTTGCCTCCAGGAAACTCATTTAACCCAAAATCAACAAATTAAGTCTCTGGGATATACTATCCTGAGAAAGGATAGATCTTCAGAGAGAAAAGGAGGTGGTGTAGCTTTATTAGTTAATAATAATATAAAAATTTGTGGCATCAATTTTCCAGATTTTGAAAATGATGTTGATGTAATTGGTATAAGTGTTTGGCTGAATAATTTAAAAATCTACATAATAAGCTTCTATAACCCTAATGGCCAAACTACAGATGCCAAGGATTTCTTTAATTATATAAATAATTCTAATATGTTAAAAAATATCATTATTTGTGGTGATTTCAATGCCCACAGCCTTTTGTGGGGGAATAAACCAGCAAATAAAGCTGGTAAATTTATTGAGCATATGACTTCAAATAATAATGAATTAGTTGTTGCTACCCCCCCAAACCTGAATACTTATTTCAACCCCAAAAGTGGCAATTTCTCCACAATTGACCTACAAATTGTGTCTTTAAATTTTTTGAACAAAATTTACATAAATAAAATTGATAGTCTATGTACAGACCACTTTGCTATAGTTTGCTCCCTAAATGAACCTGCTGAAACTTCATCTCATACATCCAAATATATCAACACTAAAGCAAATTGGTCTATTTTCCAAAATAAGCTAAATGATGAAATTACAAGTTTCACCCAAAGTTCATGCATTTCTAACACAACAGTTGACACACATGCTGAAGCGTTGACATCTTTACTAATAAATACAGCTAATCATGCTATCCCCAGGACAACACCTAAGAAAACATTCCCCAAACAAATTCCTAAAGCATGGTGGACAAATGAGTGCCTAAATAAATGGAGGATAAAAAAGGCAGCTAGGACAGAATTCATAAAAAAACCAACACCTACTACATATTTAAAAAAATTACAAGCAGAATCTAATCTAAAAAGGACTATAATAGATGCTAAATATAAATACTGGAATAATTTTGCAAATAATCTCTCCAGAGAAACAAATGAGCCAATTATACATAAAGTCATAAGCCACATATGTGGGAAAAAGACTTCTCCCAACCCACTCCTGTATGAGCTTATACATAATAATACCCATTATGACAATGATAATGAAAAGGCTAACCTATTTGCAACTCTTTTTGTTAATAAGCTAATATCAAATAATCAAAGCAAACTGTCCACAATTCCTATGAACCCTAGTTACCAACCACGCCCAGGATCCGAGTACATAACTAATCCATTTTCAATCCAGGAATTGAATAATGCAATACATCATATTAGGTCCAAAACTAGCAGTAGCTATGACAATATACACCCTACATGGATAAAGAATCTCACACCTTCATACAAACAAGAACTGCTAAATTGTTATAATCACGCTTGGGCATCTTCTAGGTTCCCCAATATATGGAAATGTTCGTCCCTCCTACGAATCCTAAAGAAAAATAAACCAAAAGATAACCCTGAGTCTTATAGGCCCATAATGATTACACCTGTGATGGGGAAAATACTGGAGAAAATGATTTATCACAGACTCCTCTGGTTTGTTGAGAAAAATAACATGATCCCACACACTCAAACTGGATTCAGGAAATACCACTCCTCAACAGATGCTTTCATTTTGCTAACAAATGCAATAAATGAATCTTTCTCAAAAAATAATATCCTAGTGGCAGCTTTCCTAGATTTTGAAGGAGCTTATGACAATGTGAACCACCAAATCCTTTTAAATAAACTTGCAAACCTCGGAGTACCTCCTAAGCTAGTATCCTTTATTAAATCCTTCATAGAAGTGCGAAGTTTCATTGTTTGTGTTGGTTCAGCCTCTTCACCCCAAAAGACAATATCCAAAGGCCTACCTCAGGGAGCAGTCCTCAGTTGCCTCCTTTTTGCCCTATATCTCTGGGACATGAACCTACCCCACACGAATCTACAATATGCTGATGATCTGGTGCTATGGTCATCTGGCAACACCTTTCAGATAGCACAGTCAAATCTGCAAAAGTCACTTTTCCAGTTTGAAAAATTCTCTCAACATTCAGATTTACCCATTGCACCCACCAAGTCAAAAATAATCCAATTTCACCGGAAGCGAAACCATGTTAATGCAAAACTAACTCTAAATAAAACAACTATTCCAGAAGATAATAATATTAATTACCTAGGTCTCATGCTTGACCAAAAACTTAATTTCCACCTCCACATTTCAAACAAAATAAAAAAATGTTATAGAAAAGCAAATATACTAAAAAGACTTCTTTCCACACCCCGGGGTTGTAAGGAGAAAACCTTACTCCAGTTTTATAAATCACATATAAGACCCCATATTGACTATGGGCTCATTGTCTATGGTGCATGTGCAAAGACCCAGATGCAAAAAATTGAAACAACACAAAATGATATAATACGTCTCATATTTGGTCTTAGGAAACCCACAAGCACCAAGTTTCTGCTCATGGAGAGTGGATTAACAACAATAAGGGAGAGACGTAGCTTTCTCTTGATAAAACATCTTACAAAAATTGAATCAAATAGCTCACACACATTACATAATTGGTTAAGAAATCCAGCCATGTATAGAGGTATTGCAGATGAGTATGCCAATATTCAAAAGAAGTTCCCTGTACCAGCAAAGTCTATTGCACCTACTTTCCCCCAATCCCCCCCCCATGGAATTGGTCATTTCCCATAATAAATACTGAATTTTCAAAATGGAATAAAGATTTAACCCCCATTGCTTTTGTCCAGAAAAATTTGCAGAACTTAATACAATTACCTATAAAAATCACTTCCAAATATTTGTTGATGGGTCAAAAATGAATGAGAAGGTTGTAAGTGGTGTTTTCCTTCCTCACCTGAAAATTGCAATGGGCGAGAGATTATTTAATAATTTATCTATAATGTCTGCTGAGTTAAATGCCATAATCATGGCATTAGAACACCTTAAGCAAAACCAGCCTTTGATTGAAAATTCGAATAATATTATCATCTATTCCGACTCTTTATCAAGCCTTGAGTTGCTGGCCTCAGCTCCTCAATATAAGTTGGACATTGACACTTATCATTGTCACAGTATTATTGATAATCTTGCTTCAAGTGGCATAAAAACTTACTTTCAGTACATTCCTAGCCACTCTGGCATAAGTGGTAATCATCAGGTTGATGAAATAGCAAAAAATGCTATAAATATTGACCAGCCAAGTGGGAGACCAATCCCAATTAGAGATATTTACCGATGGAGGCTATCAGATATTAATTTTAATAAGATTAATCCTATCCTTTCCCCCTTTCCCAATAAGTATCTTTTTAAAATTTATCATAGAATTCGTTCTGGAACAAATGGACTAAATTTCCTTGCATTCTCATATAAGCTTTCTAATTCAAGTGGTTCAATTCCCCTGTCCCCTCTTTGCAGGCATTGTAATATGAATAATGAAACAATTGACCATTGCCTATTTGAATGTAATATGCTGACGTCTGCACAACATACACACTAAAAAAATACTAAAAAAAATACTTTGTACTATACAACCTCAGCTTACCTAATGCTGGACAAATGCATTCAAAAACCTTGAATGCAATTTTTAATGAAAAAGACCCATATATGCAGAGAAAGATGAAAAAAAAAAAAAAACAATGCTTGTACTACCTCAGCTTACATAATGCTGGACAGCCATGTTATATTCAAATATATTCATGTAACATCTGATTTCTTGTCAAGCCCTTGTTAAATAACTATGGTATCATGTAAAATTTTCAAGCTTCTGGAATTACTGTCAATTTAAATGCTTATACTCTTAGTTTTAAGTAAAACGTCAAACCTTGGAAAAAAAACTTTGTACCATATGAATGGTCTTGTCTTTCTGTCTATGCTTTGGGCCCATTTTTACAAGTACATAAGTTGAACAAAAGCCATCTGTCAACATGAACATGTGTTTTCAAGCTTGATTTGTTCAACATAACTGATTTTTTTCTACTCTCACCCTCCTCTCATTGAACTAAAAAAAAACTCTCATTCAACTGTGTTTGTGACTGGAGTAGAGCTTCACTCATATGGTAGTTTACATTCAGTTGAAAAATAAAAACAAAAATCTGAAACCTTTGGAGAAATCTCAAGATATGGACATGTAAGCATTTGCTCAATAAACAGGGGCACATAATAAAGCCTTTAGACATTATCTATCTGACTTGAGAGGCATGTTGAGGTGAATTTATGTTTTTGGCGTCATATATGTTCACCTAGATGAAGAAATCTGCCTTTTTGTTGCACAAATGGTTGTTTTGAGAGGTGTATGATGAACAGAGTTCAACTGATGTCCATGTGATAATGGACCCTTTATTTTAGGGAGAATTTTTATACAAGAGATGAAGATTTCAGAGATAATTCCATCCTGGCATATACACTAGGCCTATACTGTTACCTATTTAATTAGCTTACATAAAAGGTGTTTTCTAAGATTAGAATCAGTTAATCCCTACTAGCCTAGTTTTATCTAGCACCAACCTATCTATATCATGTCTAAGATTAGTCTCCTTAATAATCCATGCTTAGGAAAGATAAATTCTAATCACAAGAATTGGTCTGAGATTAGGCACTGCAAGCACAGGGGGATATATCCTATCTCCATTCCTTCCATGTTTCTAAGGCTTAGATAACTGCATTAAAGACAGTTTATCTTCAAGCTATGGACCTGTTTAATGTTGAAGATTTTTTTTTCTTCTTCTGTAATTCTGGTTTAAATTCATTTTGATTTGACTCTAAGTCTTGGAAACCATTAGAATCCTAGATGGGGGGGGGGGGTTGGCAATTAGGAAAAGAAGTTGAAAAAGGCTAATGAATCTTTCAGAAATGTTTCCAGAGCCTAGGATATTCCATAGGAAGGACTTCAAAAACATTTACCTCTACCTTTTCCTTCTCTGAAGGGCACTGACCTTTAATGAACCTGGATAAAATTTCCAATATACAAAGAAAAATGTTAGAACTACTTATACAGCACATATAAAATTAAAAAATATTACTTATAAGATTTTAAAGAGTTTGGAAAAATGTGTCCTAAATTAAGAAAAAGTCCCAATAAAGTGTATAATGATGGAAAGAAACATCACTATCTCATTAATAAAACATCCTGCATATGACAAAGTAAGAATTTCATTGCATTATAATTTCTTTTTGTTTCTATATACTTCTTGGGCTATATATGGACCACCAGGGAAGGAGGGTGCATTAGCAAGTTAATTGATTATTATATATGGAAAGAGCATTAGAAAAGGAATTGAGTAGTGTGTTCATTTTGTATACATGTTAGTTATGGAGTCTTGCATATATTTACCCCTCATTTTATACTCCTTGCTAATCTACTATAATAGTTGTTACCTGGACAATACACCCTACCCCCTCTGATTGTCCCATACACAACTCTAATAATATATTTCTCCATTAGCCTAAATGCGTAATGATAATAGTAATGTATTTGTAACCCTCTGTACATGCATGAAATGTAATTAGAGAATTACGAAGATACCAAAAATTGAAGAAAAATGAAAGCATTATCAAGATAAAACTCAGGAGAAAAATAACATCTCAACTATGTAGACAATGCAATTAAACTAGACATTTAGGCAAAGAGTCAACAATACTTTTGCAGCACTTATGGAACCTGCTCACAAGCTGGTCCATTTTTGAAGAAATACCAAAAATGTCATATCTACAGGAAATTTACTGGTTATGAGCCCAAAGCAGTAACTGCAGAAGGTATTATCGAAAAAAAAACAAAAACCAAAAAAAAACAGAAGAATAGAGATTGAATTATCTTCTGATAAGATAATGCAAAAAAAAAAAAAAAAAAAAAAAAAAAAAAAAAAAAAAAAAAATCCACAATGGGACCAAAGAGAAGACATGTGGGACAAACTAAGCATTGTAAAGTCTGTCCAAGGTTATTTTGTGAAACTGGCTTTTAACTTGAGAAAGCAGCTCTTGCAATTTTCTAAGCTTTTCTTTCCATGCTAAGGTAAAGTGTTTTAGGAGTGTTAACATTTATGCCAAATAGGAGACCTAAATACTTTAGAGAAGACAATGCAGAAATGGTTGCTGGGCCAACACTTGTAGTTATGGGAGGTTGCTGAGACAAACCATAGACAAGAAACTCAGTTTTACAGGAAGCAAAACTCATTAGGACCAGAGCAAACTATACAAACTACATTTTGGAGAACTTGGAGATCATCTGACAGTGAAAGAATGTTGCCTATGTAACAGAGGTGGCTGGAATCAATATAGGCCTCAATCTGGAATAGAGGAATACTTTCAATAATGGTTTAGATGGCATTTTTGAAAAAAGCTGGACTAAGCACAGAGCCTTGTTTCCTACCTTTGTAGACAGTGATGGGGTTGCTAAGCTGACTACCTAGCCACATCCATATGCATGCATTGCCTTACCAATAGTCTGTTTCCGATTGTTTCCAACAAAGTGCATTATTCGTAATAGCGGGTTTCCACTTGTTTCCGATTAGATCACAGTCTGACTTGTCTACCCGTGAAAAGATCTGACTTCGCTTATGTTTATATCTGCAAAAACATCCTCCGGAGCACTCGCATCCGGTCCGGGTTTTTATAATGGGTGAGATAGAGAATGATCATACTGGATAATTATATGAACTGTGATTCTACTTCTCAACAGAGAAAGAATAGCCTGCAAATGAATAATGGAATTGAGTGCCTTTGAAATATCAATTCCACACAAACACAGATTCTTTTTCAGCATCCAATAGTAGTCTAAATAGCCATAAAGGTTGCATGTGCATTTTGCATGCCCAAGCCTTTGCAGAATCCATGTCTTCATGGTTGCACCTTATGTTGATTTCGTGGAAGATAAGCTTTTCAAAAAGCTTACCAATAACAGAGGAAACAGTAATTGGTCTGTAGAATTCCCAAACCTTTGGGTTTTTGACCTTCTTCAAGACACAGGTAATAAGACCTTCTTAAATGGCAGTTGGAACATATTGTTGAGCAGTGCAAGCCTGAAACAATAGTGACAAATATTATGCAAGGGGTGGGGTAGCAGACGGGAGGTGCTCAGTTTATTCTCCATTAGAAAGTTATGGTTTAGAAAGCTGAAGGTGTAAAAGTCAGCAAATTGTTGTTTCTTCATTTCCATACATTTTATGGGTGAGAAATTACTGAGCTTAAAAGTGTCCAGGGTTTCTACAAAAAATGACTTTCTAAGTCTAAAATGATTGTGTCACACCAAGCAACAAAAAATGACTATCTTCACTCTCCTGATGCTTGACATCCAGCTGAGTAAGAAGGTCCACAGCCTAGCTTGCTGTGGATGCAAGGTCCAAGCTCTTCTTATGATGTAGCCAATTGAGTGTTAAAATCAGTCTCAACATGCTAATCAGAGTGTAAATGGTTACTATAAGACCTAATGATGTGACAGCAGTCAATTAAGATTCTTCTTTTGCTACAGTTGTGCATTTTCCCCAGCCACTGATGATCTCAAGAGCTTCCATGATTTTAAGGAGCTGTATCACAAACTGGATTAAGGAATCTTGCCTTTCACTCCAGTGTTTCACACATGCCAAATAGCTGTGCTTTAATTACTCTGGTTAAAACATAATTACACTTTGTAGAAGCACCAAAAACAGGAACTATACCTTTCATGACTCTAAAGGGGTTTCTAATACTCTGGACAGATAACATCTTTGACATAGAAAGATTTGGGGCATGGTTAAAATATGGCCAACACAGAACTTTTTTTTTGCAATTTTTTGGACTGTCTAGTCCCAAAAAATCCAAGTCTAGTCCATAAGATCAAAGGAAATCCAAGCATTTCCTCTTTAATGATCAGTACAAAGTTTCCAATGCTGTCCAAGTAACATTTTTTTGTAGGTCTAAAAAAAATCCTTGTTTCTGTGCAATTATAATGGTAGCAAAGGGCAAAACTTAGTTATGACTTGTGCGACACAACTATTGTTTCATTGACAACCACACTATAGAGCTTGGCCGAATGATCTTGTGCAAAAATTTCTGTAAGAATCTCCTTGACAAAACCTTCAGTTAATACTTTCTGAATATTTTGTTCTAACATGATATTACTGCTATTTACACAGTACCTTAAAAGTTCTCAACAGTTCCCTTCAGGTGACATTAACATTCCCTAGATAATTAAGGCAGCCAGATCCAGTGTTGTGGAATCCATTTCAAACATGTATTGATCTTGTAATCAAGTCACAGAAATCTAATTACATTAAATTGCAGCTAGGAGCAATCTAAGGAATTCTCCTTGTAGAACTCCAGAATGATGACTAGTTGTATGCAAAGTTCACTGGTCACCAGGTGCTGCTCCATGTTTAGTAGTATCCCAATTGAGTTTACACTCTTTGGAGGAGCACTCAGCATCTAGCCTTCAATTAAGAACATCAACAGATTCAGCAGTAACTGTTTCATTAGATAGTTTGTTCTAGTTGTTGACAATGCATGTTGAGAAGAATTGAGTATGGACTCTAGATACTGTAGACTGCTTGGCAAGTTTCAGGTGATGACCTCTAGTTCTTGAATTGGTACCAACAGTACCAATTATAACTTATAGGCTAAAATGGCATCCCCTCTATTTCTCCTCTAAACAAGTGTAGGGAGATTCAGCTCTGATTGTCTTACAGGGTAGGAGAGCTCTTGCATGCCAGGTATCACCTTAGTGATGTGTCACTGCACACCTTGAAGAACTTGTATGTCTTTTTTAAAATATTAATTAAAAAAACTTTTTCCACAAAATAAGTTTTTCAAAGAAAAGTAAAGAACTCCAGTAAACAAAAAATGAGCAATAATAAACTCAAATAATCTACCAAGCATGAAACTACCACAAATCAGCATCAATAAATAAATGAAACCCGAAACGAGCAGAAATTACAATAAATAACCGAGTCAAACTCAGAACGAGCAGAAATTAACATAAGTTGGGCTCAAAACCCCTATGCCTTCCCAAGACCAGAACATAATTTGCATTTTACTGAAAAAAAAAAATAAATGTTTTTACTTTTATAACTTTAATAAATCAAATAATATTAAGATTTTGATAACTAAATATCAGTAAAAGTATATTAAACTGACAATGCACATTCATTTGTATTTTTTTTCAGTAAAGTGCCAATTATGTTCTGGTCTTGGAAAGGCATAGGGGTTTTGAGCCCAACTTATGTTAATTTCTGCTCGTTTTAAGTTTGACTCGGTTATTTATTGTAATTTCTGCTCGTTTTGGGTTTCATTTATTTATCGATGCTGATTTGTGGTAGTTTCACGCTTGGTAGATTATTTGATTTTATTTTTGCTCATTTTTTGTTTAATGGAGTTCTTCACTTTTCTTTGAAACACTTATTTTGTGGAAAGTTTTTTTAATTAATTTCTGTTTGTTTTATATTGACATAGTCTTTCCAGAGAAAAAGAAAATAATGCTTTAAATCTCTTTGTTTTTTTTAAGAATTTATAGGTTGGCCTGCTATTTGTATGCTGGAGAAAAATTTTCAGCAATTTTTAACAGCATGTACCCTCTTAAAAATCTGGACACAAATAGTAGTGTTTAATTTAGTTTCATACCTCCTCTAGTTGACCTGAAATGGAGATACCATTTGCAAAAAAATTAGTTTATTTTCTTTGATAGCTTGGATACACACGCTATTTTGATTTGGTTTAATTTTAAGAGCAGAAGCAGCCCAAAAAGTTTGAACATAATACCCTCAGTTGTTCTTGGGATACTGCTGAGATGCCTTATTGGGAATTAGCATTAACACAGTGCATTTTGATTTAATCTTATGGCAACATTTAGTTTTTAAACATAAAGTCAAATGGGAGGGTGGGCGTGGGAGGGGGATTAGTTTCCTCCAATCACTTTCAACTACTAAAAAGGGCATCAGCCCTTTCTATTTTCAATCAAATGAGCCCTTTTCGAAGTTCCTACAACAACTCCTTTGATACAAAGTGCCCTGGTCTAAACAACAACAACAACAAACAAATAATACATTATATTCACATCAATCTTTACTATAACAATGTCAAGCCTTCCAATTACTTTTGACTACTAAAAAGGGCACTAGTCCTTTCGAATTCCAATTGAATGAGCCTTTTTTGAGCTTCTATGACAACACTTCCTATAAACACCTTATATGGCCCCAGGGCATAAATTACAACTCTTACCCTAAGGGCTGTGAGGGAGGTTGTCATCCTCTAAGACCTAATTTCCAGAACTTTCAACTACGTTACACAAAATGGCTATCTCAAAATTTTGATTGGATGTGTCTGGGAAAATGGTGGGCGTGAGAGGGGCGTTAGTCTTTCTCCAATCACTTTCAACTATTAAAAAAGGCACTAGCCCTTTCAATTTCCAATCAAATGAGCCCTTTTGAAGTTTCTACAACGCTTTCAATAAAAACCTTATATGCCCCCAGGGGATAACTTACAACCCTCGTCCTGAGGGCTGGGTGAGGGGAGGGTTGTCATCCTCACAGACCTAATTTCAAGAACTTTCTACTACGTTGAACAAAATGGCTATCTGAAAATTTTGATTGGATGTGTTTGGGGGAATGGTGGGCGTGAGAGAGGGGTTAGTTACCGTCCAATCGCTTTCAACTATCGAAAAGGGCAATTTCCAATCAAATGAGCCTCTTTTGAAATTTCTACAACAACTTTCTATATAAACCTTATACGCCCCCAGGGCAAAAATTACAACCCTTGCACTGAAAGCTCTGATGGGGCTTTTATCCTAAAAGACCTAATTTCCAGAACTTTCGACTACGTTGAACAAAATGGATATCTCAAAATTTTGATTGGATGTGTTTGGGGAAATGGTGGGCGTGAGAGGGGGGTTAGTTGCCCAATTAAAAAAAAGTTATATGCCCCCAGTGCATAACTTATAACCCTTGCCCTGAAGACTATGGGGAGAGTGTCCTGCTCAAAGGTATAATTTCCTGAACTTTAAACTTTGTGGAACAAAATGGCTATCTAGAAATTTTGATTGGATATGTTTGGGGAAATGGTGGGCGTGGAAGGGGTGTTTGTTGCCTTCCAATCACTTTTCAACTATTAAAAAGGGCACTAGCCATTTCAATTTCCAATTGAATGAGTCATTTTTGAAGTTTCTACAATGATGCGTTCAGTAAAAGCCTTATATGCCCCCAGGGCATAACTTACAACCCTTGCCCTGAGGGCTGTGGGAGAGTGTCCTCTGCAAAGACATAATTTCTATCTGGAAATCCAAAACACTGAATAAAATGGCTATCTAAAAATTTTAATTGGATGTGTTAGGGGAAAAGGTGGGTGACAGAGGGGGGCTAGTTGCCCTCAAATCACTTTTGACTATTAAAAAGGGCACAAGACCTTTGAATTTCCAATCGAATGAGCCCTTTTTCAAGTTTTTACAACAAACATTTCAATAAAAACTTATATGCCACCAGGGCATGAATCTTATAACCCTTGCTCTGAAGACTGTGGGGGGAGTGTCCTGCTCAAAGGTATAATTTCTTGAACTTTAACTGCGTGGAACAAAATGGCTATTTCAAAATTTTGATTGGATGTGTTTGGGGAAATGGTGGGCATGGAAGGGGTGTTAGTTGCCTTCCAATTACTTTCAACTATTAAAAAGGGCACAAGCCATTTCAATTTCTAATCAAATGAGCCCTTTTTGAAGTTTCTATGACAACTCATTCTATAAAAACTTTATATGCCCCCAGGGCATAACTTACAACCCTTGTCCTGAGGGCTGTGAGGAGGTTGTCATCCTCAAAGACCTAATTTCCAGAACTTAAAACTACATTGAACAAAATGGCTATCTCAAAATTTTGATTGGATGTGTTTGGGGGAATGATGGGCGTGGGGGGGGGGGGCTAGTTTCCCTCCAATCACTTTCAACTATTAAAAAGGGTAGCCTACTAGCCCTTTGAATTTCCAATCAAATGAGCCTGTTTTGATGTTTATACAACAATGCCTTCTATAAAAACCTTATATGCCCCCAGGGCATAACTTAAAACCCTTGCCCTGAGGGTTGTGGGGGAGTGTCCTCCTCAAAAACATATTTTCTATCTGGAAATCAACTATGCTGAACAAAATGGCTATCTCAAAATTTTGATTGGATGTGTTTGGGGGAATGATGGGCGTGGGGGGGGGGGGGGGCTAGTTGCCCTCCAATCACTTTTGACTATGAAAAAGGGCACTAGCCCTTTGAATTTCCAATTGAATGAGCCTGTTTTGATGTTTATACAACAATGCCTTCTATAAAAACCTTATATGCCCCCAGGGCATAACTTAAAACCCTTGCCCTGAGGGTTGTGGGGGAGTGTCCTCCTCAAAAACATATTTTCTATGTGAAAATCAACTATGCTGAACAAAATGGCTATCTCAAAATTTTGATTGGATGTGTTTGGGGGAATGATGGGCGTGGGGGGGGGGGGGGCTAGTTGCCCTCCAATCACTTTTGACTATGAAAAAGGGCACTAGCCCTTTGAATTTCCAATTGAATGAGCCTGTTTTGATGTTTATACAACAATGCCTTCTATAAAAACCTTATATGCCCCCAGGGCATAACTTAAAACCCTTGCCCTGAGGGTTGTGGGGGAGTGTCCTCCTCAAAAACATATTTTCTATCTGGAAATCAACTATGCTGAACAAAATGGCTATCTCAAAATTTTGATTGGATGTATTTGGGGGAATGATGGGCGTGGGGGGGGCTAGTTGCCCTCTAATCTTTTTTGACTATTAAATAGGGTACTAGCCCTTTAAACTTCCAATTGAATGAGCCTGTTTTGAAGTTTCTACAACAATGCCTTCTATAAAAACCTTAGATGCCCCCAGGGCATAACTTAAAACCCTTGCCCAGAGGGTTGTGGGGGAGTGTCCTCCTCAAAAACATATTTTCTATCTGGAAATCAACTATGCTGAACAAAATGGCTATCTCAAAATTTTGATTGGATGTGTTTGGGGGAATGATGGGTGTGGGGGGGGGGGGGGGGCTAGTTGCCCTCCAATCACTTTTGACTATTAAAAAGGGCACTAGCCACTCCCATTTCCAATCAAATAAGCCCTTTTCGAAGTTTCTATGACAACTCCTTCAATACAAAGTGCCCGGGTGGAGAAAAAAAAAAACAAAAACACATTGTGCCCACATTGTTCTTTACTTAGGCAGCACTAGTGCACTGCCTATGATGGAGAGGCAAGAGACATTCCAACTTCAAGCTTAGGATGCAGAAGTACCTTATAAAGAAGACTGATGACTTTAGGGGAACAAGTGGAAATAGTATGCTTAATCAGTCCCAAGGTCAAACTAGCCCCAGCAGCAGACCTCTGAATCCTGAATTTTAGTTCATTGTCAATAGTGATACCAAGATCCTGCTCATTATTTACAGAGGAGAGTGGGTGGCCTAAGAAAAAACAAGAGTGGCAAAGGATTCAGTTTACCAAAGTGAATGATAGAACTTTTGGTAAAATTATAGTTAAGCTACTTTTTACTATCTTGATAAGGGGTTAGGTTGGGAAAATGAAACTTTCAGTAATGAAGTCCTTTTCTCTGCTTTTAGTTCTGAAAATGCAATTCTTGTGATTTGAATAGAATTTTAAGCCATATCAATGGTTTTTTCATAATTTAGAAAATGTACTTCCAGATATTTGAAACATCATAAGTTTTGACTGATCAAGGTTGTGAAGTTGAAAACATTTTTCTTGCACTTCATTTAGGCAGAAAATCTATTTTGCAGTGTCACTTTTATAACACAAAGATTTTTGAAGGTACTGTAATCAAAAGTCACTGCCCTCTACAGGGAGAAGGAATACCTTCCTGGGACATAATGTAGCATGTAGCACCCCTGAAAATTTTATTTTCCTAACTAGTTTTCAAGATAGCTAAAAAGAGCTAAACTACAATTTTACCATATTCACTTTATTTGAAAGTCAATAATATGATTTGGTATATATTGACCGGCTGAAATTCATTTCCAATAGAAATGCTTATTATATTCATAATCAGCATAAAAAAAGGCATTGAATGGTGCATTCGCTTTAGTCCTAACTCAATAATATGATTTGGTAGATATTGACCATATTTGTTTGGTAAGAACTTACAAAAAAAATCTGTAAAGCAATGGACCTATCTATAAAACTGCTTATCTTTAAAGCAGTGAAGTTACTAGGGTAAAATACCTCTTTTTGGGAAAGACCACTTTTCTTTGGCATTTTGGAAAAATGGCAATGGGTTTTTGGACTGCCCCTTTTTTACTACAGTATGACACAATGCAAGTGAAGACCCAATCATCTCTCACTAGAGCCAGCCCAGTGGGAGTAATTTGTCATCACAAATCCAATCTGTGATCTCTGCTTTGACAAGCAAGTGAAATGAAAAAAATATATATTTAATATTTGTGATTTATAGAATAAAAATCAAGAAATAAAAGTTAGATTTTTAGAATCAGAAGACAATCAGCTTTCTATTAATATTTGAATTAAACTGAAACACTAAAAAGATATTTACATCAAAATAGGATAAAAAGATATTTACATCAAAATAGGATAATTGGTATTTCCAAAAAGAGGTCTTTCTAGGTAAGTCAATAAACTAATCATTTTCAGTGAATGATCTTAAATAATTTTAATGATAACCATATTGTTGCATAGCTTGGATTTTTAGCTATTCATTGGCCTATACAAACCTTTTCAACTCTAATTTGATAACAAGATATGAGGTTTTAAGTTTTACATAATTTTGCTCAATTGGATACTGGTCTTTTACCCTATTTGAATTACAAACCTTTATAGGTGCCTCAGGAACAGATCCATTTTCAACTGCTATTTCTTCTTTTAAAGTAGATTGAGTCTCTGAATTCAATCTCAAATTAGAAAGATCTTCTTGTGTTTGATCCACTGACACTGTTTTTCCCTTTTTCTTTCCCATTCTTCAGTAGTGAATTTACCTTGTTATGAAATGGATGGAGGGGAATTTCGGAAATTTTCTATTCTGCTACCAAGTTTCACGAAAAAAATAGATGTCATCGTGCTTTAAGTCAAATTCAGTTTGAGGAATTTATGGTCCGTTCATACGAATGGGAAAGCCGAGGAAAAACCGATTGGTATGAGCGGAAAAAGTGGAGCAAAGACAACATGCACTTGTATGCGCCAAGTCTCTAGGCCAAGTCTATTCCTTGCCAAGTATCATCCTTTTTCGTGCTAGTTTTATACAAAGCATTACTTGTGTTGGATAAAAACTGATGGTTCTGGATGAGAACCATCAAACTTCGAACTTTTATGCGCTTAACAGTTGATATGCTCTCCATTTTTTATAACACTTGCTCAATTCTTCTGGAAAACACACGAAAAACCAATCGATACCGTAGGGAGACTAGAAAAAAATTTCTAGCCAAGTTGGCAAATAGGCACCAAATTCCAAATTGTGTCCGGCCCGTAACACTAAATTAAATTGATATCATTTAAGATTGTTTATTGACTTACCCCTGAACCCCAACAAATTAGAAAATAGTCCAAGATGTTTATACCTTAAGAATTTGGGGGCATGAAATTCTACTTTCTAAATTTATTCGTGAATCTGAGTTTCAGTCATGATTCATTCCCCGAACGAGTAACACCTTGGGCGCTCCGTGACGTACTGTAGTTTTTGCTGAAGAGTGAAATAGGTTGTGAGATTAATGTTTAGAATTGATGAAAGAAAATTTTTGTTGTGTGATTATTGCTTTGAACTGAAGAATTGCATGGAGTAAATGAGGATTGGATTTTAGTCATTATAAACAGAGCCTTAAACTAGCGATTTGGAAAAGGTGTTTGCCGTGCCAAACGGCTAAAAGCACTGCACGCTAACAACATCGTGGATAAACAATCGTTGCCGGTTGAAGTAAGACTATTTGTCCATTTTTTAATTGCTACTTATTTATGGGGCGAAATAAAAGAAACCGCCAAGAAGTCTCATTCGAAGAGGATCAAAATGATTATTCGTCATCTTCACCTAAAGATCGAGAGACTTTGTCAATTTTGACGCTGGCTCGGAGCTTTTCTGAAATTCTAACTATAGTGAAAGACAATGGAAAAAAAATTGATGGTATCACGGACCAGTTCAAATCTCTGTAAACCCAAGTCAAATCGCTTGAGGAAACTCTATCTGGCCAATCGCAGCAATTTTCGACAATCCAGACCCACTGTGGCAGCTACTGAGAATGAAATAATAAATGTAAAATCATAGATTAGTGTTGTTACATCTGAGTCAGTGTTTCTCCGTGAAGAAAAAAAATCGTTTAATGCATTGCGAGCATAGAATGATTGAAAAAAATATAGTGGTTTGGAATGTACCTTGCGATGATAAAGAGGAAGCTAAAGCAATTTTCAAAACTGTTTGTGAAGAAGGACTAGGTGTAAACGAGACCCTAGAATTTGTAGTTACAGAAGTGAAAAAAGAGCGTAGATATTTTAAAGTTACTGTTAGGTCTAAAGAAGAAAAAATAACGATTCTGAAACAGAGTAAAAAACTTAAAGGAAAGAATATTTGCGGTCATAAAGATATTTATCTTAGTGATGATGCTCCGACGGCAGTGAGAGATATTAGAAAACGGCTGATTGAAAAAAGATCAAAGCTTGCTGATTGTGGTATTCGAGCATGGGTAACAAAATCGGTCCCACCTCTCCTTTGTTTTGATCGGCCAAATGGCCTGCGTGTTTCTTTCTCCGTGAATGACGGGATTCCTGAATTGTCAGTGCCGATAAATCCTCGAGGTGTGCCTATGCAATGCTAAGCGGGTTGTCATATTTATATTATATTAATTATTTTAGTTTAATATGAGTTTTGAGTTATTATTTTGTTGCTTTTTTTTTTTTTTTTTTTTTTTTTTTGTGGTAGCATTTTGGTATGAAGTAATGTTGTCTCGTGTTTTTTTCTTTTTTTTAATGATGTTGTGGATGGAAAAAAAAACAAATAAAATGAGAAAAAAGTAATAATGGTGTATAATGCATTGCACGGTGCGACACGTACCGGGTTGTGTTTGGAGTTTTTACGGATTGGTCTTGGCTTTCAGTGATACTAGGCCTGGGAATAGAAGTAGTGTTTTTTGGATTTTATGAAGAAATTTATGTTTCTTTTTTTTGTTTAGGATCGAAGTGTGGAAGCGATGTTACCAACTCAGCGAATGATGAAAATGATAAGTGTAAGTTAACAGAACCTTTTCCTTCTCATATCCGTCACAAAATGATTTTTGATAATGGTTAATTTAGAATGGAATAGGTTGAAGGGGCTAGAGAATGATTCACTCAGGGTTGAAGATATTGGGGGTGGGGTACTCCATCGTGAATTTGATAGTAATGGTATTGGTGAGGAATATTTGAAAGCCTGTTTTAATTTCCTTCAGGATTTGAATAATTATTATGACCCGAGTGATTTATCGGCTTTTCACTTAAATTGCCAAGGTATTAGTACTTCTTTTCAGTACCGGGAGGAAGTTCTGCAGACTCAAGGTTTACAGGTTTTGGCCCTGACTGAGACATGGTTGAAGTCTCATACGTCATCCCTACTAGATGTTCCTAATTACCAACTGGTTTTAAAAAACAGGGAACTGCACCAACATGGAGGTTTAGCGGCATATATCAAGAGTGATTTTAATGTCTTGTCGATGCCTTCCCTTACTAAACATAAGGAAATGGCGTTTGAGTCGATGATTGTGAAAGTATCTAAGCAAAATTTTAAATGTATTCTTGCTATTATTTTTCGACCTCCGTCTAGTAGCCTCGTTGAATTTCTGAGTCTGTTAGAAGAGCAACTGGACCTGTTGAGTGGAACAAGACAGCCGTGTTTTGTTTGTGGTGACTTCAATATTGATTTGAAAAGTCTACATTCTAGTCAGAGAGTTAAGGAGTTTCTGGATATGATGCTTAGCTACGGGCTGAAGCCTACTATAAATATCTGTACAAGAATTACTGAGAATTCTTCGTCAATATTGGATAACATATTTGTAAATACTGAATATAAGTCTCCTGCTGTTGTGGTTAATAGTGTTTCAGATCATTTTGGAGTAATAATAACAGTACCGCAAGTCCTACAGTTGAATAAGGGACATCGTTGTAATGTCATTAGGCCTATTATTGCTTTTGAGGTTGTTGCCCGTTTTAAATTAGAAGTTGATAAGACTGAATTCAATTTTCTACAAGAGGAATATGATATCAATCGGAAATTTGAAAAATGGTACGGGACATTAACCGGTTTACTTCAGAAATGTGTTAAACCTAAAAGAGTTTACAGATATGAATCAGCAAAGAAACCATGGATTACTAAGAGTCTACTCTTAAGTATGAGAAGGCGAAACCATTTATATAAGGAATTGATCCAAAATAAAGGGACAACTACTAGGGATGATTATAAAGCATATAGTAACATGCTAAATTGTCTCCTTGGGAAAGCTAAAGCGGATTATTTTGCTTTTAAGTTTAAAGAAGCTGAGGAAAATCCAGGCAAGACTTGGAAATTTATAAAGTCTGTAACGAACCCTAGTTGGTCTCCTTAGGAGCTTCCGGACAGTGTGAGTTGCAATTCAGTTTGTGAGCATTTCTCTAATGTGGGCCATAATGTAGGATCCAGTATCCCAGAACTGGCTGGGGATGGCGATTTTACACAATTCCTGCCTGATAAGAGCGAAGTGTCTGCTTATTTAAAGCCGGTTAAATTAAGTGAGTTATGTGAAGTGGTTAAAAATATGAATTTTTTTTTAATTAATTTCTGTCCGTTTTATATTGACATCCTCTTTTCAGGGAAAAAGAAAATAATACTCTAAATCTTTTCGTTTCTTAAGACTTTATAGTTTGGCCTGTATATCTGTATGCTGAAGAAAAATTTTCAGCAACTTTTAACAACATACACCCTTTTAAAAATCTAGACATAAACAGTACTGTATAGTTTAGTTTCATACCTCTTGAAATGGAAAAATTGATGACCTGAAATTGAAAACTTGATACCATTCGCAAAAAAATCTGTTTACTTTCTTTGATAGCTTGGATACACTTACGCTATTTTGATTTGGTTAAATTTTAAGAGCAGAAGTTTCCCCGAAAGTTTGAACATAATACCCTCAGTCGTTCTTGGGATACTGCTGAGATACCTTTTTGGGAATATGCATTATCACAGTGCATTTTGATATAATCTTAAGGCAACATTTAGTTTTTAAACATAATGGGCAAATGGGAGGGTAGGCGTGGGAGGGTGGGCGTGGGAGGGTAGGACTGGAAGGGGGATTAGTTGCCATCCAATCACTTTCGACTATTAAAAAGGGCATCAGCCTTTTCTATTATCAATTAAATGAGCCCTTTTCGAAGTTCCCACGACAACTCCTTCGATACGAAGTGCCCTGGTCTAAACAACAAAAACAACAAAAAATAATACATTATACCCACATCAATCTTTACTATAAAAATTTCAAGCCTTCCAATCGTTTTCGACTATCAAAAAGGGCCCTAGGCTTTTCGATTTCCAATCAAATGAGCCCTTTTGGAAACGACAACGCTTTCTACAAACAACAAATGTTCCCCCATGGCATAAATTACAACCCTTACCCTAAGATCTGTTAGGGTGGTTGTCATCCTCTAAGACCGAATTTCCAGAACTTTCAACTACGTTAAACAAAATGGCTATCTCAAAATTTTGATTGGATGTGCTTTGGGAAATGGTGGGCGTGAGAGGGGCGGTAGTCACTCTCAAACCACTTTCAACTATTATAAATGGCCCTAGTCCTTTCAATTTCAAATCAAATGAGCCCTTTTGAAGTTTCTACGACAAAACTTCCAATAAAATTTTTATATGCCCCCAGGGCTTGACTTACAAACCTTGTCCTGGGTACTGGGGGGAGGGTGTCACTCTCAAAGACCTAATTTCCAAAACTTTCTACTACGATGAAAAAATGGCTATCTGAAAATTTTGATTGGATGTGTTTGGAGGAAGGGTGGGCGTGAGAGGGGGGTTAGTTACCCTCTAATCACTTTCGACTATTACAAAGTGCAATAGCCCTCTCAATTTCGAATTGGATGAGCCTCGTTTGAAGTTTTACGACAACTCTAAGTATTAAAACCTTATTATTATTATTATTATTTATTGGAAAACCCGTCATACAAAAAAGGAAAAGACGGAGCAAATAAGCAAAACAAAAAAAAGCAATACACATAAACTTAGGAGTTATACATGTGGTTTGTAGTGACGAACGCTGGAGCTAAGATCTAAATAAGCACTTAGAACAAATTACACAAAACGAGAAAGAAAAACACAATTATACACTGCTCTGTAGGTACGCGACATGTTTCTTTTCTTTTTTTAGGCTCCTAAATACTGAACAAACATAAATAATATGAACATCATTGCATCAAGCCGTAATTGGTAAAAAAAGAAAAAAAAAACCAAACAATCAAAAGTGAATTAAAAAAGATATACAGTAGATAATCATATTAACTAGTGTAAATATGACAAGAAACGGTAAAAACAGTTAAACGACACTTACGCCCGCTGGTCTTGAACTCAGATCACTCTCAACAAATGATTCATTTACTCCGATATACATAAATAACAGAAACAAGGAAATTATTCAATCACGGATCCTTTTACAACGTTACTTAAAACAATATGCTTAAAAGAACCGATAATTAATAAACAACTCTATTATTAGTAATACACGCAATATATTATCAAAAAAAAAAAGAAATTGACACCAAAATTAAGAATAACCAGCGTCACTTAAATTGGACTCATACGAAAAGAGACTAAATCATCAGTCAGTTTAAGAACTGCAACAATTACACTAAGCGCGAAAACAAACACTTAAAAGAAAATAAAAAAATAAAAAAAAACACAACAAATACATCTTAACTAAGGGGCCAATACTGACGACCATGGATGATTCAACCTCATTAAACGGGAATTATAAGCACGAATTTGCTTTTCCACAGCTATAATGGGGTCAGCAATGCTGAATTTTCTAATCAGATAAGAATTGCGCGTCCAAGAGGGAAAACGTAAAAGATATTTTGCGAACCGGAAGAAAACTGAACGAATTTTTGACTTGTCAGAATTTGTGAGCATTTTTCAAAACGGCGATATGTACAAATAATGTGGTAGAGCGACAGAGTTAAAAAGTTTCGAGAGAAGATGACGGTTGAACCGTAACTTATTAGTTACAAAAGAAGCATATGATAACCCAACTCTACGCTCAATGTGAGCAATTAATAGTTGTCGCGTGTGCATTACTGACGAGCCAATGGGAAGACCGAGGTAGGTGATATGATCTACTGGCTTAATCCTACTATTTCCGAGAGGAATATCCCTAGGCGACGCTTGCTTCCAATTGAAGAATACAACTTCGGACTTTTCAGCATTGAACTGAAGACCTAGTTTTGCATACTCAGATTGTAGCGTTGCGAAAATCTCGCTTATGCGCTGGATAGTGCGGCTCACATTCAGAATGTCGTCTGCATAACATACGAGAGATAAATCAAGACCGGCAAAGATGAATGATGGGGGAACAGCTGACTGTGCATCAAGAACTCCATTATTGAAGAGTGAAGGGGAAGAAACAGCACCTTGACGGGTACCTTTTTCAACATTGACAAAAATATTAGGGGTTGGTGCATAGACTTGAGAGCCGTCAACTTTAGCTAATGGGTGAAGTATTAGGCGAACTTTAAAACGATAATACATGTCTCGAAGGGCTCTGATATATGAAGGGCTCACTCCACGTTTTGCTGCATGGAGTAGCAAAGTGGCGTGAATGAGAGAGTCGAACGCTTTACGAACATCATGCGCAGCCAACACGAGAGTTTCACCTGATGCATCAGCATCGATCAATGCGTTCGCGACAACCGACAAAGCGTGGGCACAACCGAGACGTGGCTGGAATCCAAATTGGTTAGGTGGAACATAGCATTTTGCGTTCAGTTGGTCAATGAACAGAAGTTCAAAAAGCTTACAGAAGGTAGTAGCCACTGTTATAGGGCGGAAGGACGAGCACTGGGTTGCGAGTTTACCTTTCTTTGGAATTGGAGTGAGATCTCCGATTGAGAAAGAAGACGGTACAATTCCTTGGGCAACAATCACCTGCATCAAAAGAGCAATATGGTTTACCAGCAGCTCGCGTCCATGCAGAATGTGAAGAGCGCTTATTTTATCGATGCCAGAAGATTTCTTGCGCTTTAAGCGTTGGATTGCTCGCAGTACAGAATCAGCTGAAACAACAAAATTGTCGGCTGGACACCTAGACAGAAATTTATCAAGCTTATCTTCATATTCGGACTGTGGGGTGGCATCTGGTGGGGAGAATTCAGCAGAGAAGTATGAATTCCATTCGGAATCAGGAATAACTTGAGCAGATAGGTGGGCCAGAAGGCCTAAACTATGACTCGTCCAAAAATGCTCTTGCAAGCACAATACGTCACAATTCGAAAGCAAACCTTTTATCACAGGAATTTTGACTAAAAGTCCACCATTGATATTTCACGAAAGTACAGCTTGCGTAGTAGTAGACACATCCATGTCATACCATGGGCTTTGCTAGTTGACTGTTGTTATTAGGACACTTTACGCTTTAACAAGTATGGCCGATAACTTTACATTCTAGACAGAACATTTTTTCCGAACACGGAGAGGCACTGTTTGAGGTGTGATCGCATGATCCACAGCGAGAGCAGAGGGCCCGATTAGAGCACTGCGAGGCCAGATGCCCAGTCTTATGAAATGAGAAACAACGCTTTGGGAGATATACAAATGCTTGTGCAGAAAGCTTTTCGTAGCCAACTTTCACAGAAACTTTTAAGAACTGATCCAGGTTTTGACTCAAAGTAGACCTTGAACACTCGGGACTTTCCGCAGTGTGAAACTTTCACGCAATTTGGTACACGAGATTTTACTTGATTCTCATCGTATTCGATCGCTACACCTTTCAGGATCCCTATAAACAGTGGGGATTTCACACTCACCGAGATACCTGAGGTACTGTTTTTAGCATTCTCGGCAATTTTATTCGCTGCACGCTTTGACTTAACAACAAGTTTCCATTCCGAAGCCGATTTTTTAAGTTCACTTATTTCACCTGAGGCCTCAAAGCAAAGTTTATCGACGAAGTCCTTACGAGCATTAGGTGAGGTCAGGTTTGCAGGACAGTTTTTTAGTATAACGGCAAACGTAGGAGCTGGGGCAGGGTTAATTGTTACGTTGGTATCTATTCTAGCTGGCCAAACAGGGCCTGAATGCGTCGCGTTCTCTAAAAAGCCGTCAATCTTCCGAGAGAGTTCATTAACTTTCGAGACTAAAGTAGCCGAGACTGCCTCCCAGACTGTTGGTGTTTCAGAAGGTGAGAATATAACAAAAGTGGGAACAGGCAAATTATCCTTTGCCGCCTGATTTAACTGTTTACAAATGTCAAATACATTATCTTCATCCTTTGCATTTTTCACACATCGGCTCTGAATATTCAGCTCCTTATACAGAAACTCTTTAGCCCTGATAATAGTACCATGATCAAAAAAACTTACAGCTTTTCCGATAATCAGATCAATTTTCGCACCATCAAGCATAGATCTCGTGACAAAGTTCAGTAATGGGTTTAAAATAATTTTCCTATTTTGATCGGTCATTGCGCAATCTAATTATCATAGCCAGGGACAGTCAAGTATTCCAATCAAAATATATATGTAGTAGGTCAATTAATATGTAGGTCAAATAATGTAATTCAAGTTCAAGGTGAACTATTTTCAAGTCCAAATCCGATTATGAAATTAATTCAATAAAAACCATAGGGAATCACAAATGTCTTACTGTACTAACAGTTTTACTCCATGAATGAGATTATATCCAAAAAGAGGTGTTTTCAGTATGAACTCTCAATGTAGACTTTATATGCCTCCAGGGCAGAACTTATCTTTGCCCTCGGGGCTCTGGGGGGTTTGTCCTCCTTAAATACATAATTTCAAGAACTTTCAACTGCGTTGAACAAAATGGCTATCTCTAAATTTTGATTGAATGTTTTTGGGGAAATGGTGGGCGTAACAGGGGCGTTAATACTTTCGAATATTAAAAAGGGCAATTTCAATTTCCAATCAAATGAGCCCTTTTTGAAATTTATATAACAACTTTCTATACAAACTTTATATGCCCCCAGGCCACAACTTACAACCCTTGCCCTGAGGGCTGTGGGGGGGGGGGAGGAGTTGTCATCCTTAAAGACCTAATTTCCAAAATTTTCAACTACGTTGAATAAAATGGCTATCTAAAATACTGATTGGATGTGTTTGGAGAAAAGATGGGCGTGAGAGGGGGGTTAGTTGCCTTCAAATCACTTTCGACTATTAAAAAGGGCACTAGCCCTTTGAATTTCCAATCGAATGAGCCCTTTTTCAAGTTTCTACGACATATATTTCAATAAAAACCTTATATGCCCCCAGGGCATAACTTATAACCCTTGCCCTGAAGACTGTGGGGGGAGTGTCCTGCTCAAAGGTATAATTTCCTGAACTTTGAACTGCGTGGGAGAAAATGGCTATCTCAAACACATACTTCCAGGGTAAGATATTTATTTATTTTAAGATATTTATTTAAAAAAAAAATCGCTATCACAAGCCCACAAAGGGCCGAATTCGGACTTTGGAGTCGACAATATAAATGGTTACACTAAAAATGCAAAGAACAACAACAAAATAAATGAAAACCATAATGAACAATCATTTAAAAGTCAATAATTAAAACTGTAAAAAGTCAATTAAAAAATTAAAAAGCATAAAAACTGGTCAAACTAAACTTAGAGCGAGACATAAATGCATTAAAAACTGGTCAAACTAAACTTAGAGCGAGACATAAATGCATTTAAATTAAAAGGGATACTAAGAAAATGTCAATAACTCAACGACAGTAAATCAATAAAAGAGTTAAAAACAATAAAAACTGGTCAAAAAAAGGGGGGGGGGGGCAAGCAAATGAGTGCAAGAACCTGGGCAGTACCATCAGCTAATAAACAAAAAATAGGGGGGGGGGAGAAACTATTGAGACATTTTATTTGTTTTTTCTGTAATGAAGGGGATAAAAGTTCTTTCGTATCTGGAAGTAACGCAGCGAATGGGGGACAAAGCAGGGATGGGCTCAGAAACAGCTCGAGGCGGCCTTAATCTGGATGGGGAGTGACGTTTGGGGAAAATACTTGCCGTCCGAGGGTTTGTTATGGCATTTTTTGCAAAACGGAGGCACAACGAAACCCTCCTTTGCTCCAGGGTTTTCAGACTAGCTTCTTTTAGGAGCAGAGAGTATGGCACCTTGCCTTCTTTGAAAATTATTCGCAAGGCCCTTTTTTGAATTGATTCGATTTATTCCGATTCTTCGCGAGGGATACCAGGGTGCCAAACTGGACAAGCATATTCTAGATGTGGGCGGACAAAAGACGTGTAAATTCGTAAGGAGTGGGAAGGGGGACGCTGAATTTATTTAGGAGCTTAAGGAGGGCGATAGACACATTAGCTCTATGGATGATGTCTTTAACGTGGATATCCCACTTTAAATTTGAAGAAATTGTGACGCCAAGTAGTTTAAATGAGGACACAGAAATTTCAGGAGGGATAGGATTAAGAAAATAGGGCGAGGATTTGAGGAAACAATTGGGCATTATCATGGACTTAGAGGCGTTTACTGTCATGTCTAATACTAAGGCCTCGTCTCCAATTTCATTGAGGATACTCATAGGGTCACTTATTAAATTTCTGAAGCAAGTTTCAACAACCGTTAGGTCATCAACAAATTTCCATCGGTCAGGAAATTCCTTTGCAAGGCTGTTGATCATTACTGAAAAAAGGAGGGGACCTAGAGAGTACCTTGGGGTATGCCGTTGTGAACAGAGAGAGGATTTGAATAACGGTTTTGGTATTTGACAACTTGCGATGTATTTGTTAAGAAGGAGGCAACTAATTTCACCAGTAAGGGATCAATATTGAACTCGTTGACAAGTTTCTCAATTAAAATATTGTGGTTAACAAGGTCGAATGCTTTCTGAAGGTCAATGAAAATTAAATTTAGCCAGGAATTAGGCTTTTCAAGGGTTTTCCCGATGTGATCAATAAGAGAAACGAGGTAATGGGAAGTAGAGGTGGATTTTAGGTTCCCAAATTGTTTCAAGTCAGTAAGAGGTAGGATTTTTTCCTTTAGCCAATCTGCAAGTAATCCTTCATAAAGTTTCGAAAAAATAGGAGTAAGAGTTATAGGCCGAACGCCTTCAAAACCAGGCTTTCCGTTTTTCTTTTTCAAAGGGGTTATGAAACCTGTTTCCAAATTGTAGGAACTTGCCCAGACTCGGTAATTTTGTTAAACAGGAAAGACAAGGGCTTAGACAAGAAATCACCGAAGGCACTACTAAGAGGAAAGGGGATATCCAAAGGACAAATACTTGTCTTTCTTAGTTTCTGAATTCTTCTTTCTATCTCAGACGGGGAAACAGTGGGTAAAGAAGGGGAAAGGACTCCTGATGGTAATTGGTCGGACAGTGGTGGAAGGCTCTGGACAATGGAAGCGAGGAATTTATTGAGATTATTGGCAGTAATATCAAGGGACTCGGGTAGATTGAAGTTAAGCTGTTCAAACCTCCTGCCACATAGCTTTTTAACTTCAGAATACCAGTTTTTTGGTTTATTAGTGAACAATACTTCGACCTTATTTTTGTAGTACGATCGTGCCAATTTGCGAATTTCTCTTTTAATTGATTTTCTTAGTTTATTGGCTTCATCTTGTTTACCATTTTTGAAAAGCTTCATTTGGTTCTAATTAGTGTTTTTATAGTTTGGTTAATAAAGGGTTTATCACTGGAAAACTTTTTAAATTTTTTTTTCAGGGAAACAAATTTGATATTTGTCAATTAGCTTTTTGTGGAACATAGCCATTTTCTCATTAAGATTTTTTAAACTATAAACATCGGACCAATCTTCAGTATTCAGCCACATACCAAAAGAAAGAAGACCAGAATTTTGAAGAGGGCGATAACTGCCATAAGTTATTGAGAAAGAATGCTTAAAATTTGAGGAGGGGGATAAAAGAATCGAAAGATGATAACTCCCACCTAATGGAGGCAAAGCTGAGGGAGGGTTGTAAAAATTATACATATTAGTTAAAATAACATCAAGAGAGGTATTTCCCCGAGTCGTTGGTATTTTAACAATTTGCTTAACTTTAAGTGAGGAGCAAAAAGAATCCATTTTAAGGTCATTTGCATCACCAACTAAAAATAGACCAGCATTAGGGTATTTAGAAATAACTAAATCAGCACTTGTCTGCAATTGCTGGATGAATTTGCGTTTTGACTCGATATTTTGATTTGGGGAGTAGTAGAAAACAGCTATTGCAATAATATTAAATGGACGAAGAAGAACTTTTGGTCTAATACTTAGCCAGAGGATTTATCATACTCGGATGAACTAGGGACTCGAATAACCTTTGGGTAAAGGTTACTCTTAGTAAAGAACAAAACACCGCCACCTTTTTTCCAAGCGGGTGGTCTAAAGGACGGAGTTTAATAAACTCCGTATAATTTTTCAGGCGCAGAGACCCTGTGTCATGAGGACTGTACTTCCGTAATAGCTATAATATCGATTAGATTTGATTCTGAAAGCACCTCGAGTTCGGTAAGCTTTTCAAAATTAAGACTTTCAGCATTAGTAACTAAAAGTTTAGGAAAAACAAACCGATTGGGGAATCTCGACAGGGATACTTGGTGTGTTTGAGAATTTCTGGGTGGGGTTTCAATTTAATATTATGATGCTGCGGAGAAGTAGGGTAAGAGAAGGATTTACCTTGGGGATTTGGAGGTGGAAGGAAGGGCGAGGATACATACGAAGCATGATGAGGAAGGTGCGACTTGTTTTCAGTTGTCGGGAAGTGCGAACAATTAGGATTTAATACAAGACAATTATTAAATGCAAACGGTCTCAGACCTGAGTCACACTGGTAGGGTGGGCACGAGGGGTAAAACGAATGGGTTGGAGGCGGGGTTTCGTGGATATAGGGTAAGAAGTAGTTGAATCGGGAGGATTATTGGTAGGGAGGAAAGGGGGAGATGGGAAGATAAGAAGGTGCTTAGAAATGGAAGTGGGGTGGGAACTTTCTGGGAGGAGGAAGGTTGGATTTGCTTTGGCAAATGACGGATGGAGGCCAGAACCAGTCAACTGCATCTTGGGCACATGGAGCGGGTAGGGTATGCAAGGGGGCTTGTGACTGGGAGGGATATGAGTAAGAGGGGATTGTGGGAGGGTTTTGGTGCAGTAACGTCTGTGACGATGATTTGACTGGTCGTGAGTAAAATTTCGGGTCGGAGGGGCGTTTCGGGTAGAAGATGCCTGGGGCATGTTGCTTTGTAACGGATAGGGAGGTACGTAATGAGGGGTAATTAATGAGGGAGGAATGGGGTCCGTAGTGCTACCTAAAAAAAGGGGCTTTCCAGTGTTGAATCCTTGACTGGTAACAGCTGGGACTGCCCAAGTTTGTGCACTTGTTTTTTGTTTGCAGCTCGATTTATTTCGTAAAAAGGAAGGGGGACATAAATATGCAGGCTATCACATCTGAAACAACACCCACTTGATGCTAACTTACATAAAGGAACGTGGTTAAAATTACACTTTGTTTTAGTACACTTGCCAGTGAGGTAAAAACGACATAAGTGCAATAACGAGCACTTCTTTTGGTCGCACTTGTTATATAAAAATCGAGAACAAACTCTTGGACTAGCTTCATTTTGTTTTTTGAAGTTACGGGTAATAGATCCATGATTATAGGGGCACTTTGAACCTAATTTACAATATCCTTGCTTAAAAAACTTGCAATTTTTTATAGCACTATTATCAGGAATACTTTTTTCCTGCAGCTTGCTTGGAGCACGATCATGTCCAAAATGACATTTATCACCTAATTTGCAAATACCTGCCAAAATTATATTAGCACATTTGCGATTATTTGCAGAGAAGTCCTTATTATTAGTCAGAATCACTTCAGTACTTTCAAAACAAATTCGGGCATCTCTGATTGAGTTCTCAAGGTCAGGATTATAATTAGGTTGAATAGAGGTGATATTGGGGTCAGGTACAGTTTCTGAACTTAGGTTTATATCCCTCGTAGTGGCTAAAGAAGATGAACTTAATACTCTGCTTCCTTCATTAATATTCATTGAGCTTGGGGACAATGCACTGTTTTCATGATGACAATCTAAGGTGTTATTTACCTCGTTTGTGATGGAATAATTTGTAAGTTGACTTCTTGAATCATTTTCATAAATTGACAAAAAATCTCTAATTAGCATTAACACATCCGTTAGCTTTTCTTTTAAAGTCAAAATTTTTGTAAAATCTGCTTGTGATGAGGGGGATGTCGTGACGCTGTCCGTTTGAACATATCTATCCATGCTGCATTCAGTGGTTCGGCATGATACATGCATCTTAGAATCTCAGAATCTTAGATTCTTAGAATCTTGTTCTACAGCCTAGTTCAGTCTTATGTTTCATATTGTTCTGTTATTTGGATGTCAACTTTTCCCTCGTCTTTGATGCCACTTTCAAGACTTTGTGAGCAAGGACTCTTATTAAGGAAACTAACCGATCTTCACTTAAACCCTTGCTTGATTTGATGTCACTCTATTTTCTTTCTTGTTCTTCTTTCATCTTTTTAAATTTGCACGGCCATCTTCCTGCTGCTCTATGTAATAATAAATAACAAAAAAGTTTTTTAAACTGAAAGTAAGGAGCGACATTAAAACTTAAAACGAACAGAAATTATTCCGTATATGAAAGGGGCTGTCCCCTCCTCAGCGCCTCGCTCTTTACGCCAAAATTTTTTTATTGTTTTAAAAAATAGAGTTGTGAGAAGGTCAAACTTTAGCGTAAAGAGCGAGGCGTTGAGGAGGGGACATCCCCTTTCATATACAGAATAATTTCTGTTCGTTTTAAGTTTTAATGCCGCTCCTTACTTTCAGTTTAAAAAACTTGTTTTTTTTATTTTTAATTTATGATCGTTTTTTAGTTAATGCAGCTTTTATTTTGGCTCACCGTCATTGAATAAGTAAACAAAATTTGCATAAAAATTTTACTTTTCTTTTGCTAAATGGCTGTCTCTAAATTTGGTTCTGACGTAATTTACAAATTAACTTACGTAATCTTGTGTCAATACCTTGCTCTTTAAGCTAAAGTTCGAATTTTGTTCCAATTCTTTAAAAATGACCCTTAATCACAAAGGCCGTTAATTAGAATAAATAGCTCTTATGAAAGTACTAAAAAAATCTTTGGCTTAAAGAGCGAGGCATTGACTAGAAGGTGAACCCAATCATATAGCTAATATTTTTTGTTCGTTTTAAGTTTTGATGTTGCTCCTTACTTCCAGTTGAAAAACTTGTTTTTTTTTATATTTAATTTCTGATTTTTGTTTTAAATAATGATGGGAAATCCGGCGCCCCCTTCATAGCCATGTCCCTTCCCCCATGAAAACGTTCTTCATGAAAAGATCCTCCCATATAACCCCGACCCACCCCCACCCCCCACTACCAGAAAACATTCCCCCTGAAAACGTCTGTATACTTCCAAATAAACAATACTATATGTTAACATTGGGTAAAGTTCATAACTTTCAGCCCTCCCCCTGGGGCTTCGAGGGATTAAGTCATCCTAAAAGACATAGTTATAATATTTTCGACCATGCTGAACAAAATGGCTATCTCAAAATTTTGATCGGGTGACTTTGGGAAAAAAATGAGCGTGGGTAGGGCCTAGTTGCCCTCCATTTTTTTGGTCACTTAAAAAGGGCACTAGAACTTTTAATTTCCGTTCCAATGAGCCCTCCTACGATATTCTAGGACCACTGGGTCGATACGATCACCCCTGGGAAAAAAAGAAAAGAAAAAAAAACAACAAAAAAAAAAAATAAAAAAATAAACACGCATCCGTGATCTTTCTTCTGGCAAAAATGGAAAATTCCACATTTTTGTAGATAGGAGCTTGAAACGTGTACAGTAGGGTTCTCTGATACGCTGAATATGATGGTCTGATTTTCATTAAGGTTCTATAACTTTTAGGGGGTCTTTCCCCCTTTTTTCGAAAATCAGCCAAATTTTCTCAGGCACGTAACTTTTGATGGGTAAGGTTAAACTTGATGAAACTTATGTATTTGAAATCAGAATTAAAATCTGATTCTTTTGATGTATCTATTGGTATCAAAATTCCGTTTTTTAGAGTTTCGGTTACCATTGAGCCGGGTCGTTCCTTACTTACAGTTCGTTACCACGAACTGTTTGATATATCTTTTGTTTCTGATCAATCGACTTATCATTTCCGCATGTCCAGCAATTTAAAGATTCTTCATACTCCATCAGCGAGGTCTGACTTCAACCCTCTGACAACTTGCAACAGGATTTGGAACACGCTCCCTGTGTCTGCACGAAGCTGCCACTCGTTTGGTATGTTCAAAAATTATGTTCGAGATTTTCTAGCTAGTAATTAAGATTTTTTCCGGTTTCCCTTGGGGCTGATATCCCTGGATTGAGTCGGATATTTATTTGAGTTGCTGAATTCATGTGTTATCCCCTGCCTAGCTTGTCATTCTGGGGATTATTAAGGTGGCTGACTAGATTTTTTTTTTTGGATTTTGTATAGGCCTATATATTTTTTTTGTGTTGGTATTTTTCTTCCCTTGTTCTTTCCCAGCCACGGAACCTTATGGGGCAGATTTTGTTGTTGTAGTTTTTTGTTTATGATTTTTATTGTTAAATAAAGAACTCACTCATTCAAAAAAAAGAAAAAAAAAAGAAAGAAAAAAAAAAAACATTTATATTTTTCCAGTAAAGTGAAAATTATCTTCTGGCCTTGGGATGGCATAGGGGTTTTGAGACCTACTCATGTTAGTTTCTGCTCATTTTGAGTTTGACTCGGTTATTTATTGTAATTTCTGTTCGTTTGGGTTTCATTTATTATTGATAGTGAGTTGTGGTAGTTTCACGCTTGGTAGATTTTTATTTTATTTCTGCTCATTTTTGGTTTAACGGGGTTCTCTACTTTTCTTTGAAAAATTTATTTTGTGGAAAAAGTTTTCTAATTAATAAAAAAAGAAAAAAACAACAAAAAACAGCAAACATATTAACCCACAACCCTGATCTTCTTTCTGGCAAAAAAAGACACAAAGACAAAATCTAAATTTTTGTAGATAGGAGCTTAGAAGCTCTAGAGTAAACTTCTCTAATAAACTGAATCTGACGGTTTGATTTTCACTAATATAGCTTGGTTTTTCGAAAATCAGACATATTTTCTCAGGCTCTTATCTTCTGATAGGTAAAATTAAGTTTAATGAACGTTAAATATCGGAATCATAGGCAGCACAATAGCACTGCCTAAGTAAAGAGCGATGTGGGCACAATGTTCTATTTGTTTAGTTATTTTTTGTTTCGTTTTGCAAAACACCCTCCCTAAGCCCATCACTTCTCCAAACATATCATATCAAAAGTTCGAGAGAGTCACTTGGTTCAGGATAGTTGAAATGTCTAGTAAAAGGTCAAAGACGTAAAGTCTTTTGGGGTGTCAGCCCCATCCTCCCCTAACCCTCAGGACACAGATTATAAGTGATGGTAGTTGCCCATTGTAACATATAAAGTTTGTATAGAAGGGGTGGTCGCATAGGTTTTGGAGGGATCTTATTCCATTGGAGATCGGAAATTCTAGTGCCCTTTTTAAGAGTCAGAAGTAATCGGAGAGCATTTATCCCTCCCATGCCTTCTTTTCCCCAATTGTATCCGATCAAAATTTTGAGATAGTTATTTTGTTCAAAATAGTCAAAAGAGCATATAACAATGCCTCCAGGGTTGACAAAAACCCGAACAGCCTGGGGGGCAAGGTTGCAAAGTATGCCACGGGGATATATGAGATCTTTATGGAACGGAGGGTCATATAAACTTTGGAGGAGGCTCATTCAATGGGACTCAAAAGTTTTTAGTTCTTATTAGGGTCGAAAGTGATTGGGTGCAACTAGGCCCCCTCCAGTACACCCTCTTTTCCCAAAATGCATCCGATGGAAATTTAGAGATAGTCATTTTGCTCAAAGTAGTCCAAACATAATATACAATGCCTCTAGGGTTGACAGAACACCCCAGAGCTGAGGGGAGGTGTTGTGAGTTATGCTCTGGGGGCATATACATTGTTATGGAAGGGGTGGTCGTTATAAACATTGAAGGAGGCTCATTTGATTGGAAATTGAAAGTTCTAATTCCCTGTTTAAGAGTCAAAAGTAATCGGAGGTTAACTAGACCACTCACTCCGCCACCAAACTTTCTTTCCCAAAAATGTATCTGATTAAAATTTTGAAGTATATTTTTTTTTCAAAATAGTCCAAAGATCATATAAAAATACCTCCAGGGTTGACACAACCCCTCCAGAACCTGAGGGCAAGGGTTTACAGTTATGCCCTGGGAGCATGTAAGGTTCTATTGAAGCTTAAAGTTCTAGTGCCCTTTTTATGAGTCGGAAGTGATTGGACGGCAACCAGCCCCCAACCACGCCCATCATTTTCCGAAACAAATCCAATCAAAATTTTGGTATGCTGTCATATCTTACCAGAATTTTAGCTACTGATCTATACCAGTAAGATAAATAGCACGGACACGTTGGCAGTTTTTTGGGCCTCGACAAACAACTCGTATCGAGTGTTGCTGTTATAAATAAAACCATAACTGTTTGCAAAACTGAAAAAACTGGCAAATTTCTTCGTTTTTTCTGCATATAATCGCCAATAACAAGGTTATGGAATGACAGTGAGTGTACATCGCTTGCGGTGCTTTTTCCCGGAGACGGGCCTGTACTCCTGAAAAATGTCTGCTCAGTATACTCGCCCCGTCATAGCATTATCCGACACATTTTGACCAGTCAAGGCCGATACCCTTTATTTCGCTGTAAATAAAGTTGGCCAAACTCTCAGCGTCAACCTTGCGCATGTGGTAGCAACCTATGGCTCTTTCTTTGATTTTCATGTCATGAACATAGCCCAGTAAGATCGCAAGTTGTTCCTTTTTTGAGAGGCTTTTTGCTTCATCAGCCAAAACGGCAAAATATTTTGCTCTCTGACTTCTTTCACGATAGAACTTTTAATTTTATTTCCTATGATCTAAATTTATTCGTTTTGGTACTCATGTGACAATTAATGGCCATAGGCCTTGCGAGACTTGTCCATCAGGTCCGGGCTGATTTCCTTTAAAACACCTACTATCTCAACGAATTCCCTCGATTGGCACTGGACCCTCCTTCATCATGGCCACAAAAACGCAAGACCTTGCAGTCCCAGTATGGCTGTGTTTTTAGCAGAGTCTTTACATACCGTCTGTTCTTTAATATTTCCTTCTCCCGTTCTTTGGAGAGGCAAGAGGCAACAGATTCGGCTGTCTTGATCTGAATAGCTTTAAATTTTGTCCAGGAAATGGTACAAATTTTTTGCCAGTCACTGCTCTCGTGCTGCGTTACTAGCTCTCGCAGTTCTGTCAGTTGTTCCAGAATCTTCTGACAGGGAGGAAACGGCAGAAGCTACAGGTCTTAAGAATCAACTAGAGTCGTTTCCCTTTATATTCAGTTTGCATGTTATTCACGAAGTTCTTGCAGTGATCAACCTCTTTCTGAACAACTGCAAGACCCAGATCTGATCATTTGAGACGCCTGCACTTTAATCACCACAACAAAAAACCAACTGAAGACAATGCGTGATGTCGAGTATTTCCGAGTCCTATACGGCAAGTCTAAGGAAATGGATTTTAATGTTGGAGCTGATCTGTTGGAAACAAGTGGTTTTGCTTCGACTATACTAGCAAAATCAAAACGAGTTCAGAAGATATCTGGAAGACTAAAGGACTATTTGATGACATCAACACTCGGAAAGCACGGCACACCGAACCTGAGGCACAAGAACAGAAGAGAAAATGCGAAAAGAGTTCTACGAGGTTTAGGACAGAGTGGTAAATGAGTTTGAAAAGCGTTTTTCTGTCCATCTGGTAGTACTAAAAGCCACATGATGCTTTAACCCAAATCCGAAGACTTCATGAACACAGATTTACTTCTCGAGATCGCGACATACTTCGATAAGGCTGGCATCGATGTTATGGAGCTGAGGAGTTAAGCTTTGATAGCTCGTGCATATATGTCACAGCTTCCACAGAAACCAGCAAACGCTTTAGATCTTTTCGGAAGCCTAGAAGGATTGATAGAAGCTTTTTCTGAGGTTCTTGAAGTTGTGAGGGTAGTCCTCACACTCCTGCTCACAACCTCAAATGAACAATTTTTATCTGTGTTGAACATTTGTGAAGGATTACCTTCGGACAACAATTTACACGAGCGACTTTCGCATTTGCTCCTTTGCGTTCTATGAAAAGGCTGCAGTAAAGAAGCTAGATTTTGAAAAGCTTGTGGACGACTTCGCAAAAATGAAGCTAATTTAATTTGTGTGGTGAATGTTCTATCTTGTAACAATTTTTTGGTCCATAATCAGGTTGCAAAAGGCAAAATCTAAATAAATTATGTTGCTTTAATATGTATTCGAAGACTAATTTCAAGAGTAGTCTGTCAAAAAAAGGAATTACATTTTGAGCCTGGATGGGGGCCCGAAGCTGATCTTTGGCCCCTCTGAGATTTTTTGAAATGGCGCCTCTGGTATGTCGGCCTTCCACAATTATGTAATTTGCCCTTTATGCTTTGAAACTAAATATTGCTTTTACCTAAATTAAAAGGCACTGTGTGCATACTGGGTTCCATTAAGACATCTCAGCAATATCCTAAGAGCGGCTGAGGATATTCAGTTGAAAATTTCACGGCTGCACCTGCTACTACTTCTGCTCAATTAACTAAATGAAAAAAGTGTAAATGTATCCGTGTTGTCAAAAAGCATAGATACAATTTCTTGGGAGTGGTATTAAGTTTTTTTTTTCAGGTCAATTTGAGAAGGTATAAAGTAGATAAGGAAAAAAACATTTGTGTTGAGATTTTCAAATGGGTGGATGTTGTTCAAAATGTTTGACAAATTTTCTTCAACATGCAAATAGCAAGCCAAATTATAGATTCTTATAAAAAAAAACGAAAAGGCTTAAGATAGTAGTTGTTTGTCCATGGTAAAGACTATCTCAATAAAAATGAACAGAAAATAATTAAAAAAAAAAAGTTTCCACAAAATCAGATTTTAAAAGAAAAGTAAAGAGTTCCATTAAAGCAAAAATGAGCAAAATAAAGTCAAATAATATTCCAAGCGAAAAACTAAAATATCACCATCAATAAATAATCTAAACCAAAAACGAACAATAATTACAGTAAGTACTGAATCTAAATCAAAATGAACAGAAATTAACATGAGTAGGGCTGACTCCCCTTCATGCGTTCTGAAGACCAGAACACAATTTGCACTTTATTGAAACAAAATAAATGAATATGAATTGACAGTTTAATATACACATACTCATTCCTTAAAGTCTTAATAATTTTTGATTTATTTAAGCTGAAGAATGAAACAATTTAATATGTATTTTGTTCTCACAAATAGGGATAGAACGCAACCTTGCTTAACTCCTTATCAATTCGGGACCAGCTACTAACCTCATTTCCTACCTTAACCACAACAATGCCATTCTCATATATTACATTAATCGTTTTAATGTGTTTATCTGATATACCATACAAGGATAGAACCTTCACTAAAGGTCTTCTATCAGCTGAATCAAATACTTGCTCATAATCTATAAAACCGAGGACTAAAGGCGTTTGATGACGAAGAATTACCTAATTATTAATCTAAGAGTAAAATTCGGTCGACGTATCCTCTGTCCTTTCTAAAAGCACACTGTTGTTCTCTTAAAACTTTATCTACAGCATCTGTAAGTTTAAAAAGTATCATGAGTACCAAAAAAGCATCTAAAAAGTACCGTTTTTCTTTGCACTGAAGTGACTTTTTTCCTTAAAATTCTTTTAAAAACCAATTCCTGAAAACACAAGGGTCGTTTAGTTTGAATGAGGGACATTTTTCAATAGTTTTAAGATTTTAGCGTAAAGAGCAAGGGTTTAAGAAGGGGTGTCACACACTTTTACAGAATAATTTATGGTCGTTTTAAGTTTTATTGTTACTCCTTACTTTCAGTTGAAAAAAAAATTATTCAATCTATGACAGTTTTTCAAATCATCCCCAAAAACCCCTCCGACTAGATAAATTCCCCTGGAAAACACCCCCCCAGAAACTTTCTTCCCCAAGGAAAATTCTCCGGTGAAAAACCCCTTCCCCCACGCAGAAAATTTCTCCTGAAAATTGCAATGTTTTTCGCATTAACAGATACCTTATGTAAACAAGGAGCAAAATTGAATATTTTACAGCCCTTTCCCCGGGGCCGTAGAGAATCATGCCATCCTTAGAAGCATAGTTATTGGACCTTTATAAATGCTGAATCAGATTATTATCTCAAAATTTTGATCGGATTTCTTTGGGGGGAAAAGAGGTGTGGAAGAGGGAGGGGCTAGCTGCCTTCCAGTCTTTTAGTCACTTAAAAAAAGCACTACAGCTTATAATTTATGTTAAAATGAGCCCTCTACCGATATTCTAAGACTACTAGCTTAATATTGTCACCCCTGGAAAAAAACAACAACAAACAAAATAAAACATACATCCGTTATCTTTCATTTGGAGCAAATACAAAATTCCACATTTGTTTAGATAGGAGCTTGATACCTCTACAGTGTTCTCTGATATGCTGAATTTGATGTTATCATTTTTATTAAGATTACTTGGCGTTTTGGGAATGTTTAGCCCTTTTTCGAAAATCAGTCAAATATTCTCAGGCTCGTGGCTTTTGATGAGTACAATTAAGCTTAACAGATTTTTTATATTGAGAATCAGCGTATGAGCCAATCCTTTCGACACAATAATTATTATCAAAATTTCTTGTTTAAGAGTTTCTGTTACTATTGGGCCGAGTCGCTCCTTATTTACAGTTCGTTACCACGATTTGTTTGATATTATCTTCTAAGTAATCCAAACATATCAGTGCAATTTGCTTTGTTTTAACTAAGTATTACTGGCAAAAACTAATATCAAGCAAGATAAAACTCAAATGGTTGGATTTTTAATTCTATTTAACTGAGTTTTTTTTTTTTATCTGGATGGATTACCTGAGTTATTCTTGGTCTGCTAACTGATGTATTATTTGTACTGACTGATGTAATGCTGACTGATGTCCTATTTGTCGTCTTGTTCAGAGTTATTACTTACATCTTTTATAGACCACCTCAGAATAAACAGAACAATCTTCCGTACATGTCTTCTGGATTATTGCAATTAGCTCAAATTTAGGCAGATTTTTGTGTTCTACAGTTCTAGTCCTTAACATCCAAAGATGTACCTGGTAGGAATATTTAAATCGTGACCTGTTTAAACTCTGGGGCATAAGGCTCTTTATGATTTTGCTCAACGGGGGTTGAGATGATAAAATCCATGGAAGTCAATTGTTTGGTTAAAATAAAAGTTCAAAATAGGGATAAAATCCTTTTTAATAGACAGTGTATAATAAATTTCACAAAAAAATACCAGATATTTCGGTTACATATACAGTGACCGTCATCAGTAGCTCCATTTATAGAGCTTGAAAAGGCTTTAACTTTCATAAAAGGAAAATTAGAGGCATTCCATGAGTCCAAATAACCAAAAAACACAACAAGAGAAATAGATAGACGGTGTCAGAGGAGAAGAAGTAATAAACTATGGGGATAGACAAACCAATGAATAGAAATAGCAATCAACATGACATTGTCTTTTTCAGTGTAACCGTTATCCGTAATTAAAAAGACTCACCTCAAAGTTCTGTCTCCATTTAAGCAAGTCGTATTGATTTGAAGTAGTATTATTACCTAAAAATTATTTGTTTCAACCTGATGCTAAACTCATTTTTCTGGTAGAGCTAACCTAACCTAACTTAACCTAACCTAACCTGGGACCAGAAGGCCTTTACGGAATACTGATCCAGAGGTAAAACCTGCTTAATCCACAGCGAAGTTTTGGCAGTGCCTTTAGATCAATTGTGTTCTTCCTCCTTTTGGTTCTGTTTTAAGATGAAACACAAATTTAAGTGCGACTATAGAAGTAATTTTTACTGTTCTTGATTGAATCTGGGAAGTAAACAATGCGACAAAAGCTCTTGTGGGAATGCAGTTAATTGTGAAAAGCCTGCACAAGCTGCTAATACTGAGCATGAAAACTATTTGATTTTACTATGACTTAGAGGCCTGCTATTAGTGCTCTTATTCCAACTGGAAGTAATATTAGGGTTGTAGCGACAGCTGCAACCTAGTAAACAACGAACCACTGCGCAAACTATTACTACTACTACTACTACTACTACCACTACTACTACTATTACTGCTACTTTTTACATCAATTTACTACAACACAAGCCGCCAGAGGCCAACACAGGCACACATGCTACTCCTCAATTATAATCTATTAAAAACCTTCCTCTTTACACTCTCCCACAAAGTTCCCATGTTCCTTAAATCTTTTCTTACAACATCCCTAAACCTTAACCGAGGACGACGTGCTTCTTGTTTCGCCCTAGACGGTTGGTGAAAAAGGACAATTTTTGGAAATTTGTCATCCTTCATCTACATAGCGTGCCCTAGCCATCTCAACCTTTCTCTCGTTATAGCCCTAAAAAGTGGGTTCGTACAGCTACCGTTTAAAATGTCAGTCAGTCGGGTGCCCAAAACAATCCGTTGACAGTATCTCTGGAAAACATCCAGCAAATCTCCCTCCGTTTTTCGGAGCACCAATGCTTCAAAACCGTACTCGACCACTGTAGTCACTGTAGCTTCCAACATTTAATCTTGGTTCACAGACTTATCTTCATATTCTTTGGAACTTTTTCAACCGGGAAAAAAATACCCTGGGCCTTGGCCATTCTACTTTTAACCTCTTCACTGTACCCACCCTCTTTTCTAATAATACTATCTTGTTAAATGAAGCTGTCCCCTTGATCAATCTTTTTGTTACCCAACGCCATCTTTTCATCTTCACTTATTCCTAGCCTTAGCGACTGAGTCTTTTTGACATAAACTTTTAGACGTATTCTAGCATCCTGAACACCCCAAAACCTCTAAAAGCTCTTTATTTTGCTCAAATTTTCACCAAGGTCACCAAACTTTTACATTTTCATTATTTTTAAGTCACCTGCATAATTTAAGTTCAGGGAAGTTTTGCTTCCCCATTTGATTCCCTGCTCTTCCATTGTCTATGCTGTGCTCCTTACTATGAAGTTAATCCAAATGATGCATATAAATAGCAATATAACACAGCCCTGCTTAACTACTGATATAATACGGAATCAGCTACTAACCTCATTTCCTATCATAGCCGCTGTATTTGTCTGAAATCATAGGCAGCGGAATAGCGCTGCCTAAGTAAAGAATGATGTTGGCACAATGTATTATTATTATTTTTTTCCATACCAGGGCACTTCGTATCGAAGGAGTTGTCGTAGAAACTTCGAAAAGGGCTTGTTCGATTGAAAATTAGAGTGGCTTGTGCCCTTTTTAATAGTCGAAAGTGATTGGAAAGCAGCTAATACCCCTTCCACGCCCACCATTTCCCCAAACACATCCAATCAAAATTTAGAGATAGCCATTTTGTTCAGCGTAGTTGATTTCCGGAAAGAAAATATGTTCTTGAGGAGTTTATTCCTCCAAAACCCTCAGGGCAAGGGCTTTAAGTTATGCCTAGGGGGCATATAAGATCGATGTTGGCACAATGTATTATTTATTATTTTTTTCCTTTAGACCAGGGTACTTCGTGTCAAAGAAACTGTCGTAGAAACTTCAAAAAGGGCTCATTCAATTGGAAATTGGACTGGCTTGTACCCTTTTTCATAGTCGAAAGTGATCGGAAGGCAACTAACACCCTTCCACGCCCGCAATTTCCCGAAACACATCCAATCAAAATTCTGAGATAGCCATTTTGTTCAGTGTAGTTGATTTCCGATAGAAATTATGCTTTTGAGGAGGACACTCCCCCACAGCCCCCAGGACAAGGGTTTTTAGTTGTGTCCTGGGGGCATATAAGGTTTTTATAGAAAGTGTTGTCGTAGAAACTTCAAAAAAGGCTCATTTGATTGGAAATTCAAAGGGCTAGTGCCCTTTTAGTAGTTGAAACTGATTGGAGGGCAACTAACCCCCTCTCACACCCACCTTTTCCCCAAACACATCCCCAAAATATTAAGATAGCCATTTTGTTCAACGTAGTTGATAGTTCTGGAAATTAGGTCTTTGAGAATGACAATCCCCCCTCCCCATAGCCCTCAGGACAAGGATTGTAAGTTGAACCCTGGGGGCATATAAGGTTTTTATAGAACGCATTGTCGTAGAAACTTCAAAAAGGGCTCATTCGATTGGAAATTGAAATGGCAAGTGCCCTTTTTAATAGTCGAAAGTGATTGGAATGCAACTATCACCCCTTCCACGCCCACCATTTCCCCAAAACACATCCAATCAAACTTTTGAGGTATCCATTTTGTTCTACGCAGTTTAAAGTTCAAGAAATTATACCTTTGAGCAGGACACTCCCTCCACAGTCTTCAGAGCAAGGGTTATAAGTTATTCCCCGAGGGCATATAAGTTTTTATTGAAACCTTCGTCATAGAAACTTGACAAAAGGCTAATTCGATTGGAAATTCAAAGGTTGTAGTGCCCTTTTTAATAGTCGAAAGTGATTTGAGGGCAACTAACCCCCCTCTCACGCCAACATTTTCCACAAATACATCCAATCAAAATTTTTAGATAGCCATTTTTTCAGCCTAGTTGATTTCCAGATAGTAACTATGTTTTTGAGAAGGAAACTCCCCCACAGCCCCAGGGCAAGGGTTGTAAGTTGTGCCCTGGGGCATATAAGGTTTTTATAGAACGCATTGTCGTAGAAACTTCAAAAAGGGCTCATTCGATTGAAAATTGGAATGGCAAGTGCCCTTTTAATAGCCGAAAGTTTTGGAAGGCAACTAACACCCCTTCTACGCCCATCATTTCCCCAAAACACATCAAATCAAAATTTTGAGATAGCCATTTTGTTCCACGCAGTTTAAAGTTCAGGAAAATATACCTTGATTAGAACACTCCCCCCACAGTCTTCAGGACAAGGGATATAAGTTATGCCCTGTGGGTATATAAGTTTTTATTGAAATCTTTATCTTAGAAGCTTGAAAAAGGGCTCATTCGATTGGAAATTAATAGGGATAGTGCCCTTTTTAATAGTATCAAAAGTGATTTGAGGGCAATTAACCCCCCTCTCACGCCCACCTTTTCCCCAAACACATCCAATCAAAATTTTAGATAGCCATTTTATTCAACGCAGTTGAAAGTTTTTGAAATTAGGTCTTTCAGGATTGCAACCCCTCCCCCCCCCACAGCCCTCAGGGCTAGGGTTGTAGTTATGCCCTGGGCACAAAAGGTTTTTATAGAAAGCGATATTATAGAAACTTCAAAAAGGGCTCATTCAGTTGGAAATTGAAAGCGATTGAAAGGCAACTAACCCACCTCTCACACCAACCATTTCCCCAAACACATCCAATCAAAATTTTGAGATATCCATTTTGTTCAACGTAGTCAAAAGTTCTGGAAATTAGGTCTTTTATGATATTAACCCCATCAGAGCCCTCAGTGCAAGGGTTGTAAGTTATACCCTGGGGGCATATAAGGTTTATATAGAAAGTTGTTGTACAAATTTCAAAAAGGGCTCATTTGATTGGAAATTGAATTATACCCTTTTTAATAGTCGAAAGCGAATGCAGAGTAATTAACCCGCATCTCACGCCCACCATTTCCCCAAACACATTCAATCAAAGTTTATAGATAGCCATTTGGTTCAACGTAGTCGTAAGTTCTTGAAATTATGTATTTAAAGATGACAAACCCCCCAGAACCCCCAGGGCAAAGGTTGTAAGCTATGCCCTGGGGGCATATAAGGTTTTATAGATAGAGCTGTCATAAAAAGTTCAAAAGGGGCTCATTCAATTGGAAATTGAGAGGGCTAGCGCCGTTTGTAATAGTCGAAAGTGATTGAAGGGTAACTAACCACCCTCTCACGCCCACCATTTCCCCAAACACATCCAATCAACATTTTGAGATATCCATTTTCTTCAACGTAGTAGAAAGTTCTGGAAATTAGGTCTTTGAGGATGAAACCTCTTCCCCCCAGCCCTCAGGGCAAGGGTTGTAAGTTATGCCCTGGGGGCATATAAGGTTTTTGTTGAAAGCGTTGTCGTAGAGAGAAACTTCAAAGGGGCTCATTTGATTGGAAATTTAAAGTGCTAGTGCCCTTTTTAATAGTTGAAAGTGATTGAAGAGCGACTACTGCCCCTCTCACGCCCACCATTTTGTTGAACCTAGTTGAAAGTTCTGGAAATTATATCATAGAGAATGACAACCACCCTCACAGCCCTTAGGGTAAGGATTGTAATTTATTCAGTGGGGGCATATAAGGTGTTTATAGAGAGCGTTGTCGCAGAAACTCAAAAAGGGCAAATTCGATTGGAAATCGAAAGGCCTAGTGCTTTTTTTAATAGTCGAAAGT
>CM051257.1:16830839-17003339 GCA_027921565.1 Artemia sinica
ATGTGTCCTCCCTTAAGATATTCCTTGATGGCATGACAGCACTCACACCAGCGCTACATAAAACAATTACTGAAATGGGAGGAACAGCCCTTGCAATATACTTTGTGGTGGTAATGCGAAATGTTTAGATGTTGCTACTACTTACAATTTAGACTCAAAATGATTGGTATGATATTCTGAACTAAGGCGTTTTGAAATAAAAGTCTGTTAACAAAGACATTAAAAGAAATAGTCAGCAAACATTAAGTCGAAGAGGGTTAACGTCTTCGAGGTTTTTAATATTACTCGCATAGATTCCTGGAAAGCGGGAGTTAAGGAATATATAATTATATTTACTGGGTTCGAGAGAATAAGACTACCCGTGGCCATGCATTCTATGTTACAATTCTGAGTTTGAAAACTAAGAAATAACCATGAACATCCATAATAAGTTCCCTAGCAAGTCCATTAATAGTATCTATAGTAAGCATAGCAAGCTCCAATGTCATCCGTGCTGAGTACTAACGCATGGCGAAGGTACCCATAATCGGATACTACGCACCGCGTGATCAACGTTTGAAGTAATTGCATTTTGTTTTGTTGTTTGTTTTTTTTTTACAGAAAATTCTATCCTTTTTTTCAAATTTCGTTGCCTTGCACCTTTCGTTCGTGCATATACTGCCCATACCCGTGGTTGGTACAATCAATTCCTCAAGGCCATACCCAGGATTTTTTTTAGGGAGGGGGGTTTACTCAAAGATTTTTTTCGGGGGTGGGGGGAGGGTTTACACAAAAAAAACCTCAAAAACGCATACAAAATTTGTTTATATCCATTTTTGTTGCTTTTTTACGAGTCAAACAAACATTTCAGGTGGGGGGGGGGGGTAAAACCCCCTAGCCCCCCCCCCCCGGATACGGCCTTGCAATTACTTCAGAATCTATTCTTCAACCCTCCATGCCCTTTGATCCCTAATCTACCTTAGTTCTTTTGCTGTTCTCACGTTTGGTGCATCAAATTAGGTAACTCTCTAAACATAATCCCACAAAGTACGACAAAGTGGAAGCAAGGCTATAAAACAATGTTCAGCACTTCTTCACAATTAACTGAAAACAAATACACTTCTAAAAGATTTCCTAAGAATCGCGAAGCTTCTAGGATTCTATTGAGAAATAAAAATACCATATACCCGTTTAGCCGATAAAAATAAATTCTTTGGTCAAAATCGTCGAAATATACACGATGACCGTCACTAATATTTAGAGCAACAAAGTAAACCACAGTTCATATAATTATCCAGTATGATCATTCCCTAAATCACCCATTATAAAACCCGGACCGGGGTGCGAGTGCTCCGGAGAACGTTTTTGCAGATAGAAACATAGGCGGCATCAGATCTTTTCAAGGGTAGACAAGTCAGACTGTGATCTAATCGGAAACAGGTGGAAACCCGCGATCTTTTCATGGGTAGACAACTCAGACTGTGATCTAATCGGAAACAAGTACTAACCCGCTAATGCAGAAAGAAGTGGGAGGAGCTTTTTGTTCGTACCGAGAACGAAGACCAGAAATGATCTGCGATAAGCTTACTGGATAATTATATGAACTGTGAAGTAAACATAAAGTTTCATTATCTTATCCATATTTATAACTAACTTTATAAATAACGTAACCACTGTATAATCCATTTTAAAGACAACAAAACAGGTTTAGTTTTGAATGAAGGACCCTTTTTTTCGAGCATTTGACTATTTTTTTTTTTCCTTTAACTTAGTGAATTTTCCTGATGCCTCTGCAATTGTTGCAGGTACATCATAAATACTCAAAAGTTTATTCCTTGGAGATGGTAAAATATTAAAAATAAATTTAGACGGGTTGATTGCCCGTCTTGATTTCGAAAAGTACTTTTGTTTGGTGATATTCACTAAATATTCACTAAGTGAATATCACTAAATAAATCAAATCAAATCCTTACAATACCCCTGCACGCTTAGGAATTTCTGCCCCTGGGTTAAGAGAGGGGACGGAAAAATTGAAAAATAAGAAATAAATATAATAATTATGGTGAAAAATGAGGACTTAAAGGGGAAAAAGCACAAATTAGGGCATTATTGGAAGGCAAGATCTGAAATACTACTCAAAAGTGTGTGACCGCCTTAGATGATCAGTTACCTGATTTTTAAGCCATGATCTTTGGAATCCTTTGTTCTAAAACGATCTAATTCTCAGTCGGTATGCACCCGATCTGACAATAGAAAGGGTGAAACCCCTTTACATTTATTTTGTTTTTTAGTGGATTAAGAAGATTTAAAAAAGACGAAATAAATAGCATTGAAAAAAATTATGATTTTTCGTGAAAAGTAGGTAGTACCCTTTCCCCCAATATAAGCAGGCGATAATGATTATGATAGTATAATATAAGAAAACCTTCTAGGCTATTATTTCCTTACAGTCGATTAAAAACCACAGTGCTAAATCCCTTAAAACCTTTAAAATTAGCTTGTCTCAGGAAGAATTAAAAAAAAAAAAAAACAACACATTCTTCAAAGACGGTTTCAAAAACCACAGTGTTCTTAAGAAAAACAACTTTGTTCTGTATTTTTGACACCTATCAATAATGCTAATCCTTATATGTACCATCTAAACGTGCTATTGCTTTATTGCTTTGTCTCAAAAAACAAAACCTAACACAATTTGGTTGTTATTTTCAAACTTGTAGTATGTGCAAGCTAAGACTAAGTTATTTTGCCTCGAAACATAACACTTGTTAGTTCTTTCCTATATAGTTGATTCTTATGCTGTAGAGCGGAAATCTACGAACACTGAAACTTTGTAGCATGGTAACCTTTGAATGTATGTACACGAGAATTCGTTGGGAGAGGAACCAGTAATTAAAAAAAAAATTATTTGATAATTTTTGGAAAGTTTTCCATAAGTTTGGGAGCACTTGGGATTTTCGGAGGGGTACCCCGAGGCCCCCCAGAGGCAGCGGCAGATCCAGGGGGAGCGAGGGGGACGCATCCCCCTAGCACAGTCTAAAGTAGTGTAATTTACTTAATTAACTCAAGTTTGCGTTAATTAAACCTGCTCCTAACGCAAGTTTATCTATCAACCTATTTTGCCCCACCCCCCTAAAAAAATCCTGGATTCGCCCCTGTCCTGAGGATATCCCTAAACCCTAGGCAACAACATAATTCTATAACTTTTGCTGAACAGCACTTTGTCTATTATATTAAAGTAAACGACAATACCAAATTGAGTCTTGGTCTTTTGTCAAACAATCTTCCCGCGCTGTTTTAATATAGAAAAAGGGCTATCAGTTTCTATTTTTGTTTATAAATAGTCTACCCAATTATTATAGTTTCTCCCTATATTTGAGATCGTATAAATTTTTAGGGCTGATGTTAGAATTGATTTAATCTTTTTAATTTAATACCGTGTAATGTAATACCTTGTAATATCTTCTTCATCAGCTTCTATGACGTCAACAACTCTTATTTTGTATATAGACAAGGCGTGTACGGAATGGCAGCAAAAACTGCCATTCTCAGGGCTATACGATATTTTAATTTTTAAACGAATTTGTAAAAGATACCTAGATGTGAGAATTAGCTTTCGAATGAGTTCTTAACAATCCTTCTTCTATAAGCTTCCGGTGGCCACCTAGCACATGAGAAAAAAAAAGGAAAAAAAAGGAGATACGTCAGTACTACCCTAACTGAAATACAATTTTACCTGGTTTTCAGGATGAAGGGGGGGGGGATGAAAACCTACAGTACTAGGTTTACTAAAACAGAAATTTTTTTGATTGTCTTTTAATTTTATTCTACCAGTATTTGTGATGGGTATCAAGCTCTTTCTTTTGATTTCTTTATTACTTATTGATGTTAAGCAAAGCCTTTAAAATAGTTGCTATTCCTTAATAAACTTGGAGTTTTTGGCTGTGGTTCGTTATCTACTAGGTTGCAGCTACCACTGCAATGAAAAGAAAATAGACCAAAGATTCCTTATAATTTATTGTTGATTTAGATTCAGAGTCTTTAAAATATTTTTTGTATCAATTTACAGTTAAACATAATAACCTTTATACTATTCAATTACGTTTTATTCCTTTAGGAGAGGGGGAAAAGGATCCCAATTTTTATCATTATCTTATTAATTTCCAAATAATCCGCGTAGAGGAACAGGTATCTTGTCCAAATTTAGTTCTAAATTACTCCAAAAAGGAAACGTAAATCTCTACTTTAATTTTCCTTCATTAATCAGGAATTTCGAAGTTTTCTTCTTAGGCCAGCAAATACACCTCATCTCCCAGATGTGCTTGCATCTGTAATTATTTTCCCTCAAATAAGGTCAAACTCGAGGTGATGGGGAAACTAATTGACTCTATAAATTGGCAGACATGAGATGTTATTATTTAGTGAGCAGAAAAGATATGTAAGAAGAAAACAGTTACTGTATACAAGACTTCTGAAAGTGTAATGTAATATTGGAATGCCCTGATTTACAAAGGGGTAGAAAATACTCATCTAAAATAATGTAGAAATGTCAAAATTTTTCTCATTTAATATTAATTAATAAGCTCACAGGCCTGCAGATTATAGATCATTATGGGGGGATTGGGATAAGAGAATTTTCAGGACAAGGGGGTTGGATAACTGTCTATTGATTTGAATATCCGTTGAGCTATGTTGTATAAGCCTCCTTTATTTGAAAGTGCATCTTGAATATTCTCGTAAGAATAATATACCTATTTATCAAATCAAATCGGGCCTGTTCAAAGAAGCTCAAACAAGGGGTAGAAGACTTACCCCTGTTGCATCCTAGAATTTATTTGAGATTCGCTAAGCTGTTTTGGATTTGTACTAAATTTTTATTCAGAATTCTTTATTTCAAAGTGCATCTTGAATATTCTCGTAAGAATAATATACCTATTTATCAAATCAAATCGGGCCTGTTCATAGAAGCTCAAACAAGGGGTAGAAGACTTACCCCTGTTGCATTCTAGAATTTATTTGAAATTCGCTAAGCTGTTTTGGATTTGTACTAAATTTGTATTCAGAATTCTTTATTTCCAAGTGCATCTTGAATATTCTCGTAAGAATAATATACCTATTTATCAAATCAAATCGGGCCTGTTCATAGAAGCTCAAACAAGGGCTAGAAAACTTACCCCTGTTGCATTCTAGAATTTATTTGAGATTCGCTAAGCTGTTTTGGATTTGTACTAAATTTTTATTCAGAATTCTTTATTTCAAAGTGCATCTTGAATATTCTCGTAAGAATAATATACCTATTTATCAAATCAAATCGGGGCTGTTCATAGAAGCTCAAACAAGGGGTAGAAAACTTACCCCTTTTGCATTCTAGAATTTATTTGAGATTTGCTAAGCTGTTTTGGATTTGTACTAAATTTGTATTCAGAATTATCATTCGGATGAGCTTAGGCAGTATATTTAAAATAATTTATTCCCTGAACTCATCAACTGAAAAAAGTAGTATTTTGACTGACTATTTAATGAAGTTGTAGAAAAGGTGCAGTGTGAGCTTAAGTAACACCAAAATGCTTGCCATTGCCAAATTACAAATTGTAATCAAGCGTATGAGTTTGCCTTGTCTTTTCCTTGAACTGCAGATTATAGATCCTTATGGGGGGATTGGGATAAGAGAGTTTTCAGAACAAGAGCGTTGGATAACTGTCTATTGATTTGAATATCCGTTGAGCTATGTTGTATAAGCCTTCTTTATTTGAAAGTGCATCTTGAATATTCTCGTAAGAATAATATACCTATTTATGAAATCAAATCGGGCCTGTTCACAGTAGCTCAAACAAGGGGTAGAAAACTTACCCCTGTTGCATTTTAGAATTTATTTTGAGATTTGCTAAGCTGTTTTGGATTTGTACTAAATTTGTATTCAGAATTATCATTCGGATGAGCTTAGGCAGTATATTTAAAATAATTTATTCCCTGAACTCATCAACTGAAAAAAGCAGTATTTTGACCGACTATTCAATGAAGTTGTAGAAAAGGTGCAGTGTGAGCTTAAGTAACACCAAAATGCTGGCCATTGCCAAATTACCAAATTGCAATCAAGGGTATGAGTTTGCATTGTCTTGTCCTTGAAGACGATATTTAAGGCTGAAAACGGATCTGTCTATGCCCTCTTGAAATTCTGCCGTTGGCAAATGTTTAACGTTAAATGAGGATGACTCAAAAAGTATTTACCTATGTTATGTTTTACGACCTTTAATCAGCACAAACTGATTTCTATTGCTATGATACTATTGCACAAATACATAATTAGTGATTGTAACTCCAAAGCCTAGAATTTTTCTGAAATCGCGCCACGATTTTTCTTCCTCCCTCCTTTTTTCTTTTAAAGGATAGGGAATGTATTTTAAAACGCTTGAGTATAAATACATTTAATTTTTTTCTCAAAAATAGGCGTTATTTTGCGTCCACATTTTTTTCACTTTGTGATACAACGTTTAAACGTTTTACAGATGTAAAATCAACGTATAGTCAACAAATTAGAATTGAAATTGAGCGAGCCAACAACTCGGTTAATCAAACAGTTCCTGGTAAAAAACTGTAAGTGAGCGATGCGGTTCAATAGTAACCGAAACTCAAAGAAACAGAGTCTTGATGACAACACATACATAAAAAAGTCGAATTTTGATGCTTATTTAAAATATGTAAAATTCATCAAATTTAATATTACCCATCAAAAGTTACGAGCCTGATAAAATTTTTGCATTTTTTGAAAAAGGGGGAAACATCCCCAAAAAATCAATTGATCTTAATGGAAATGACACCATCAGATTCAGCACACCAGCGAACCCTACTGTAGAGGTTTCAAGTTTCTAAGTACAAAAATGTGGAATTTTGCATTTTTTTTTTGCCAGAAGAAAGACCACGGATGCTTGTTTATTTGTTTTTATGTTGTTTTTTTTCCAGGGGTGATCGTATTGAAGCAGTGATCGTAAAAGACCGGGAGAAGGCTAATTTGATCGGAAATCAAAAATTCTGGTGCCCCTTTTAAGTGACCAAAAATGTTGGAGGGCAGCTAACCCCCTTCCCACACTCATTTTTCCTCAAAGTCACCTGATCAAAATTTTGAGATAGCCATTGTTTCAGGATCGTAAAAAAACTTAATAAATATGTCTTGAAGATGCTTGGCCGCCCACAGTGTCCAGGGGAAGGGCTGCAAGCTATGAACTTTGCCCATTCTTCACGTATAATATTGGTTATTGGAAAGTATACAGACACTATTAGGGGACTTTTTTCTGGCGGGGGGGGGGGGGGGGGGGGGTTACGGGGAAGGATCTTTCCATGGAGGAAGTTTACGTGGGGAAGGGGAATTTTACGCGGAGGGGGAGCCAGATTTCCCAGCATTATTTAAAAACGATCATAAATTAAATAAAAAACAAGTTTTTTCAACTGAAAGTAAGGAGCAGGATTAAAACTTAAAACGAACAGAAGCTATTTCGTATAATAGAAGGGTTAATCTCTCCTCAATACCTTGGTCTTTGCGCTAAGGTTTGTTGTAGAACTCTTAAAAGAGCTTATTATTCTAGTTAAACCGCTTTTGGGATTCAGGAGTCATTCTTAAATAACTGGAACAAAAAACAAACTTTAGCGTAAAGAGCGAGGTATTGAGGAGAGGGTAACCCCTCTTAAATTTGTAATAATGTCTCTTCGTCTTAAGTTTTGATGCTGCTCCTCACTTTCAGTTGAAAAACTTGTTTTTTTTTTATTTTTTTTAATAAGTAAAGAATATGAAAAATAAACTTGAACACTACCGTGGCAATGTTCAACACCTCTCAGGTTCGCGCAGTTAAACGGTCCTTTAGACTTTTAAAAGGGTTAAAACGTTGTTGCAATTAGCCATGTACGATCCAATACCTGCCCCGCCCCCCAAAAATAATTGGGAATCTCGTTTTTTTCAAAATTGCTTCTATTTCCCAAATAATTTTGAAACTGTTTCATTTTTTCATAGTCTTTTCTCCCGAAAGTTGACCTCCCTCCTCCAAGAAAAGCTTTTTGCATAATATAATTTTTTTTCGCAAAAAATGTTTACACTAATAATCAAATTTACTTTGACATTTATTTAACCTATTCTATTAAGTAAGCGTCTCATTAATGGCCGTAAGATAATTTTTTATGCTTTATAATTTCTAACCAAAACTGGGGCTTTTTTAAAAATCAATGTTTTTAAACTTACATTACCTTAATAGTAAAAAAAACTGACGCTAGATAGCTTTATAGGTTTTATTAAATAAGTAAATCTGGAGATGAATTTTCAGTGACTTCATTCTTATTTTCCCCAACTGCCCTCCAAATATCCTGCACGCGCTCTCCTAGGATGCCTATGGAGCCGATCTCTTCAAAACCTCATGAGTTCATATTTCGATCTCAAACAATATACATATTGTTCACCTTATCTATATTATATGTTCTTTACTTTAATGTATATTGTTTACCTCTTATTATCTATTTAAATCTTATATTAAATAATATAATTCAGCTAACATGCGCTCTCTTGAAGAATTCTCTGCATTCGTTCTTGTATAACAAGCAGAAAAAGTTTATACGACTATATTCCTTTTAAAATGTGAGTTTTTGCAATTTTACGTATTTTTAGTTTTGCTCCATTGCTAAATCACATTTACTTAAACAAACAATTAAGCGTGGGAACACTTGAGGAGAAAAGTACCCTTTTTTGACAAAACACCCAAGCCACTAGTCTGAATAGTTTGTGAATTCACCCGTGGAAGTTCAAAGAGCGCTGTGTAAAATGATTTTCTTAATCCACCCCACAATTCAACCCCATCTATAATTCGACTCCACAAACAAAATAAGGCTTATTAATCGGTATAATCCATTTTCTTATTTTGTGTCTAGATATATAAAGAAGTGTTCACTTTACGAAAATACAACTTATGATCTTTTCTAACTCCCATTAATAGTTTGAAATTAAAACTTCTGGAACTTTTTTTTCCTAAGAAACACTTTCTTTGAGGAATAACTGGTCATTAGTAACAGGAAAAAAAAAGTGAAAGAGTTCTGTTTTTCTGCCCTGTCTATAAGTACGTTGCGCAACAGAACACTTTTTGAGCAACCACGGCCAAACGGTATCAGCAAAGAATAGGGGCGTTTTTGCACTCATCAGTGTGCTAAGATCTTACATCTTTTGTCAGAAAACGCTTAAAAGTGAAATCTTTGAACAAAGATCTTACATCTTTGGTCGTTTTTGTGCAGACGTCTTTCATCATTCTGCTCTGATCAGCGGTCTGAGAACAATGATGAGTATATCATCAAAGGTCTCTCATCATTGTTCTATATAACAAAACAGTGGTGGTCTTCATACTTTTTGCTAACATCAGTGAGCTGTAAGATCTTAGAACAAAGATGAGTTAAAAACGATAATCTTTGCAGAAAGATGTAAGATGTTAGATGTAAGATCTTAGTGCTAAAAAACGGGCCTAATATTTCGTATCAACTAGGTCGCCACTGAAGGGGAGATATTATTCACCTCTGTTGTCAACTGACATTTTATAGCATAATAAATACAAATTATTAGCGCCATATACAGCTAGATAGGATCCAATAGAACAAGATCATCAGCCATCACATCTGATATGTGCAAATAAATGATCCAGTACATTAAATTAAAGCAGATGAAACACACTGGAAATATTATCCGACTGTACTTATCAATATCTGATGGTGTAATACCGTACATTTTATTCAAGTCTTTTGGCCTGATTTGCATTAATATGGGGCTGTCCTCATCAAATCGTGTGCCGTTCATACTTTCTTGGACTTGTGCTCCTCTGAACGGACGACGGCCATCTAAGAGGTTGTATCTAAGCTCCTGAAAAAATTGGAAAAAAAATCATTTGAAATTCAAATTAAAATGTTTAGAATAGTAAATTAATATCAGAAAATACAGACTGGGACAATTCAGTTGGGGGGGGGGGACTTTGAAAGGAAAAATAGTTAATTATATAGGAAGTTTATTATTTAAAGCAATTACGAAATTCACTTGGGAGAAAGATAGGTCCCCTACATATATAAATAGTTTTAATACACTTAAATTATATATGAAAAAATATATTCAAAAGGATTTGATTATAGAATGAATTCTAAACCAAAATAATTCCAACCTCCCCTATAAGACACAGAATTCATAAACAACAAAAAATTTAGCAAAAATTCTAAAAAAAATTGCCAATTGTTTGGGAAGGTGCCTTAATTCGATCTTGGCACCTCCCTCCTACCTTGAAATTTTTTTACAAGCCCCCTTTCGTAAAAAAACTTTTTATGAGTATCCCTGTTCCTCGTGCGGTTTTCTCACCCAACAATATCCAAACCATTGATGAAAATTATTTTTGATGGGAGCGATAGAAATATGAGTATCGTTAAATATGCTATCGTTCAAATGGCAGAACAATTTTTCCCATAAGTTCACATTACATGTGTATCAGACATTATGAGGACTAATTTGATCTTATCAAGCAAAATCAGTATCAAGCAAAATGAGTATAAGTAAGATAAAAAAGTAAAAATATATTCCGCAGCTCCCTGTCCGTGGAATTTGAACTTCATTGATCTTACATGAATTAATAAATTTCAGAGAAGTTGAATTTATATATAAGAGCTTGGCAAAATAGTCAATGCTCAGGTCGCAAGAGCCTAATGCCTCCATTTCGGAAAAAACTGATTATATCTATGTTATCAGAACCCAAATCGAGCTTGCAGCAGCCAAAAAAGATCCAAACTACTGTCTGGGCTTTGTGTAAAAGCACAGACAATAGCGTTATAGAGTTTTCATTCCCGTTTACTATCCTTGTTAAGATTCCCGAGCCCTTCCGAGTCTTGACACTCTTCCCGAGTCAGCCTAAGCGACTTAATGGTAGAATAATGACAACTTTCCTGCTGTACACTGCTTTTGGATTCTCAAGGAGAGAAAAATATATAGTTCCGGGATCACGGGCTTCCCAGGGCCAACGCACTCTGCACATGGAAGGCTTGTATATATGCAAATCTCGCTGTCGCTTGTCTTCTGCAACCGCAAATAATATGAACTTCTTCTTGATTTCACGGCGTCACCAAAGGTTTGCAACAATCACGCACTAGCCCGAAGAAGAGTTTGAGAGGGATTTTTTTTATAGCAAGCACCAAATAATGCTCTTGCCTTAAAGAAGGTTTCAGGGGAAAGGGTCTTATAGCAACAACGGCCATTAAATTACACGAATAGATGTACGACACTAAAAATTGAACGATGATCGAATCTGGAACTACTAGTTCCAAAATCATGGATTTGCATTAATTTTAGCTTACAACATTGAATTTAATTTTCTCATAACTGGAGCAGCTGAAATGTAGATTAGGTGAAAATTTTATGTTTAAACTAGTCAAAAAGGCACGCAAATTGCTTGGAAATATATTCTACAATACACTAAAAGAGGCCAAGTAAAAGGATATAGAACATAGATTTTCTAATATATTCAACCTTTAAACAATGAAGCATAGAACAAATCTTAAAACAATTTTTTCGTAAAAAAAAATTAACCTTGATCAGGGTTAGAGTTTCCATTTCCATTCTGCATTTAAAATTTTATTTGTGATGATTGTGACAATCTTAGGCGACAATGAGGATGGTTGTACATATTATCACTTTAACCTAGTGTGAAAAGATTCGTTTAAGCGGAAAGGTTATACTTAACGTAACTCAGCCTAACTAACTACGGATAGAAAATTACTTAAATGCAGGGTCTTCATTTTTTTTTTTGTGGGGGGGGGGGGAAGTTGCCCCCCCACAATAACTTGGAGAAAAAATTATTATAAAGCCCATACCCCTTGACTACCCGGATAGGGACTCTTCTTGCCCCCCTCAAAATGCTGGAGCTACACCCCTGCTTAAGTGGTGTGAAAGCCTCTTAACCGCTTTAGCTTCAAGCAGGAATTAGTATGTCTCAATTTTGACAGTGGATGTGGTATAGTCAAACAAGTTAACAGGGTGGCCCCCGCCATGGATTTATCCATGAAAACATGGATTTTTCAACCCCTGTCATGGATTTTGGAAACGCCATGGATTTCAATGGATTTCTCAATAAAAAAACATGGATTTTTCAAGAAAATATGGATTTTCTTTTCAAAGGGTACGGAATTGGCGTCGCTCAAAAAAACAATCCTTACGGCCAGCCAAAATGGGTTAGTGGACCAGCTGTCCCACTGCTCTTGCATCTGTGGCCACAGATGGAGCTCCGGCTGGCGTGCTGAAGAAGTGCGGGAAATTCAAAACTTCTGGCAGGTGATTTGTTTTGACCAGTTTTAACCATGCCCAAAAGCAAAAACAATAAATATGCTTCTGCTTTTACCCCCATCAAGGTAAGTGGAAATGGCTGTACAGGTCAGCTATGCTGGTTGAGTGTCGTTCTCTCGGTTCAGCTTTATCTAGGTTTATTATGAAGAAGAGGTACTTTGAGCTGACTTAGAGAGTACAGAAAACAGCTTGAGAGCTGGAGTAACCTTTCAATTATTTATTTGGCATACATTTAGAACCAGTCATGGTCATAAGGAGACATGTTATGAAAACAATTCTTGCTTCATAATATGCAAAATTATCCTAGTTAACAATCAATCCTTCCTTATATGTCCACAGAAACAATCCTTACTTATGTGTTCGCGGTGAACCTTAGATGTTTTTTGGGGCGAGTCTTGGAAAACAATTCGATCTCGAGGTTTTGCAGTTGAGGAGCTCAAAGTTTGAGTCAGATTCCATGTGAAAACCGTCTTTAAGACCCGGTGTCTTTCAGTTGAGTTTAGAAACGAATGTTCGAGCAAAGTGATACGAATTTTTTTTTTAGTCCACTTGACAATTAAGATTCTTATGGAGTCTGAAATAAAAATAGAAATTCCCTCATTCCCAAACAATCCCAGAGACGTCTTTTCTCTCATTAGTACTTATTAAATTCGGAGTAAACTCAAAACGAAAGATTTTTCGTACTTTAATCCCCGAGTTCACGTAATTTTCTTTTGTTTTCGTTTTTTCTTTACACTCTTGCTTGAAATAGTGTTTTTTAAGAAATTGTCGGCTTTCCTAATCTGCTGGAATTTCAGCTTCAAACAGAAGTTGTACTTTGCAATATTTTCACATGTGAAGACAAGTTTTACATATAATATGGAAGTTTTTTGATTCATACTGACATTAAGCGAGTAACTGAGGTTTTGGAGAGTTGAGGACTGATATCTTTAGAAATGGAGATATTTCGAACATTCTGCCAATAGTCCTCTTCAATGGCTTATGGAGGTATATCTGGGCAGCAATTGGAGGGTGAGTTACTATAGAACCTTAGACCCATGCAAACAGCTGAACTAGAAGATCGAATCGCCACGTCTAATTCTCCCCTTTCCTTACTTTTGACACAGACTGAGGCATCCTAGAAGCCACACTGCGATAGTATACTCAATAGCTTAGACAGCTAGTTGTTCAGGATACTTTTAGTTTTAGTCGTCAAGTCAAGCTTTAGAGAGAATTTGCCGATAGCTGCATTAATTCTGCCGCTGATGGCCGGTTCGTTAGCCCTTCCAAAGGGGGTCAAGTTTCTTCACGAAGTCATGGAAAACCACGACTCTATGTTCTGCCAAATTTCCTCCCAAAGATAAGTTGGTGTTCCAAAATTATGATTTACAAGGTTCGTGTCGGTGTCTATCCTATGCAAACTTGCGTATTTATTGTTATTTAAAGTTCACGAAAAAACCATTCCTGATTGGGATTGGAATACTGGTTATAGAATATAGAATACATATATAAGTTTTTTGGTATTTTCCAAATGTAGTGCATCGATTAAGTTGTATCCAAGGCACAAGGTCAGTTAGCTTTTCATTCCTGCACACCACAGTACTTTTACAGCAGAAGGGGAATCACAACAGTTTTCAATTCCCATTATCGAGCAACAGAACGCCATTTATCTCCATGTTGCAAAACAGTCGAGTCGGGGCGCGAATCTGAATCCCGCTATGTTAGAACCAAAAGTAAATAAAGTCGAAAGTTGAGAAAAGTCGGAAAAAAGGAAATTCGAGCACATTTAATCAGGCTAGACCTTCCACGCTTCTTCATGCAAAGGTTTTCTTCCGGTCGTATCGCCTATCTTTTTGTACGAAGAAATCAGCCGAAAGAAAACGGACGCGAGGGTCAAGGCTGATTTGAGACTAGTATTGCACTTACGACAGTTTCTTACTGCTTTTACGGTTATTTACTTCTGGTCAGAACCTAGCATTACTCTTGGTTCACACAGATACGATCTCACGGTTTTGCATTTACTCATGGTTTCTCCCTAATGACGGAATATTCTACATTTTGCTGGTTTGCAAGATACGTTGAAATATTCCAGTGCATTCGAAGAACTATCACAAGAAAAAAAAAAAAAAATAGAAACCGTGCACTTCCGCGTTGCATCTATATGAACGAAGATCTATGTCACCGAAAAGACGTACCTGCAAGCGATACGAAGCGTCGCGAGCGGCAATTTTTTTTACCCTTGGCAACAGTGCACGCCAAAGATCGTTTTCTTCGGCTGGTGGCAACCCTGGGGGTGGGCTGCCATGGACAAGCTATGGATTTCGTTCTTACGCATACCACGGATTTTTTTTCTTACACTTGCCATGGATTTTTTTTCTTATACTTCCCATGGATTTTTTTCTTGAGCTGGTGGCAACCCTGTAAGTTAAACAACCTGTAGCATATCGAGATTGAAAGCCATTTGCAATTTCTTCAATAATATCCTATTTAATTCCCCCAGGACAGGATCAAAGCAAGAGCTCAGGGGACCACAACTTTCTATCTTTACCAGGAAGAAGAGGAACTTGATTTGTAATCAAAACAAATATACAAAGCCGATTATCGTTTGAAGAACCTCGATTGGCTACAGCAACGGAGAAGCACAATAACGCCTTTGGAAAAAGACTTTTCTAGGCGATAGAGACAAATATTAGAGGGATCAAGAAATGGAAAGACACACAGTAGATAAAGTGCTGTAATCAGTTTTGAGGTGGTAACTGAATTCGAGAAAAACGTCAAATGTGAATTAGAGAAAAATATGGAAAAAATTATTCAAAAATTTGAGGTTTTTGTGCAGCTGATGCCCATTCACTTACATGAGTGCCCAATCCCAACAACTATCGTAATTGCAATTTTTGTTCAACGAAAAAGAAAAAAAAATCAAATGAATATCCCAATCACAAGCCGCGTAATAGCGCTGCCTAAGAAAAGAGCGATACGGCTTCAATGTGTTTTTTATTCACCAGGCCACTTTTTAAGGAAGAAGTTGTAAAAACTTTCGAGAAGGCTCATTCTTTGTAACTGAAAGCTCTAGTGCCCTTCCTAAGAGTCAAAAGATCGTATAGGGCAGTCAGCCCCATCCCATGTCCTTTTCAACTGCCTGTCCTCTAACCTCTTCAAGCAATAAGCTATTCAATGAAAATTTTGGGACACCTATTTTGTTCAAAATAGTCGGAAGGCTCAATAACTATGCCTTCCGCGATGGAATGACGCGCACAACCATAGCCCCCAGGGCATGCGCTCTATAGTATGCAATTTTTTCATTGTATATATAAAGATTTCATTATTTGGAAAGGGGGCATATTTTGTCCTGGGTCTCCAAAAAGGCTAAGCGTGTGAAGGTGAAACTTTGAGGTACTATGAAGGGAATGTCGAACCAAATCAAAAGACATTATGTGCATGTACGTTGTCAAAAGGGCGTATCTGCAATATCCTAAAAATGCCTAAGGGTATAAACTTGATACTTCTAGGTAATTTTAAGGGGGGAGGGTTCTGAACCAAAACAAAAGGCACAATATGCATCCAGGTTGTCAAAAGAGTGCATCTGCAATATCTCAGGGTGACGTACGGTAGTAAGCTGAAAATTTCTTGGTATACTGAGCTAAATCAAAACGCAATATGTACTTCTAGGTTGTCAGAAGGATGCATCTGCAATATGCCAGGTACGACTAAGGTCTTAAGTTACATAGTTCAGGTGGTGTTGAAAGCGTTGTTGAACTAAATCAAAATTCACTGCGTGCATCCGGGTTGTCAAATGGGTGTATCCAAAATATCTAAAAAACTATTGAGGGTATTAAGTTGAAACTTTTGTCGAATGTTGAAGGGGATGTTGAACTGACTCAAATGACATTATGTGCGTCCAGGTTATCAAATGATATATCTAACAACATATCAGGTGCGACTAAGGATATAAGTTAATGGCTTACCCGGTTGAATCTTAGCATGAATATTTGACGTGGTTATCAAGTAGATTTTAGGTTTGGATTTGGGGAGGGGGAGTTGTTAATTTAAACCTATGTTATCTTATCGAGGACAAAAATTGTTTGAAAAAATATAATTATATTGATTCCTTCTTTTAAGTATTTTTTTTTTAATTGATATGCTTAAGATTTCAGGCCCAAAAGACACTTCAATTGCAGTTTATGAACCAAGGAACCTCAACCGGAACCAAATCTGGCTGTATTGATTCTTGATGCTCTATTTTTATTTCTGTTTATTTAGATAGCAAACCAAAACTCTTCCTAATAAATGAGCTCAAAATACATTTATTTAAACAAACAAGCTGTATGTATTATATTAAAACAAATTACAACACAGTAAGATTCTTATAATGAATGGTCGATCAATCCTCGTCTATATTCAAGGTTATCAAAAAGTTTATGGAAAAAAAAACTGTAAGTAAGGAGCGACTCGGCTCAATAGTAGCCAAAACTCTAAGAACGGAATTTTGATAATCAATAGATACACCAAAAGAATTAGCTTATTATGCTGATTCCACATATATAAAATTTATCAAGTATGTTGCCCATAAAAAGTTACGATCCTGATAAAATCTGCCTGATTTTAGAAATAGGGGGGAAACACCCTCTAAAATTCAAAAAATCTTGTTGAAAATCACACAATCAGATTCAGCGAACCCGAGAACCCTTTTGTACAAGTTTCAAGCTCCTATATACAAAATGGTAAAATTTCGCTATTTTTGCCAGAAGACAATACAGATGCGTGTTTGTTTGTAGTTTTTGTTGTTTTTTTTTCCCAGCAGTGATCGTATTGAAATAATGGTCCTAAAAGATCAGAAGAGGGCCAATTTGAACAGAAATTAAAAGTTCTAGCGCCCTTTCAAGTGACAAAATAGATTGGAGGCAACTGCCCCCCATCCGACGCCAATTTATTTCCCAAGGTTATCTGATCAAATTTTGAGATTGTCATTTTGTTCAGCATAGTTGAAAGATTAAATAACTATCTCTTTATGGGGAAAATGACCCCCCATAGTCCGTGGGAGAGGGCTGTATGTTATAAAATATGCCCATTGTTCACGTATAGTATTTTTTATTCGGAAGTATACAGACATTTTTTTTTTTTTTTGGGGGGGGGGTGTGTGTTTGGGGGGGATTTCCATTGGGAGAATCTTCCTTGGGGAGAAAATTTCTGGGGAAGGCGAATTTTCCAGGGAAAATTTTACACTGGGGGTATTTTACAGAATTCCTATACAAAATTCTTGTTAATTGTCTTACGTTATCTTTGCCAACTCAATTTTGCATGTGGAGATGTTCCGGAGGAAGTATCCGGGGCCTATTTTCCGCGTGTTTTGATTTCTGGAAAAAACTTTTACCGAAGGGTTTATTTCCCGAGTGATCGAGAAAACAATTAGAGATTGAAGTCTTTTTCAAATGAGAGTGTGCTTTTCAGGCTGAATCGTCCGCAAGAAATTTTACAGCGGGGAGTATTTTCAGCGAAGATGGAACTGTCTGGAGGTAAATTCACAGGAGGGGGGGGGGGAGCGGTTGCGCTTTACTTTGGATGAAATTTTTCATGGAGAAGTTTCCTGTGAAGGGGGGGGATGGTATATTTCATGGAGGCTGAACCAGATTTATCTGCATTATTTGAAAAACGAACAGAAATTAAATAAAAAAACAAGCTTTTTTTTAACTGAAAGTAAAGAGCGACATCAAAACTCAAAACGAAAAGAAAATATTCCATATATGAAGGGTTTCCCCTCCTCAGTACCTTGCTCTTTACGCTAAAGTTTGACTGTTTGTCCTAATTTTTTTTAAGAACGGCTACTGAAACACACGCCGTTTAATAAGAATAAGAAGCTTTTTTAAAAGTGCTAAAAACATTAGCGTAAACAGCAAGGTATTGAGGAGGGGGAAACCATTCATATACGGTAAAATTAATATGCAAATTTAGGTTTAATTTTTCATGTACGGGGGGACAAATTTGAATCTGCATTAGTTGAAAAACGTTCAGAAATTAAATAAAAAAACAAGTTTTTTTTTAACTGAAAGTAAAGAGCGACATCAAAACTTAAAACAAACAGAAATCATTCCGTATATGAAAGGGCCTGTCCTCTTCTCAACACACACTCTTTATGCTGAAGTTTTTTATTAGTATAAAGAGTAGAGTTTTGACAAAGAGTCAAACTTTAGCGTAATGAGCGAGGCGTTTAGGAGGGAACAGCCCTTTTCATATATGGAATAATGTCTGTTCGCTTTGAGTTTTAATGTCGCTCCTTGCTTTCAGTTAAAAAAACTTATTTTTTAAATTTAATAACATGCCAAGGATCAGGCTGGCTATGAAAGGCCAAAATACAGATTTTCAATTCATTAATTTGAATAATATTCCCCCAACCCATCCATCCATAGTTCTACAGTTCAACTATTATTAAAATTTGTTGCAAAATTTTGTCCAAAATATAAATACCAAGCCAAAATCTTGATTTTCCAGGAGAAGAACGATAAAAGTGTACACAATTATTACTTTATTAACCAATGGCCAATAATCACATTAACCAATGATTGAATTTATATAATTGAACTTCGGAAAAGTCCTAATTCTACATAACTTCTTGGTTTTCGTGTTAAATTTATATATATATATATATATATATATATATATATATATATATATATTATATATATAATATATATATATATATATAATATATATATATATATATATATATATATATATATATATATATATATATATATATATATATTGTTACTTTTGCTTAACAAAAGTAACAAGATTATCTTAAGATAAAATATCAAATTTAATCAAAATTAAACCTGAAACATCTTTATATTTTTCCGATTTCTCAAATTTGCTTTTAATTTTAGTCAAGTAAAAATTTTTACAAATTACAGTTACATTTTTTCTTGTTTGAACCTTTCTTGTGCTGCACTGTCGGTGGTGTTATTTGCTTTTCACTTGTATTACATCATTGATATAGATCTAAAGTTTATCTTCTAATCAATTTCCTGTTCTACTTTGGCTGCAGGACAGCGTTGCCAACACCGTACAATTGTACCATTTTTGGTAGAATTTTAGCGGTCTGGGTACAATAAGGTACATTTGAAAATTTCTTGGTACAATCTGGGCCGTAACCAGGATATTTTTTCTGGGGGTAATTTCTGTCGTGGGGGGGGGGGGTTAAAAAACTTAAAAAAAACATCAAAATTTGTTTACATGCATTTTGTTACGTTTTTATAAGTCGGACACAAACTTCGGGGGGAGTGGGTTCAAACCCTGTAACTCCCCTGGATACGGCCTTGGGTACAATACAAATTTTGCTGTATATTTTGGGTTTACTTGCTCTTTGTTGCTCGGATGTCTGTTCAGTTTTTGGTTTATCGAAATTCTTTATCTTGTTATGGCAATTTTTTAAAGTTTTATTCATATGGTACAAATTAACCTCCTGTGGTACAAACTTTACTTGGAAAATTGGTACAGTTTATTTCAACGCGTTATTAGTAACGCTGCTGCAGTACACATTTTAGTTTTGAGTGAGAATGAACGTTACTTGGTTAAATGAAAGGAAAGATGTTGTTCATTTCAATTGAAGGTCTGACATTGCTTCGTTACTCCTTGCTTGTATCCTAAGAAACAATCAACATCCATATTCATATTTACAATGAAACAATCTATATATTTAACAATCGTCAATACTCAACCCTTATGAACTTCATTATCTACAGAATCTATTGAAAATTTCGAATCTTGGTGTTTCTCCACAAAAGTTATTGAAGTATTAAAATTGAAGCAAGGGAAAAACAAGGATTCCAAGTTCAGATCTTCTTATTCTCCCTTTCTGAATCCTCACTCAAACGATCAAAATCAGAGCTTACATTTGATTTGAGTTTAATCAAATGGAAAGAGCGAAACTTTCGATATCCTTCAGTAATCGCAAGCATAAAATAATAAAATAGCTGAAGTTTGTTGCTCCACATATATTGCAGGTGAAGAAAAAGACCGCGTCTTGGCATTTGTAAAAATGCCCCGACGAGTGAGACAGTTTACTAAATTGAAGGCAAGCATTGAAGATGCAAGTCAAGAAAAGATTGTTCCCGTTTCTAAAATATCTGTTGTTCCATAATATCCTGTCTACTTTGGCTGCAGTATAAATTCTAGTTTTGGGTGGGAGTGAATTCTCACTTGGTCAAGTAAAAGCAAGCATTTCTCTATTCCAAGTGAAAGGTTTGATATTGCTTAAATACTCATTGCTAGCATCATAGGCACCGCAATAGCGCTGCCCAAGTAAAGAACGATGTTGGCACAATGTATCATTTATTTTTTTCCTTTAGACTAGGGCACTTCTTATCGAAGGAGTTGTCGTAGAAACTTCGAAAAGGGCTCATCCGATTGGAAACTGGAATAGCTAGTGCCCTTTTTAATACCCAAAATTGCTTGGAAGTCAACTAACACCCCTTACACGCCCACCATATGCCCAAGCACATCCAATCAAAATTTGAAGATAGCCATTTTATTCCACGTAGTTGAAAGATCAGGAAATTATGTCTTTGAGGAGGACACTCCCCTCATCACCCTCAGGGCAAGAGTTGTAAGTTATGCCCTGGGGGCATATAAAGTTTTTATAAAAGTGATATCGTAGAAACTTCAAAAAGGCTCATTCGACTGGAAATTCAAAGGGCTAGTGCCCTTTTTAATAGTCAAAATTGATTGGAGGGCGACTAACCCCCCTTTCAAACCAACCATTTTCCCAAACACATCCAATTAAAATTTTGAGATAGACATTTTGTTCAACGTATTTGAAAGTTCTGGAAATTAGGTCTTAGAGGATGAAAACCCCTCAAAGCCCTCAGGACAAGGGTTGTAAGTTATGCCCTGGATAATATAAGGTTTTTTATAGGAAGTGTTGTCGTACAAACAGTTTTCAATTTCGTAGAAACGAAATTCAATTTCGATTGGAAATTAAAAGGGCTACTGTCCTTTCTAATAGTAGAAAGGGATTGGAGGGTAACTAACCCCCCTCTAACACACACCATTGCCCCAAACATATTTTTTTCAACGTCGTTGAAAGTACTGTAAATTATGTCTTCGAGGATGACAACCCCCCCCCCCCCCCACAGCCCTTGGGGCAAGGGTTGTAGGTTATTCCTGGGGGCAAATAAGGTTTTTATAGAAAGCGTTGTTGTAGGAACTTCAAAAAGGACTCATTCGATTCGAAATTGAAAGGGCTAGTGACCATTTAATAGTTGAAAGTGAATGGAGGGCAACTAAGCCCCTCTCACGCCCCCCATTTCCCCAAAAACATCCAACCAAAATTTTGAGATGGCCATTTTGTTCAACGTAGTTTAAAGTTTTGGAAATGAGGTATTTGACGATAACAATCCCCACCCCAACCCTCAAGGCAAGGGTTGTAATTTATGCCCTAAGGGCATATAAGGTTTTTACAAAAATTTTTGTCTTAGAAGCTTCAAAAAGGGATCTTTCGGTTGGAAATTGAGAGGACTAGTGCCTAATTTATTAGTCGAAAATAATCAGAGGGCAAATCCCCCCCCCCCCCCACACCCATCCTTTGCCCAAACACTTCCAATCAAAATTTTGAGACGGCCATTTTGTTCAACGTATATGAAAGGTCTGGAAATTATGTATTTAAGGATAACAAGTCCCCTAAGCCCCCTGGACAAGTACTGTTATGCCCTGGGGGCATATAAGGTGTTTATAGTAAGCAGGGTCATATAAACTTCGAAGGGGGCTCATTGGATCAGTAATTATACGCTCAAGTGCTCTTTTTAAGAGTAAAAGGGATAGAAAAGTTCAAAAGGGGTCATTCATTTGGAAATTGAGAGGGCTAGTGCCGTTTCAAATAGTCGAAAGTGATTGGAGGGTAACTAACCACCCTCTCACGCCCACCATTTCCCCAAACACATCCAATCAACATTTTGAAATATCCATTTTGTTCAACATAGTTAAAAGTTCTGGAAATTAGGTCTTTGAGGATGATAATCCTCTCAGATACCTCAGAATAAGGGTTGTAAGTTATGCCTTGGGGAAATATAAGGTTTTTATAGAAAGTGTTGTCGTAGAATCTTCAAAAAGGGCTCATTTGATTGGAAACTGAAAGGACTAGTGCCCTTTTTATTAGTCAAGAGTGATTGGAAAGCAACTAACCCTCCTCTCACGCCCACTATTTTCCCAAACACATCCAATCAAAATTTTGACATAGCCATTTTGTTCAACGTAGTTGAAAGTACTGGAAATTATGTCTTTGAGATTGACAAACCCTCACATCCCTCAGGGCAACGGCCGTAAGTTAAGTCTTGGGGGCATATAAGGTTTATATAGAAAGCGTTTATATAAAATCTTCAAAAAAACTCATTCGATTGGAAATTTAAAGGGCTTGTGCCTTTTTTGATAGCCGAAAGTGATTGGAGGACAACTAAACCTCCTATACCACCCATCATTTCCCCAAACACATCCAATCAAAATTTTGAGATAGCCATTTTGTTCAACGTAGTTTAAAGTTCTGAATATAAGAAAAATTAGGTTTTTGATAATGGTACCCCCCCCCCACCCCGCAGGGCAAGGGTTGATTAGAGGCAAAATGTTCTCCCTCACGCCCTTCATTTCCCAAAAAACTTCCAATCATAATCTTGAGATAGCCATTTTGTGCAACGTATTTGAAATGTCTGTAAATTATTTCTTTGAGGATAACAAATTCCCCCAGTCCTCAGGGTAACCGTTGTAAGTTATGCCCTGAAGGCAGGTAAGGGTTTTATAGAAAGCATGGTCCTATAAACTTCGTTCTAGTGCTCTTTTTAAGAGTCAAAGTGATTAAGATATCCATTTTTTTCAACGTAGTTATAAGTTCTGGAAATTAGCTCTTTGAGGATGATAACCCCCTCGGAGCCCTCAGGACAAGGGTTGTAAGTTATGCCTTGGGGACATATAAGGTTTTTATGGAAATTCTTGTAGTAAAAACTACAAAAAGGGCTCACTTGATTGGAAATTGCAAGGACTAGTACCGTTTTTAATAGTCAAAGGTGATTGGAAAGCAGCTAACCCCCCTCTGACGCCCACCATTTCCCCAAACACATCCAATCAAAACTTTGATATAGCCGTTCTCCTCAACGTAGTTAAGAGTCATAGAAATTAGATCTTTTAGGATGCTAACTCCCTCAGAGCCCTCAGGACAAGGGTTGTAAGTTATGCCCTTGGTGCATATAAGGTTTTCATAGATAAAGATGATGTAGAAAGTTAAAAAAGGGTTTATTCGATTGGAAATTAGAAGGGCTTGCGCACTTTTTAATAGTCGAAAGTAATTGAAGGATAACTAACACCCCTCTCACACCCACCATTTCCCCAAAAGCACACAATCAAAATTTTGAGACAGCCGTTTTGTTCAACGTAGCTGAAAGGCCCGGAAATTAGGTCTTTAAAGATGACGACCCCCTCACAGCCCTCAGGGCAAGGGTTGTAAGTTATGCCCTCAGGATGTATAATTTTTTATAGAAAGCGTAGTCGTAGAAACTTCAAAAAGGGCTCATTCAATTGGAAATTAAAAGGGCTAGGTCCCTTTTTGATAGTCAAAGCGATTGGAGGGCAACTATACCCCCTCTCAAGCCCACCATTTCCCCAGACACATCCAATCAAAATTTTTAGATAGCCATTTTGTTCAACGTAGTTTAGAGTTCTAAAACTAGGTCTTTTAGAATGAAACCCTAACCCCCCCCACAACCCGTAGGTCAAGGGTTTTAAGTTATGCCCTGGGGGCATATAGAGTTGTTACAGAAAATTTTGTCGTAAAAATTTAAAAAAGACAACATTCAAATGGTAATTGAGAGGAATAGTGCTTAATTTATTAGTCGAAATTAATCAGACGCCAAATGCCCCCATACCCATCTTTTCCCAAAAAGCTTCCAATCAAAAGTTTTAGATATTCATTTTTTCAACGTATTTGATAGGCCTATAAATTATGTCTTTGAGGATAACAAATCCCCCCAGCCCTCAGGCAAGTGTTGTAAGCTATGCCTTGGAGGCATGCAAGGATTTTATCGAAAGAATGGTCATATAAACTTCGCTCTAGTTCTCTTTTTAAGAGTCAAAGTGATTAAGATAGTAATTTTTTTAACATAGTTGAAAATTCTGTAAATTAGGTCTTTGAGAATGATAATCCCCTCAGAGCCCTCAAGACAAGGGTTGTAAGGTATGTCTTGGGGGCATATAAGGTTCTTATAGAAAGTGTTGTCGTAGAAACATAAAAAAAGCTCATTTGATTGGAAATTAAAAGGATTCATCCTTTTTCATAGTCAAAAGAGATTGGAAAGCAGCTAAACCCCCTTCCTGCCCACCATTTCTCCAAACACATCCAATCAAAATTTTGAGATAGCTATTTTGTTCAACGTAGTTGAAAGTACTGGGAAATATGTCTTTTTGAAAGACAAACCCCCCACACCCCTCAGGGCAAGGGTTATAAGTAATGCCTTGGGGGCATATAAGGTTTTTGTATGTAGCGTTGTCGTAGAAACTTCAAAAAGGGCTCGTTCGACTGGATATTGAAAGGGCTAGTGCCCTTTTCAAAAGTCACAAGTGATTAGAGGGCAACTAACCCCCCTCTCACGCCAACCATTTCCCCCAACACATCCAATCAAAATTTTGAGATTGCCATTTTGCTCAACGTAGTTTAAAGTTCTGAAAATTAGGTCTTTTAGGATAACACCCTACCCCCCCCCCCCCCCCCCACAACCCGTAGGTCAAAGGTTTTAATTAATGCCCTGGGGGCATATAAGATTGTTACAGAAAAATTTGTCGTAGAAGTTTCAAAAGGACATCACTCAAATGGTAATTGAGAGGACTAGTGCTTAATTTATTAGTCGAAAGTAATCAGACGCCAAATGCCCCCCATGCCCATCTTTTCCCAAAAAGCTTCCAATCAAAAGTTTTAGATATTCATTTTGTTCAACGTATTTGATAGGTCTATGAATTATGTCTTTGAGGATAACAACTCCCCCCAGCCCCTAGAACAAGTGTTGTAAGCTATGCCATGGAGGCATGTAAGGCTTTTATGGAAAGAATGGTTATATAAACTTTGCTCTCGTCCTCTTTTTAAGAGTCAAAGTGAATAAGATAGTCATTTATTTAACATAGTTGAAAATTCTGTAAATTAGGTCTTTGAGAATGATAATCCCCTCAGAGCCCCCAAGACAAGGGTTGTAAGGTATGTCTTGGGGGCATATAAGGTTTTTATAGAAAGTGTTGTCGTAGAAACATCAAAAAAGCTCATTTGATTGGAAATTAAAAGGATTCATCCTTTTTCATAGTCAAAAGAGATCAGAAAGCAGCTAACCCCCCTTCCTGCCCACCATTTCTCTCCAAACACATCCAATCAAAATTTTGAGATAGCTATTTTGTTCAACATGGTTTAAAGTACTGGGAAATATGTCTTTTTGAAAGACAAACCCACCAAACCCCTCAGGGCAAGGGTTTTAAGTTGTGCCTTGGGGGTATATAAGGTTTTTATATGTAGCGCTGTCGTAGAAACTTCAAAAAGGGCTCATTCGACTGGATATTGAAAGGGCTAGTGCCCTTTTCAAAAGTCAAAAGTGATTAGAGGACAACTAACCCCCCTCTCACGCCAACCATTTCCCCCAACACATCCAATCAAAATTTTGAGATTGCTATTTGTTCAACGTCATTGAAAGTTCTAGAAATTAGGTCTTTAAGGATGACAAACCCCCCACAGCCCTCAGGGTAAAAGTTATAAGTTCTGCCCTGGGAGAATATAAGAATTTTATAGAAAGAAATGTCGTAAAAACTTCACAAAGGGCTCATTCGATTGGAAATTGAAAGGGCTAGTGCCCTTTTTAATAGTAGATAGTTTTCAGGATCTGTTCGGAAGTTTTCCGTAGAAGATGGAAAAAGATATACTTCGATTCTGAATTTTCCCTAAGAAGAGAAAAAAAAATATTAGATCATTTAATCTCTCTCAGACTTTGGTAAAAGCCGTGTTAACATATCTCAGATTCTAGTATACCTTATATGAACCTTGCTAATAGTATCTCTGCCTAAAAATTCCTTTTCTTACATCTCCGACTTTTTAATAAGCATTCTAAGCGTTTGACGTGGAGATTTTGGAGAAAAAAAAATCAGCTCATCTCTCTTAGACTTTTGGTAAAAGCTCTGTTATTCTATCTGAGTTCCTAATATATACCATATGAGCCTGCTAGTAGTATCTATGTCGGAAAATACCTTTTCTTATATCTCCGACTTTTTAATAAACATTCTAATCGTTAAAATTGCTAGCGTACCCTAAAAATAACGGAAACATAACAAAGTAATGCATAAAATCTATTGAAATAATGACATGTAGAATATTAACATAAAAATATGTTACGGACACTATTATACATTATTAATATCATTGAACAATTTTTGACATTTTGATTCTGTTCCATTAAATAATTCATCATGTTCTCTCTTGATAGTGTACGTACTCTCTTCTCTTAGTTCGTAACCAGTAGAATATAAATTTTGAGTCATTCACAATTTTTACTGTGGTGTCAGTTACAGATTAATATGCGCCCTGTCTAAGAGCTATCTAAAACCGCGCCCTGTCTAAGAGCTATCAAAAGAGCATTGCTATGATGTGGTATAGTGATTCCTATAGCAGCCATAGAAATATAACTTAGGACCGAAGAATCACACCCAGTCTAAAAGCTATCCAAACCACCCTGTCTAAAAGCTCTTGAGTAAAAGAATCATACCCGTCTTAAAGCTATCAAAATTTCATGGACCTTAAACAGGCAAGGGGCTACTCAGTCTGATAGAGCTCGTTGGCCTCAAAAGTTTCTTGGAAAAGGCGCCAAGGAACGTAAAGTAAGCAAAATATAACCTAACAATCTACTGTAGTTTCTGCTCCTTTTAAGTTTGGCTTGATTATTTATTGTCGTTTCTGTTCGTTTTGGGTTTTGTTTATCTATTGACATTCATTGATGTTCGTTTTACGTTTTAATTACTTTTTGACTTTATTCTGTTGATCTTATGTTTAATGTGAATTTCTACTTTTCTTTAAAACACTTGTATTGTGCAGAAATTGTTTCAATATTTATTTCTGTTTCATTTTAATTGACATAGATTTTCATTGGTTCCTCTTGTTTCTTTATTGATAACAGTGGCCCTAGTAGTAGTCATCATAGTAGTAGTCTTAGAAATAGCACTCGTTGTCGTAGTAGGGTTGATCGTAGTAGCAGTAATCATAGTAGTTGTTGTAGTAATAGTAGTCAAAATAGTAGATCAAGTGGGCAGCTTTACGTACTTAGATAGCATCAAACAATTCGTGGTAACGAACTATAAGTAAGGAGTGACCCCACTCAATAGGAACTGAAACTCTAAAAAACGGAATACCAATAGATACATCAAAAGAATCGGCTTTTATACTTATTTCAAATTTATAATTTTCATTAAGTTTAATCTTACCCACCAAAGGTTACGAGCCTGAGAAAATTTTCGCCATTTTCAAAAAAGGGGGAAACAACCCCTAAAACTCAAGTGATCTCAATGAACCATCAGATTCAGTGTATCAGAGAACCCTATTGCATAGGTTTCAAGCTCCTATACGCAAAAATGTGGAATTTTGTATTTTTTGCCAAAAGAAAGATCACGGATACGTGTTTACTTTTTTTTCCCCAGGGGTCATCGTATCGACCCAGTGGTTCTAGAATATCGAGAGAGGGCTCATTCGGGCAGAATTACAAGTTCTAGTGCCCTTTTTAAGTGAACGAAACAATTTGGAGGGTGACTAGGCCCCCTCCCCTTTTTCCCAAAATCACCTGATCAAAATTTTGAGATAGCTTTTTTTTTCATCATAGTTGAAAGGCCCCAATAACTATGCCTTTGGGTATAACACGCCCCCCCCCCCCACAGCCCCAGGGGAAAGGCCTTTTACTGAGAAAATTTCGTCATTGTTTGCGCATAGTATTTGCTATTGGATACATTTTCGGTTTGGGGGGGGGGACAAATTTTCTGCTGGGGGTTTTCCCACAGGGGAATTTTCCATGGGGAGGGAAGTTTCCAGGGAGTGAACTTGTCAGGGGAAATTATACACTGGGGGAATTTGCCAGAATTCTTATACAAAATTCTTTTTATATGTCTTGCTTTCTCTTTTCCGTCTCAATTTTACGCAGAGAGTGGTTAAGAGTAATTGTCCGGGGTAAGTTTTCACCGGGATTGAATGGTCTAGAGGATATTTCAGTGGGGAGAGGATTTCTCCTTGGAGGTGGGGCCAGATTTTTTGGCATTGTTTAAGAAACGATGAGCGAGGTGTTTAGGAGGGGGCAACCCCCTTTATATACGTATTAATTTCTGTTCGTTTTAAGTTTAAATGTTGCTCCTTACTTTCAATTGAAAAAAACTTGTTTTTTTTTATTTAGTTAGTAAAAACGATGGATAGATAATTTAAGATAGATAAGATAAGTTTTATTCTTCATTAAATACACGTACAATAATGGGTGCAGTAAAGATGTCAAAAGTAGAATAGCTAAGGCCCAGGGCGTTTTTTCAAAATTAAAAAAAGTTTGTAAGAATAGGAAGATAAGTCTGCAAACCAAAATTTAAATATTAGATGCTACAGTGATGACAATGGTTAAGCATGGCTTTGAAGCGTGGGCACTTTGAAAAACAGGGGAAGATTTGCTAGTTGTTTCCCAGAGAAATTGTCTATGGATTGTTTTGATTGTCTGACTGACTAACCGTATCTCAAACAGTAAGCTATACACAAAATGTGGTTCTATCCCACTTTCTAGGGCTATAATGAGAAAAAGTTTGAGATGGCTAGGACATGCTCTGGGGATAAAGGATAACAGAATACCAAAGATCATTCTTGTAAGCCAACCGGCTAGGGCCAAACGATAACCAGGTTGTCCCCATATGGAGTGGGAGAATGTCGGAAGAAGAGATTTAGGGGAAATGGGAACATCTTAAGAGGAGATAAAGTGGGAGGCTTTGAATAGATTGGGGTGGAGGAGGAGCGTGAGTGGCTGAGTTGGCCTCATACAGTTTGGTGCTGCAGTGAGTTGTTAGTTGTAGTAGCAGTAGTAGTCGTAGCATCAGTAGTGGTAGTAGTAGTAGTCATAGTGGTATTAGTCCTAATAGTAGTAGTAGTCTTAGTGGTTGTAGTCTGAGTAGCAGTATCAGCAGTAGTAGTAGTAATAGCATGCATATTGTGTCTAAATTTAACTCAAATTTCTTCCTCAACATTCCATTAATGTTTCGCTTTAAAACCCTTAGCCTTTTTCGAGACCCAGAATCAAACATCCCTCCATTTCCGAATAACAATACCTATGTGTAAATGATTGTTTACTTGTAAAACTTGGAGCCCTTGTCCCAAGGGCTTTAGTAGGGCAAGTCATCCCTGGATGAATAGTTATTGGACCTTTCAACTCTTTAAACAATACGACTATATCAGAATTTTGATCCCATGTCTTTGGGGGGAGAGCAGCAATAAGGATCGCGGGAGGAGAGCTGGTTGCCCACCAGTCACTTCTGACTTTAGCAGGGGCACTGGAACTTTGAATTTCCAATCGAGTGAGCCACACCTTCACAATTTCTATGACAACTCCTCTCGAAAGAAGTAAAAAAGAAACATAACAGTGTGCAGAAACTCAGAATAGCTCCAGCCCACAGATGACCAAAATCACGCAGACGTTCAGTTCGTATGATTTAACAATCCCTCCCAATCCATTCCTAATTTTAAAGTAAAAGTATCATTCGAAAATTATTACAAAAAAACGACGGCTTTCATTTTTTGACAAAATATTAAATTTTACCTAGAATTTAATCGCAATTCAACACTTTACTTCTTAACTAGAAACACTGAAAAAAAAAATGCAAATGTTCCTACAATTAACCTATCATGAGACAATGTCAATTGAAATTCGAAAAAAAACTTTAATTTAAAAAACAGTTTTTCAAGAAAAAAATTTTCCTTGAAAAGAAAAAAGCCAAATTGATCTTAAAACCAGCCATAATGAAGTCAAATAAAAAGTCAAACTTGAAAAAGCAGAAATTACTATAAACTAATAAATAGAATATCAGACGAACAGAAATTAAAGGAGTGATCAGGTCAAGCAGAAAAATAACAGGAATTACCACAAATAGAAGTGAAGCTCCAGATAATTTACTATGAAGGATAAGAGAATGAAGGATAATAGGACTCAAAGACATCGCTGAAACAGCATTTTTTTTAAAAGCAAAGATCTTCATCCCTAAGAGTTTGAATTTTGATCAGTACTTACAGTTTGTTTTGCCCTATCGGCAACCTCAGCAGCCTCTCTTCGCCTCTGCTCAAAAGCTTTTTGCATTGCCATAAAACGACTTCGTCTCATTTGGATTCTCTTTGCTAAATACCCCACAGCCGCATATTCTGAAACAGGAAAAAACTTATTACACAGTCATTTTTATAAGACTTTAAAGTTATTAAATAAAAAAAACAAGTTTTTTTTAACTGAAAGTAAGAAACGACATTAAAACTTAAAACGAACAGAAATTATTCCGTATACGAAAGGGGCTGTCCCCTTCTCAACGCCTTGCTCTTTAAGCTAAAGTTTTTTATTGTTTTAAAAAAATAGAGTTGTGAGAAAGTCAAACTTTAGCGTAAAGAGCGATGCGTTGATGAGGGGACAGCCCCTTTCATGTACGGAATAATTTCTGTTCGTTTTAAGTTTTAACGTCGTTCCTTACTTTCAGTTAAAAAAACTTGTTTTTTTTTATTTAATTTTTGAACGTTTTTGAATTAATGCATGTTTTGATTTTGGCTCACTGTACATGAATAATTAAAGAAAAACTTCCATATTAATTTTACTTTTATTTGGTTAAATGGTTTTCTCGAAACTTGTTTAATTTTATTTACGAATGTTTTTATTAGTAATAAATACACGTAACTTCTATATTCATAGATTTTTAAATCGTATATTAGGGGGTTCGCCCCCTAGTCAATACCATGCTCTTTAAGCTAAAGTTTGAATTTTGTTCCAATTCCTTAAAAATGACCCCTTAATCACAAAGGCCGTTTATTAGAATAAATAGCTCTTATGAAAGTACTAACAAATCTTTGGCTTAAAGAGCGAGGTATTGACTAGGGGGCGAACCCAATCATATACGTAATATTTTCTGTTCGTTTTAAGTTTTGATGTTGCTCCTTACTTTCAGTAGAAAAACTTTTTTTTTTATTTAATTTCTGATCTTTTTCTTTAATAATGATGGGAAATCCGGCACCCCCTTCATAGCAGTGTCCCTTCCCCCATGAAAACTTCCTTCATGGAAAGATCCTCCCATATAATCCCCGACCCCCTCCCCACCTACCAGAAAAAGTCCCTCCGGAAAACGTCTGTATACTTCCCAATAACCAATAATATATGTTAACATTGGGTAAAGTTCATAACTTTCAGCCCTCCCCCCGGGGACTTCGGGGGATTAAGTCATCCTAAAGACATAGTTATCATATTTTCGACCATGCTGAAAAAAATGGCTATCTCAAAATTTTGATCGGGTGACTTTGGGTGGATCGGGTGAAACTGTTTGATTATGCTAAGATATCACAAAGAAAGAAACGATTAGTCTGGGAACCACTTATTCTAGATGGCGATTATGTCACTTAGTAACATTCAAAAGAGCAGCTTAGAAACCGTGCCCTAAGGCGAAAGAATTGGTGAGATAATAACAGGATCCGCTTTAGGAGTCATTCTAACATTTCAAGCACTTAGTTTTATCCAGATTTTCCTGGTCAGCAGTTATATCTGCGAATGGGATAACATGCCTGATTAAAGCCTCGAGGAAGTGTGTATTGAAATGGCCTGAAAGGTGAAGGCAAATCAACACCCTTTCTTGTCTCGTTGAGGCTTCTTTTATTTATTTATATTCTTTTAAATTGTTAGTTGATTCACAATATTTACCCAGGTTTACTAGTTCGGAAAATTTTAGGGGAAGGGAAATATATATTTAAAAATCTATGAGGGGGATTTTTTTTTCGATTTTTTCAATTAAAAAAGATTATTCGTAAAAAAATTTTTTCATTGAAAATACAAAATAAAGAACTTTCTTCAGGGCTAGAAGGTGGGGGAGCACACAAAATCTAGGAAGTACAATCCATTTGAGTGACTAATGAAGTAAAACCACTATTATAAATCAAACAGTTCGTGGTAACGAACTGTAAGTGAGGAGCGACCCGGCTCAATAGTAACCGAAAATCCAAAAACAGGAATTTTGACCAATAGATACGTCAAAAAGAATCATATTTTAATGCTGATTTCAAATATATAAGTTTCATCAAGTTTAATCTTACCCATCAAAAGTTAAGAGCCTGAGAATATTTGCCTTATTTTTAAAAAAAGAGGAAAACACCCCCTAAGAGTCATAGAATGTAAAAATCACACCATCAGATTCGGCGTATCAGAGAGCCCTACTGTAGAGGTTTTAAGCTCCTATCTTCAAAAATGTGAAATTTTGTAGTTTTTGCCAGAAGAAAGATCCCGGATGTATTGTTTTTTTTTCTTCCCAGGGGAGATTGTATCGACCCAGTGGTCCTAGAATATTGCAAGAGGGCTCATTCGAACGGAAATTAAAAGTTATAGTGCCCTTTTTTAGTGACCAAAAATTGGAGGGCAATTAGGGCCCCTCCTACGGTCATTTTTCCAAAGTTACCTCATCAAACTTTGAGATAGCCATTTTTTTCAGCATAGTCGAAAAATCTAACAACTATGTCTATGAGGATGACTATACCCCACAGCCCCCTAGGAAAGGGCTGCAAGTTGTGAACTTTGCCCATTGTTTACATATAGTGTTGGTTATTGGGAAGAATACAGACGTTTTCAGGGGGGATTTTTTCTAGTGGGAGGGGGGTCGGGGGGAGAAGGTTACGTGGGAGGATCTTTCCATGGAGGAATTTTTCATGGGAGCAAGGAATTTTCCAGTAAGGGGGGGGGGGCAGATTTCCCAGCATTATTTAAAACTGAATATTTAAAATTGATGTTTTTTCAGCTGAAAGTAAGAAGCAACATTAAAACTTAAAGCGGACAGAAATTATTCCGTATATGAAAGGGGCTTTCCCCTCCTCAACACACCGTTCAACGAACAACTGTACTTTTTAAAACAATAAGAAACTTTAGCGTAAAGAGCGGGGCGTTGAGAAGGGGACAACCCCTTTCATATACGGAATACTTTCTGTTCGTTTTTAAATTTTAATGTTCCTCCTTACTTTCAGTTTAAAAACTGTTTTTTTTTATTCAATAAATTCTCAAAAGGTGTACGATCTATTTCCGCAGAGACATCTGATCAAAATTCTGAGACAGCCATTTGACTCAGCATAGTTGAAAGGTCCAATAACTAAGAGTAGTGGGGCCATAGTACATTCTATGACAACCCTATCCCTTTTCCTATGACAGCCCTCTGACGTCACAGCACCCCAATCCCTTTTCCTGTGACAGCCCTCTGACGTCACGACACAACCTCACTGGTTTCTGTGACAGCCCTGGCAAGATTCCAAGCGTGTGCTCTATTTCTAGGTGAAATTTCCAGGTGTTTCAATTATCTGGAATGTGGTCGGTTTCATTTAACAGGGCAAGCTCTTAACCCCACAAACCTGTACACCGCAGTCAGTAGTTCTATTAAGGGGAACACACTTGGCAAGACTCCATGACCCACCCCTCTGGACTCAAATGACGTCATACAACTTACCCCGTTTCAAACGGACAGATTTGTACTTTGAGACAGGAACCCATGGGGGAAATCCCACTTGTAACGTAATGGCAGCTCACACCTTAAGTAATTATTGTGCATCACTGTCACGTAATATTTTTTTTTCGTTCGAAACCCCCAAAGCGTTTTTTTCGTTAACTTAATGGCGGCACACAGTTTATGTAAGGTCAGCACATCTTACGCATGGACGGCGCATCCATCACTGCTAGATAGTACGATTTTGTCATTTTTCACCCAAAAGCCCCAAAGACATTTTCTTTTTCAGAGTTTCATATTTCGCTCGAAACAACTTTCATAAGTTTTATTTTCAACCCAACCAATCATGATGCCCCACAAAATACTCCACACCGCCATGGCATTTCACCCATGTGACACTAGCAACCCCACCCCAACCAACCTCCTGGGTGACCTGATATTAAGGATACATTTAAACCATATTAAGAGATTTATTTGAAGGGCTTTTAAAGAAATGCATCGTTTCATTGAGTATTGTTAGATTTCACTCCTCCTCAAACGAAAAATCCATTTAACACCTCCCATCTTATCTTTAAGCTCTAGAGTATACTAGTCAATGACAATGCATACCACCTTTGTATATTATGGATGATATTAAATACCCCCATGACATCGCTACATCTCCCCCAAGACAGCTTTCAGGCATTTGCTAAGAAAAATTATGCTTTTAAATCCTGTGATTCAAGTTTTTGCAACCCTAGCCTATCATGATGCCCACACAAAACACTCCACACCGCCAAGGCATCACCCACGTCCATCACCATATGGCAACAGACCCCACCACCGGGCATGCTGATATTAGTGGCATATTTAAACCATATTAAGAGGTATTATTGAAAGACTTTTAACGAAAATATCCATTTCTTCGAGTGGGATGTTAGATTTCACATTATCAGTGTAGGAATCTATAGTATAGGTATCAGGTAGGAATCATGCCAATATACAGGAAATATAAATAAAAAGGAAACGCCTGGAATCCGGGTGAGGTGTCAGGGGTGTGAATCTTGCTAGCTGAGGGCTAGGACCAGGGATGCTGTGACGTTAGAGGGTTGGCGTAGAAATTCTATTATAATTTCCCTATTATTACTACCTTTAAATTATCTCGAGCAAGACCATTTTTTAAACACCTTTATTGCATAGCCGAAGTCCAGATTCCGTCCCCCAGAATGAGTAGACATTGAGCAAACTCCCACGCAGATTGCGGGATGAGTGGGAGCAAGAATTTCTCGAAATAGAATTTTCCCGCCTTTGCGTGTTTTGATATTTTTGCTGAAAAAATGTGCCCTGGGTTGTGTAAGGACTTGGACAAATTGCTTGGTGGACTGGACTCTCCCTCGGAGGTGGCCAGCGAGCGGGCAAGTACCCTAGTGGAGGGAGGCAGAATAACAATAAATATACACTTGAAAATTGCTGCTTTGCGCAACGAAAAAAAAATTATAAACAAAACGGTGGAAAAAAGGCAGTGTTGAGCTGGTGACGGAACAAATAAGCCCCCCCCCACAGACGCACCCCTACCCTGAAGTCATCTCCCCTCATCTTTCCTTAAATTACGCATGGTATTATTTATATTTTATCCTTTTATAAGTCACAATAATGCCTAAAAATTGCATCTATTATCATGGCACCCTCTGAAAATGAATGCGAGGGGGGGGGGGTCGAATAAATGGATATGTTAGTTAAAAGTCTTTCAATAATACCTCTTAATATGGTTTAAACATACCACTAATGTCAGCTTGCCCGGGGGTGGGGTCTGGTGCCATATGGTGATGGACGGGAGTGATGCCATGGCGGTGTGGAGTGTCTTGTGGAGCATCATGATAGCCTAAGGTTGCAAAAACTTGAATCAAGGGATTTAAAAGCATAATTTTTATTAGGAAATGCCTGAAAGATGTCTTGGGGGAGATGTAGCAATTTCATGGGGGTGTTTAATATCATCCATAATTTACAAAGGTGGTATGCATTGTCATTTTATTTATTGTCATATGTCATTTATTGACTAATATTCTCTAGAGCTTAAAGATAAGGTGGGAGGTGTTAATGGAATTTTTGCTAGAGGGGGAGTGAAATCTAACAATACTCAATGAAACGGTGCTTTTCTTTAAAAGCCCTTCGAAGAAATCTCGTAATGTAGTTTAAATGTATCACTAATATCAGGTCACCCAGGGGGTTGGTTGGGGGGGGGGTGCTTGTGTCACATGGATGAAATGCCGTGGTGGTGTGGAGTATTTTTTGGGGCATCATGATTGATTTGGGTTGCAAAAAAACTTGAATCACGGGATTTAAAGACATAATTTTTAATGGGAAATTTTTGAAAATGTCTTGGTGGAGATGATGTGTTGTCAGGGTTGGGGGGGGGGAGATTCATGTAATGTCATTGTGGGGGATCAAAGAAATGGATATTTTTCTTAGCAGCTCTTAATATGTCTTAAATAGTATTTAAAAACAACCTTATTCCTCCGGTATTGCATGCTAAAGGGGGGAGGGGGAGGTGTATTTTCACAATAGTGTGAAATCTAATATCCCACGTAAAGAAACGATATATTTCCGTTTTATCGTTATGAACAACTTGAGAGCAAATGTCTCCTGGAGTGTATCAAATTGGGAGAGTAGCGCATCATTCTAACGAGGGCCAAAAAATGGGGAATCTTAGCTATCATGCAATAGGTTAATTTTAGAATATGGTTCCAGATACAAAAAACTGTGAATAACAGTTTTGTCACTCCAGTTAAGGCACAATGCCATTGAAGGGGAATGACCTTTCGAGTCTTGGCGGGGTGAAGAAGTATAGAAAATGAAAAAAACAATATGAAAGGTGTTTCGAATGAAAAAATGGAACGCCGAAAAAGAAAATGTTTTAGGGGCTTTTGGGCGAAAAATGTCAAAATGGTATTATCTTGCAGGGATGGATGCGCCATTAAGTCAATGAAAAAAAAACGCTTTGGGGGTTTCGGACGAAAAAAAGCATTACGTGACATTGATGCACAATAATTACGTAAGCTGTCATTACGCTACGAGTCGGAATTTCCCCATGGGTTACTGTCGCAAAGCACATATCTGTCCGTTTGAAACGGGGTAAGTTATGTGACGTCATTTGAGTCCAGAGGGGTGTGTCATGGAGTCTTGCCAAGTGTTTTCCCTTTGATAGAACAGGTGACTGCGTTGTGCAGGTGCGAGGGGTTAAGAGCTCCCTATGTTAAATGAACATGTGCATTATCCTGATCACATTCCAGGTAATTGAAACACCTGGGAATTTCACCTAGAAACAGGGCACGCGCTTTGAATCTTGCCAGAGCTGTCACAAAAAACAAAGGGGTGTGTCACATGACGTCAGAGGGCTGTCATAGGAAAAGGGATAGGGCTGACATGGGAATTTCACCAGGGGTGGGAATTTTACCAAGGCTGTCACAGAAACCAGTGAGGGTGTGTCACGACGTCAGATGGCTGTCACAGGAAAAGGGATAGGGGGTTGTGACGTCAGAGGGCTGTCATAGGAAAAGGGATAGGGCTGTCATAGAATGTATTATGGACCTACTACTACTAAGCCTGATGATCATATTACCCCCTATATTCCCTGAAGAAAGGGCTTTAGGTTACCCAATTTACCCATTGTTCACATATAGTATTTGGTTCTGGTAAATATACGGATTTTATTTATTTTTTTTTTGGGGGGGGGTATTTTCTGAGAGGGTGTTTACCACGGGTGTAACTTTTCGTCGGGAGAAGCGCCATCAGGGGATCTTTCTGGGGGAAATTTTACAGGAGGGAGGGCAAGGAAAGGAATTTCCTAGAATGATTTGAAAAACAGTGAGAAATTAAATAAAACCAAGATTTTTTAAAACATCAAAATTATGTGACCCCCTATATTCCCTGGGGAAAGGGCTTTAGGTTACCGAATTTGCCCTTTGTTCACACATCCTATTTAATATTGGTAAATATACGGATTTTTTTGGGGGGAGGGGGGGATATTTTTTGCGGGGGTCTTTTCCACGGGTGTAATTTTTCGTGGGGATAAAAACCTCTGGGGTCAAACCATTTAATTCAGGTAGACTTCCATATAGTTTGCCTATATTTACATTTTAAGTACAGCTCCCCACCCGTCCCTAATTTATACCTGCGTAATGTAATTCAGCAAAGTGGGTACATAAATATGAATATTATTTATTAATGTCGTATTGTTGGGGGGTTTTAATGAATATATTAGAATCTGCTACTTTCCCCTTAAGTGGATTGTTTACAGTGACTTCTCAAAGTTATTCCAATCCAACTATTTGTATAGAGTAAGCTTTAAAACTTACAGGCAATTCTTTTACATTATATACAGACTTGAAAAAATAATATTAGTAGTTATATAAATGTTACAAAATGGTTATTTTATTTAAAAAAATTTAAATGCTTGTAAAGCTGGATCTGTTTTTCGGACTGTTATCTAAAGCTTCTGAAGCTCAGAGCCTTTTCCAACAGAATGAAAAGATGAGTGTAGAGAGTAAACACTTGAATTGTGTAAACACTTCTTTCACCCTTTAAAAATTCTTTTTTGTTTTTTTTTCTACTCGTTTCACTCTTAAGAATGTATTGATTTTCTTTTAGTTCTCTCTCTGAGTGGTCTTTCTGACAAATTACATTAGAATGCAACCTTTAGAACACGTTACCAAGCCATGCCATCCGTTGAATCAGTTAAGATTCAGCCAACCAGTTTTTATTTCTTAAAAAGCTTATAAAAAAATACTTTTTCGCATGCTGATCAATGGTCCGCGTAGCACAAGTACCTATCTCCTGATCCTCTGCCTTCGACCGGGATTACGGTGCGCGGTTTGGAGAAAATCATCCGACATTTTTCTTTTTCCCATATTTTTCCAGGTACTCATTTGAAGCTCTGTCTGCTCTGACGAGCTTACTGAGTCACACCGCTGACCTCGGTTCCGAACCAAATAGTCAGCAACACCAGGACTCGAACCCCTGCACTTACGGACACAGGATTGCAACTCCAGCGTGCTAACCACTTAGCCTTCCGGGGTTCCTGAGTCCCTGGGTTCGTCTCAGTAGACTCACTTAGTGATATTTTCACAGAATAACAAAAATAGCAGGTTTCACTTTGAGAATATGTTACCAAGCGCTGCCGTCAACGGCACTGCTGTCTTTAACGACTTTGTCTTTAACGGCACTGCTATCTAGCAATCTATTTGAGTCTATTTTCTTTGGGAGCTGACAACAGTTTGTCACAGGTTTTACTTCTAAGGATTTCGAACAAACTGCAAAACAAACTGTGGGTGTGAGTAAACTTTCTGTACAATATGTTCTGAGACAAGCTAAAGGGACATGTTTTACTTCGAGAACATGCTACCAAGCGCAGGCGTCTATTTAACGAGCTGGCGACGAACTAGATCACAGATTTTTTTTTCTAAGGATTTTGAATAAATTGTAGTACATACTAAAACTAATTAGTTTTTGTGTTTTTAGTTATTGAATATCTTTTTATGTTAAAAGATGGTTAGAAGATAGAGCCACCCACAGGACTTTTGTCTTTAATGTGGGTCTTGAGTTTTTATATAATGCAGTTGCGCTCTATCTTCTTTAGTGAAGTAATAAGCATCTGAATCTGAAATCTCTGTGCTTCTACTAGTTCCTGGGTTTATCTGAGTAAACTGTCTGAGTAATACCTTCACAAAACTCAACCAATAAGTATTTCTTAAGAACATGCTACCAAGTGCTTTATTTATTTATTGAGCTGGCAGATACTTATCCCAGGCTTTATTTCTGATATGGAGCATTCTGTAAAGCAAGCTATGAGCTTCTAAGACTTTCTGGGTTAACTGAGTATCTAGGTTCTGAGTAAACTTTCTGGGTAATATGTTCAAATACAAACTTTATCAACAAACAGGTATTACTTTAGGAACATGTTGACAAGTGCTACCGCCTATTAATTGAGCTGGCAGCCAATTGACTTATGGCTCATCTCTGCTCTGGATATATTTTGAATGTTGAATTAAAATAGCAAAAAAGTCAAATTTGATTCCCTTTTGATTCCAATTAATTAAAAAAAACTTTTTCCACAAAATAAGTTTTTCAAAGAAAAGTAAAGAACTCCATTAAACCAAAAATGAGCAAAAATGAAACCCAAAACGAACAGAACTTACAATAAATAACCGAGTCAAACTAAAACGAGCAGAAATTAACATGAGTTGGGCTCAAAACTCCTGTGCCTTCCCAAGGCCAGAACATAATTTGCACTTTACAGAAAAAATATAAATATTTTTACTTTTATACCTTTAATAAATCAAATAATATTAGCATTTTGATTACTAAATATCAGTATATGTATATTAGACTGACAATGCACATTCATTTGTATCTTGTTCATCAAGATACAAATCAAAAAATAATAAATAATACATTGTGCCAACATCTTTCTTATATTCCCCCAGGGCAAAACTTAAAACCCTTGCCTTGAGGGTTGTGGGGGAGTGTCCTCCTCAAAAACATATTTTCTATCTGGAAATAAACTACGCTGAACAAAATAGCTATCTCAAAATTTTGATTGGATGTGTTTGGGGGAATGATGGGTGTGGGGGGGGGGGGGCTAGTTGCCCTCCAATCACTTTCGACTATTGAAAAGGGCACTAGCCACCCCAATTTCCAATCGAATGAGCCCTTTTCGAAGTTTCTACGACAACTCCTTCGATACGAAGTGCCCTGGTATGGAAAACAAAAAACAAAAAACAAAAAAATAAATAATACATTGTGCCAACATCGTTCTTTACTTAGGCACTGCTTTTGCGCTGCTGGGCACTACTGGGCACTTCGTATCGAAGGAGTCGTCGTAGAGACTTCGAAAAGGGCATATTTGATTGGAAATTGAAAGGGCTAGTGCCCTTTTTAATAGTAAAAATTGTTCGGAGCACAATTAACCCCCCTCCCACGCCCACCACTTCCCCAAACACATCCAATCAAAATTTTTGAGACAGCCATTTTCCTCAACGTATTTGAAAGGTATGGAAATTGTGTATTTGAGGACGGCAACCCCTTACAGCCCTCAGGGCAAGGGTTGTAAGTTATACCCTGGGTGCCTATAAGGTATGTATAGAAAGGGTGATCGTATACACTTTGGAGAGGGCCCATTGGAATGGTAATTAGAAGTTCTAGTGCCCTTTTTAAGATTCAGAGTGATCAGAGGTTGGACACCCCCCCCCCAAACACCTCATCTTTTCTCGAAGCAAATTTGATAGTAGTTTTAAGATTGCAATTCGTTGTCTTAGAAAATTCGGAAAGAGGTCTTTTGATTGGAAATTGAAAGGGCTAATGCCCTTTTTATTAGTCAAAAGTGATTGGAGGGCAACCAGCCCCCCCTCCCACACCCTCCATTTCTCCAAACAAGTCCAATGAAAACTTTTAGATAGGCAAATCCAATGAGAATTCTTAGATTTTGCTCAACGTAATTGAAAGGTCCGGAAAGACATCCCCCCCCCAGAGCACTCAGGGCAAGTGTTGTAAGTTATGCCCTAGGGGCATATAAGGTATATATAGAAAGGAGGGTAGTATAAACTTCGGAGGGGACTTATTGGATTGCTAATCAGAAGTTTCAGTGCCCTTTTTGAGATTAAGAGTGATCGGAGGGTGGATAACCCCCCCCCCCCAAACACACATCTCATACTTTCCCGAAATTTATGTGATAGAAATTTTGAGATGGCCATTTGTTGTCTTAGAAAATTCAAAAAGAGCTCATTTGATTGGACAGTTCAAATAGGGATAAAATCCTTTTAATAGACAGTGATGATAACATTGATAGGAATTCACAAAAATACCAGATATTTCGGTCACATATGCAGTGACCGTCATCAGTTAAGTTTTACTACTGATGACGGTCACTGTATATGTGATCGAAATATCTGGTATTTTTGTGAATTTCTATCACTGTTATCATCATCACTGTCTATTAAAAGGATTTTATCCCTATTTGAAATTTTATTTATCGTCATGGAAAGGCAGTGTGGTCTCCGAAATTATCTACGTCATATTGATTGGACATTGAAAGGACTAGTGCTCTTTTTAATAGTCAAAAGCGATTGAAGGGCAGCTAACCTCCCTCCCACGCCACCATTTCCCCAAACACATCCAATCAAAGTTTTGAGATGGTCATTTTGTTCAATGTAGTTAAAGGGCCCGGAAACTGTGCCTTTGAGGATGACAACCCGACAGCCCTCAGGGCAAGGGTTGTAAGTTATGCCCTGGGGACATATAAAGTATATATAGAAAGGGTGATAGTGAAAACTCCGAAATGGGCTCATTTCATTGGGAATCAAATGTTCTAGTGCCCTTTTTGAGATTCAGAGTCACCGGAGGGTGGATACCCCTCCCACACCTTGTATTTTCCCCGAAATGCATCTGATAGAAATTTTGAGATGGCCATTGGTTGTCGCAGAAAATTCGAAAAAAACTCATTCGACTGGAAATGGAAAGGGCTAGTGCTCTTTATAATAGTCGAAAGTCATTGGGGGGAATCTAACCCCCTCCCACGCCCACCATTTGCCCAAACACATTCAATCAAAATTTTGAGATAGCCATTTTCTTCAATGTAGTTGAAAGGTCCGAAATTGTGTCTTTAAGGATGACATCCCCTCCACAGCCCTCTGGGCAAGGGTTGTAAGTTATGCCATGGGGGCATATAACTTATATATAGAAAGGATGATCGTATAATTTTTGGAGGGGGCTCTTTGGATTGGTAATCAGAACTTCTAGTGCTTTTTTTAAGATACAGAGTGATCGGAGGGTGAATATCCCCCTACACCTCGTATTTTCCCAAAATGTATCTGATTGAAATTTAGACATTGTCATTTGTGGTGGTAGAAACTTTGAAAACAGCTCATTCGATTGGAAACTGAAAGGGTCATTGCCCTTTTTAATAGTCGAAAGTGATTGGAGGGCAACAAACGGCCCTCCCACGCTCATCATTTCCCCAAACACAACTAGTCAAAAATTTTAAATAGCAAATTTGTTCAACGTTATTGAAAGGTCCGGAAATTATTTCTTTGAGGATGACACCCCCCCCCCACAACCCTTAGGGTAAAGGTTTTAAGTTATGCCCTTGGGAAATATAAGGTACATATAGAAAGGGTGATCGTACAAATTTGGAAGTACGTTCATTGGGCTGTTAATCAGAAGTTCTAGTGCCCTTTTTGAGGTTCAGAGTGATCGGAGGGTAAATACCCTCCCCCACACCTCAGTTTTTCCCGAAATATATCTTATAGAAATTTTGAAATGGCCATTTGTTGTCGTAGAAAACTTCAAAAACAGTTCATTCGATTGGAAAGGACCATTGCCTTTTTTTTATAGTTGAAAGAGATTGGAGAGGAAGAAACCCCCCTCCCACGCCCACCACTTCCCCAAACACATCCAATCAAAATTTTTAAATGACCATTTTTGTCATCGTAATTGAAAGGTCCGGAAATTGTGTCTTTGAGGACGACAACACTACTCACCCAGCCCTCAGGGAAAGGGTCTTAAGATATGCCCTGGGGCCATATAAGGTGCATATTTATAGAAAAGATGATCGTACAAACTTCGGAGGGGGCTCAATGGATCGGTAGTCAGAAGTTCTAGTCCCCTTTGCAACATTCAGAGTGACCGGAGGGTTCAAACCCCCTTCCCCAAGTTTGGGGGGGGGGGTTTGAACCCCCCTCCAGAGGGTTCAAACTATCTAATAGAAATTTTTAGATGGCCATTTGTTGTCATAGAAACTTTGAAAAGGCTCATTGGACTGGAAATTGAAAGGACTAGAGCCCCTTTATTAGTCAAAAGTGACCCCCCACGCCCTTCAATTCCCAAAACATATATAATCAAAATTTGAGAAAGCTGTTTTGTTTAGCGGAGTTGAAAGTTCTGGTAATTATGTCTTTGACAACCCATATACCTTCTCAAGAACTAATTATGTCTCAAGACATAATTTGCACTTTACTGAAAATAAATACATTTCAAGTGATCTCACTTTGTATTTACTTGTTTAGAATGTTTTTACTACATATATGAGAGGGGAAGTCCTCTTCCTTGTACTCCATTCCCAGTGCGAGTGTCTGGTGGCCTTTTTAAGAGTAACAAGAGATTGGAGGGCAAGCAGCCTTTCTCTCAAGGCCATTCTTTTGCCAAATGCATCCAGTCAAAATTTTTAGACAGCCATTTTGTTCAGCTTAGTAGAACGGTCCAGCAACTATGTCTTTAGAAATATTAGGCATGTCAACCCCCCACAATTATGCAATTGGCCCATTATGCTTAAAACTAAATGTTGCTTTAAAATAAATTAAAAGGCATTGTGTCTATGGTTGCCAATAAGACATCTCAGCCATATATCGAGAATGACTGGGGGGATTAAGTTGAAACTTTTGAAGGATACTACCATTACTGCTTTTGCTCTTACAATTTAAATAAATAAAAAGAGTGTAAGCTTATCGAGGTTGTCAAAGAGCATAAATATAATCTTTTGGGAATGAAATAAACTTTTATTTTTGAGCTCAAATTCAGAAGCTATAAAATCAAATCAAAAATTATACTGTTTGTGTCAGGATTAAAAATTGTTGAAAAGTTTCTCCAACATAAAAATAGTAGCCCTTACTATGGATTCTTATAGAAAAAAAACTGAAAAGATATACAATGTTATTTTTTTCATGGAAAAGACTTTGTCAATAAGAAAACAAAGAGAAATTAATTAAAAAAAACTTTTCCACAAGACAAGTTTTTCAAAGAAAAGTAAAGAAACTTTTTCCATTAAGCCAAGAATGAGCAAAAATTAAGTCGAATAATCTTCCAAGCGTAAAAAATACCACAAATCATTGTCAATAAATAAATGAAACTCAAAATGAACAGAAATTACAATAAATAACCGAGTCAAACCTAAACAAGCAAAAATTAACATGAGGAGGGCTGATAACACCCATGCCTTCTCAAGACCAGAACACAATTTGCGCTTTACTGAAAACAAAATAAGTTTGAAATGTTTTCACCTCTCTTACTTTTTAAATAAAAATTACCAAAACCTTCAGGAACAAATGTCAGTATATGTCAATTAAACTGACAATGCACGGTCATTTATTTGCTGTTTTCTTTTTCAGTAAAGCGCAAATTGTGTTCTGGTCTTGAGAAGGCATAGGGGTTGTCAGAGTTTCATTTATTTATTGATAGTGATTTGTGGTAGTTTTACGCTTGGAAGATTATTCGACTTAATTTTTGCTCATTCTTGGCTTAATGGAGCTCTTTCTTTGAAAAAACTTGTCTTGAGGAAAAAGTTTTTTAAAACTAATATCATAAATAAGTCCTTATATCCATATACATATCGTATACATATACATATCATATGCATATCGTACATCATGGTTTTCTTACCAGAGTCCTTTCGGCCTAGTTAAAAAATTAAAGCTTTAACGTCACTTTGGCTTAGATATTTTGAGAGAGGCTCTGCAGCTTTTTTTGTCAAGTTGAGATTTCTTGTTCACTTTCTTACACTAAGTAAACAGCTTTAACTGGTATGTAGCGAACTGTAGCAAACATCTGTGTTTTTCCACATCTCATTTGGTTTTTCCACATCTCATTCGGTTTTTCCACATCTCATTCGGTTTTTCCACATCTCATTCGGTTTTTCCACATCTCATTCGGTTTTTCCACATCTCATTCGGGTTTTCCACATCTCATTCGGTTTTTCCACATCTCATTCGGTTTTTCCACATCTCATTCGGTTTTCCAACAATTCGTGGTAGTGAAATGTGTAGAAAACGACTTGTGGCAATAATAACCGAAAGTCTAAGAAACGGAAGTTTTGGAACAAGAATTGCATCCAAGATCACCGTTATATGTTGATCCCAAATTTTCAAAAAAAATCTTAAGTTACTAATGCATCAAAAGTTATTAGTACATCCTCCAAAAAGAGATCTAATCTTGATGAAAATTATAATGTTTGATCCGGATATTCAAGAAGCTATGAATAAAATTCAAGGTCTTAACTCTGAAAGTGTGAAATTTCATACTTATCGTGTCACGAGTGCTATTTTATCAGTTTCTTAATTAATTTTTCACCAAGGATCATCATATCAAACGAATCGTTATAAAATTTTGGGTAAGGGTCTCATTTAAACGTAAGTACCAGCTTATAATTCCTTTTCTAACAATTTAAAGTGATGGAAAGGCAACTAGGCCCCATCCTACGTTCTCTATTGTCCATTGTAGCCAAATATAGGGCCAAGTTACAATTTCGTTGGTAGCTGTTTTAATCACAAGGGTTGAAATACAAAAGAAATTTCATCTTCAATATTAGTGCAACCCATGTAATCCCTTGACAAGGGCTCAAAGTCACGAATAACTATTCACTAAAAAACGAACGATTAGTAAACAAATCTTTGAAGAGGAATAGATTTGTTACAATTTACTTTTAACTTGAAACCTTACAGATATTCAAATCAAGAGTATTTAAGGAACCAAATCTTAGAATTTTAGAATCTTAGAAATGTTAGAATCTTAGAATTTTGATCAAATAAAAATTGTGTCTGACAAAATTTTAAGATTACAAGGACCATCCGTTTTTTATTCTAAGGGATTAATTATGCCAACTATCTATTCTAGGCCATAGGGCTAATTGATAAGCTATAGGAGAAACGTTGAGAGTAGACGTTTTCCTTTATGATTGACGGACTGTCGCCTCTCATATTTCCTACCTCCCTTTAAAGTACACCCAGAGCAAAACAATTGTCGTGGATCGTTGTAAGAGGACTCTTAGAAAAGAAAATGAGAGTTATAGTGCTCTTTTCGTGAATACGACATTATTCGAGAGGGGGGAGGAATAAAAAGACATCTTCCTTGCCATTTTGACCTGGGGTCTCTTTTGCTGCAGAACATAACGCGAGATTGAAAGTCAAAAAGTTATCTGTATGAGAAAGAAGAAAATATACAAAAACTATAATTCTGGCAGCAGACTACCTGATTGCCCCCAATATGACATTCAAGCAAACTGAAATTAAAATAAAAAATTGAAATTTTAATATGAAATTAGATTGGTATTAAAATTCAAAATAAACAAAAAATACCCAGTACCCGAAGGGGTTTTCTCTCAACCCCCTTTTCATGATAAAGCTAGGTCAGTTCTACATATGCTTCAAAAACCAACGGCCTTATGAAACAGCAACCTGATCAAAAGTTTAGTTCATTTTTTATCTATGCCTCGAGAATCGCTGAGTTATTTATTCATATATGGTTTAAACAATAAAATTTTCTTCCCAGATTTTTTTTTTGAAAAACAACCAGTACATAAAACAAATTGTAATTGCCAAGTGCTAAACTTTGGCCTAAAGAGTAATGGGCTAAGCGAGTGCTAATCTCCCTCATATGTGGGAATTATTCATGTTCGTTTTGATTTTTAACTTCGTTCTTTGCTTTCGTTTGAAAAACTTGTTTTTTAATTTACTAACGATACTAGAGGACAATTTTTTCCAAAACATTCCATTCCTTTCGTTTTATTTCCCAATTTTCATTTTGATAGTTTGAAGAGTTCAGAAAAGCGTCAGTTTCAATAAAAGCGTGTTTTAGTAAAATGACATAAACACAATACTTTTACGGCTTTTTAATGACAATGGCTTTATTCGTAACGACAAGAACATTAAAAAGATCCGTTTGTATTGTAACTTCTGCAATCCACTGCGTATTTAAAAGGGAAAAATAGCAAATGTATTGTGAATATTAATGTAGACTTGAAATGAAATATGAGGTCCAATTTTTTCCAGACATTTTGCAATGGAATCCACCGGCTTCTCTTAATCATCCAAGCGGAATTATCGCTTTGGGAAAGAAATATGGAAAGAATACAGCAAATTTTTTATGCTAAAAGAGAAATTTACGGAGACCAAAAACAATAATATTAAAGTCAATCTGAATTTAAAATTTGAACTGGATGTAGTTGATTTTCTTTAAAGTTTGATTCCAGTTTGAAAACATATGGAAACCCAATTTGTTGCTGAAATACGCACAAGTTTCATTGTTTTCTTAATGTTAATATTGAATTGCGATGAATTGCAAATTCTAAGATAGATATATGGATAGATACTTTATTAGTGACTTACCTTCATACTTGGTATTTCGCAATCGTAGTAAATGATAACTGACAAAACAAAAAATTAAAAGGACACAGCGAAACAAATATGAGAAACACTATAAAAAAAAAAAAAATCATTACAAACTAAATTAAAAGCGCTTCACTTTTGAATTCAGCTACTTTCATTAAGTGAATCGGTTTGTGTCAATGAGAAGTTGTAGCACTTATGACCTTGTAGCTTTGAAAATATTAACTAATGAAAAATGGGTGATTTGATCACTCACGATGCGATCATTTTTATCACACTATGTGTTCGATAAATCATTTAAATGTCTCATCAGAACTGAGAGAGGAAAAGAATATTTACTAATAAAAGTTCTACTAGCGACTTCCACTACTAGTTCCAATCCACTCAAATCTTCATTTTTTACCCTCTCCCATAAAGTTCCAGTTTCCTTTAAATCCTTCCTTATGAGCTTCCCCCATCACATTCGGGAACGGCCTGGTTTTCTTTCAGACCCAGATGGATGGCCAAAAAGCACTATCTTTGCCAATTTGTTGTCCATCATTCGTATTATGTGTCCTAGCCGCCTCAACATTTATTTCATTATTGCCCTAGAAAGTGGGATAAAACCATATTTCCCAACTAGCTTGTTGTTTGACATTCGGTCAGTCAAACAGGTACCTAACACTATCCTGAAGCAATTCTTGTGGAAATTTTTTTATACATCAGAGGCAACGCTATAGCGTTACCTATAGTAAAGGCCATACGGCTCCAGTGTTTTATCATTTATTTATTTTTTTCCCCAAAGGCACTTCATATGGAAGGGGTCATCGTATAAACTTCAAAGGGACCTCATTCGAATGGAAATCACGAGTTCTAGTACCCTATTTAGGAGACAAATTTGATCGGAGGGCAACTAGCCCCCCTCCCCACTCCCTTTTCCCCCTAATACATCCGATATAAAATCGAGATAACCATTCTGTTAAAAATAGTTCAAAGATCATATAAAAAAAACTCCAGGGTCACCACAACCGCCCAGGGTTCGGGGCAGGCTTTGTAAGTTATACCCTGGGGGCTTATATGGTTCTTATAGAAGGGATGCTCGTATAAATTTCAAAGAGGGCTCATTTGATAGGAAATAAAAAGTTCTAGAATTAAAGACCTGAATTAACATGAATGAAGGCGTTGCATAGCGAAAATAAGATTATATAAATTGGAAAAATTAAAAAGTATTTTCATTGTTTGTGGTTAGTTTTAAAAATAAAGGGTAAAAGGAAACATTATTTAATAATAGAATAAGATATTTAGGATAGGTTTGATTTGAATAAGTATGGCAAGTAAGTTATTTAGGATAGGTAGGTATTAAGTGTGAATATGAAACGTCACTAAATAGTGTATATTTCGTAGATTTGCATGGACCACTAGGTAGCGTGCATAGAGTGCTGAAATAAAGTATAACTACTGGAAGGATTAAATAGAAGTATTTAATCTAGTAATTTTTTCTTGGACCTTATGAGCCATAAGTACTGTCGCAATTGCAACGGCAATGATTGGAAAGAGCATTGAGTAGAGAATCTAATGCTATATTTTTTTTTTCGTCACAGCATAAACAATACAAATCGTTTCCATGAAAATAAAAAGCAACATTAGAACTTAAAACAAGCAGAAATTGCTATTAAAAAAAGGAACTAACCATTAACATTGAAAGTTCTGGAAATTATGTATTTAAGGATGATAATTCTCAAGATGATAAGCCTTAAACTGCTGACTGACCTCACCATATTAAAAAAACAATTCCGCCTCTATACTGGCAATAATGGCCCGAAGTGCCACTATTTTGCTTTTTCTTTTATTAGGGTAAATGGGCTGATAGAAACATACGACGTAAAATCAATGAAATAAAATATGTCTCAAGTTAGTTGAAAACAAAAAAGGTAGTAATCACCCGAATCAGTCGGTGAAAATAACGAGGAAAATCCATGAATCGGGAGGGCTCGTGGCATCACAGCACAGGGAACTCCCAAAGCTTCCAAATCACTCAAATGATAATGACTTCAATGCCGTATCCGGCATTGTCGAGAATTTGTGTTTTGATTAAAAACACAGTTAAATTTAATTTCCCTATTGTCGGCGAGTTCGTCAATAAAAGCTGGTGGCATCACAGCACAGGGAACTCCCAAAGCTTCCAAACCACTTAAATGATAATGACTTCAATGCCGTATCCGGAGGGATACGAAGAAAAAGAAATGTTTATCCGACTCGTAAAAGCGTAACAAAAATGAATATAAACAATTTTTGATGCGTTTTTAAAAGTTATTTAAAATGATGCGTTTTTAAAATGATATGTGTTTATCATCCTTAAATACATCATTTCCAGAAGTTTCAATTATGTTGAACAAAATGGCTATCTCTAAAACTTGATTGAATGTGTTTGGGGAAATGGTGGGCGTGGGAGGGGAGTCAATTATTCTCCACTCACTTTCGACTATTAAAAAGGGCAATTTAAATTTCCAAATAATTGAGCCCTTTTTAAAATTTCTACAACAACTTTCTATATGTACCTTATTTGCCCCCAGGGCATAACTTACAACTCTTGCACTGAGGCTCTGAGGGGGTTGTCATCATAAAAGACCTAATTTCCAGAACTTTCGACTACGTTGAACAAAATGTATACCTAAAAATTTTGATTGGATGTGTTTGGGGAAATGGTGCGCGTGAGAGGGAGGTTAGTTGCCCTTCAATCACTTTCGACTATTAAAAGGGCACTAGTTCTTTCAATTTCCAATTGAAGGATCCCTTTTTGATGTTTTTACAACATTGCTTTCTGTAAAAACCTTACAAGCGCCCAGGGCATAACTTACAACCCTTGCCCTGACGGTTATGTGTGTGGGGGGGGGATAGTCACCCTTAAAGACCTAATTTAAAAAACTTTCAACTACGTTGAATAAAATGGCTATCTAAAAATTTTGACTGGACGTGTTTGGAGAAATTGTGGGCGTGAGAGGGGGGTTAGTTGCCCTCAAATCCCTTTCGACTATTAAACAGGGCACTGACCCTTTGAATTTCCAATCGAAAGAGCTCTTTTTCAAGTTTCTACGACACAGATTTCAATAAGAACTTATATGCCCCCAGGACATAACTTATAACCCTTGCCCTGAAGACTGTGGGGGGAGTGTCCTGCTCAAAGGTATAATTTCCTGAACTTTAAACTGCTTGAAACAAAATGGCGATCTAAAATTTTTGACTGGATGTGTTTGGGGAAAAGGTGGGCGTGAGAGGGGGGTTAGTTGCCCTCAAATCACTTTTGGCTATTAAAAAGGGCACTAGCCCTTTGAATTTCCAATCGAATAAGCCCTATCTCTAGTTTCTACGACAAAGATTTCCACAAAAACCTTATATGCTCCCAGGGCATAACTTATAACCCTTGCCCTGAAGACTGTGGGGGAAGTGTTCTGCTCAAAAATATAATTTCCTGAACTTTAAACTGCGTGGAACAAAATGGCTATCTCAAAATTTTGATTGGATATGGTTGGGGAAATGGTGGGCGTGGAAGGGGTGCTAGATGCCTTCCAATCACTTTCGACTATTAATATGGGCACTAGCCATTTCAATTTCCATTCGAATGAGCCCTCTTTGAAGTTTCTACGACAATGCGTTCTATAAAAACCTTATATGCCCCCAGGGCATAACTTACAACCCTTGCCCTGAGGGCTCTGGGGGGTTGTCCTCCTCAAAACCATAATTTATATCTGGAAATCAACTACACTGAACAAAATGACTATCTAAAAATTTTGATTGGATGTGTTTGGGGAGAAGGTGACCGTTAGAGGGGGGTTTGTTGCCTTCAAATCACTTTCGACTATTAAAAAGGGCACTAGACCTTTGAATTTCCAATCAAATAAGCCCTTTTTGAAGTTTCTAAGACAAAGATTTCAATAAAACTTATATCCCCCCAGGGCATAACTTATAACCCTTGCCCTGAATACTGTGGGGGGAGTGTCCTGCAGAAATGTATAATTTCCCGAACTTTAAACTGCGTGGAACAAAATGAATATCTCAAAATTTTGATTGGATGTGTTTGGGGAAATGGTGGGCGTGGAAGGGGTGTTAGTTGCCTTCCAATTACTTTCGACTATTAAAAATGGCACTAGCCATTTCAATTTCCAATCGAATGATTCTTTTTTTAAGTTTCTACAACAACGCGTTCTATAAAAACCTTATATGCCCCCAGGGCATAACTTAAAACCTTTGCCCTGAGGGCTCTGGGGGGTTGTCATCCTCAAAGACCCAATTTCCAGAACTTAAAACTACGTTGAATAAAATGTCTATTTAAAAAATTTTGATTGGATGTGTTTGGGGAAAAGTTGGGCGTGAGAGGGGGTTAGTTGCCCTCCAATCACTTTCGACTATTGGAAAGGGCACTAGCCCTTTGAATTTCCAATCAAATGAGCCTTTTTTGAAGTTTCTACGACAACGCCTTCTATGAAAACCTTATATGCCCCCAGGGCAAAAGTTACAACCCTTGCCCTGAAGGCTGTGGGGGAGTATCCTCCTCAAAAACATAATTTCTATCTGGAAATCAACTACGTTGAACAAAATGGATATCTAAAAATTTTGAATGGATGTGTTTCGGGAAATGGTGGGCATGGAAGGGGTGTCAGTTGTTTCCAATCACTTTCGACTATTAAAAAGGGCACAAGCCACTCCTATTTCCAATTGAATGAGCCCTTTTCAAAGTTTCTACGACACCTTCTTCGATACGAAGTGCCCTGCTCTAAAGGAAAAAAAAAAAAAAATAATAATATATTTTGCCAACATCGTTCTTACATGCCCTCAGGGCATAACTTAAAATCCTTGCCCTGAGGGTTGTGGAGGAGTTTTCCTCCTCAAAAACATATTTTCTATCTTGAAATCGACTACGCTGAACAAAACGGCTATCTCAAAATTTTGATTGGATTTGTTTGGGGGAATGATGGGCGTGGGGGGGAGGCTAGTTGACCTCCAAATCACTTTCGACTATTAAAAAGGGCGCTAGCCACTCAAATTTCCAAAGAGCCCTTTTCGAAGTTTCTACGACAAAGCCTTCGACAGGGAGTGCCATGGTATGGGAAAAAAATAATATATTGTGGCCAACATCGTTCTTTACTTAGGCAGCGCGATTGCGCTGCCTATGATACTACCAAGGGAATTGAAGTTCCCAACCTGATCAATCTTTTCGTTACCCAACGTCACCTTTTCATCTTCACTTATTCCTAGCCTTAGTGACTTAGCCTTCTTAAAATTAACTTTAGAACCAAATTTGGCACTCTGAACTCACAAAGCGTCTAATAGTTCATTCATTTTGCTCACACTTTCATCTAGGATGAAAGTGTCAGCATAATGCAAGTCCGGGAGAGTTTTTCCTCCCCATTTGATTCTGTGGTCTCCCATTGCCCTTCCTGTGCTTCTTAAGACAAAGTCCACCAAAATGGTCCATATAAAGGGGAATAGAACACAACCCTTCTTAACTCCTGATTTATACAACAGAATCAAACGCTTGCTCATAATCTATAAACCTGAGGACCAAAGGTTTTTGACAACTCAGGCACTTCTCAATTATTAACCTAAGAGTGACAATTTGATCGAGACATCCTCTACCGTTTCTAAAACTGAACTGTTCTCCTCTTAAAACTTTGTCTACAGCATCTATAAATCTAAAAAGTATCATAGTACGAAGTCATTTGCTACCTACAGAGACCGGACTAATGCCTCGATAATTACCACACTCACTCTTATCACCTTTCTTATACAGGAGTAAAACTTCTTATACAGTTCCTAAAATCGTTAGGTACTTCCGCTTTTTCAAAAATCATATTCATAATCTTCAGCGACTTATTTCTAACCTCACAGCCACCATATTTAAGAAACTCATTTACCACACTATCGGCACCTCGAGCCTTAATATTTTTTAACCCTTTTAGTACTATCGCTAATTTTTCCTCACAAAACAAATCTTCATTCATATCCACGGTATCACAAACCTTTTCATTTTCCTTTGTATCTTTGCCTGCAAATCTATCTCGGTTTAGCACATTCTTAAAATTTTTTGTCCATCTCTCTTCAACAATTTCCGTATCACTAATTGGGGCCCCGTTCCTATCTTTAACTGGGACAAGTTCGGATTGACTCCTCCTTTTTAATTTATTAGCATGCCAGTACAATATTTTACTCTTATGCCGTCAAGCTGCATCTTTCAGATCCTCGGCAATTTTATCTATGGCCTTCACTTCACACCTCCTTAGTTCAAAGTTTAATGCTTTCTCCACTTTCTTTACATTCCTTTTGATTTCATATGATCTGTCACTCAGATAATTCTTGGACAAGCACCTTTTTACTAATATTTCTAGCTGCAGTCCTAACTTTCTTCCCTAAGACACCATCAGCAACTTCACAAATTGTTTTTCTAAAATTATTCCAACCATCTTCCACATTGTCAAATTTTAAACTCTCATGTAAGGAGTGGTCATATAAACTTCAGAGGTGGCTTATTTTATTGGAAATTGAAAGTTCTAGTTACCTTTTTAAGGGTCAAAAGGGATTGGAGGGCATCTACCCCCTGCCTTCTTTTCCCCAAATGCATCTGATCCAAATTTTGAGATAACTAGTTTGTTTGAAATAGTTCAACGATCAGATAACAAGAGCTTCGGGGTCAATATACCCCCCAGAAGCCCCAGGGAAGGGTTGTAACTTATGCCCTGGGGGCATATAAACTTTTCTATGGAAGAAGTGGTCGCATTAACTCCGAAGGAGACTCAAATGATCAGAAATTGAAAGTTCTAATTCCCCAGAAATTGAAAGTTCTAATTAAGAACCAAAAGTGATTCGACGGCAACTAGCCCCCCGCCACCAAACCTCTTTTTCCCAAATGCGTCCGATCGAATTTTTATACAGCCGTTTTGTTCAAAATAGACCAAAGATTAAATAACAAAGACTCCAGGGATAACACAGCCCACCAGAACCTGGGGGCAAGTGTTTTAAATTATATAAGGTTTTTATGGAAGGGATGGTAGTACAAACTTGGGAGGGGGCTCATTCAATTGTAAATAAGAATTTCTAGTGCCCATTTTATGAGCTAAAAGTGATCTTAGGGCAACTAGCCCCCTCAAGGCCCCTTATTCCCCAGCTCAAGGCCACATGCCTCCAATTTTTTCCCCGGAGGCACTTCATATGGAAGGGGTGGTCGTATAAGCTTTGGAAGGCCTCTTTCGATTCGATTAGTGCCCATTTTAGGAGTCAAAAGTGATCGGAGGGCAAATAGCCCCCACGCCCTTTTTTCCCCAAATGCATAAGAAAAAAAAAATTAATTTTAGTTCAAGGATTATATAACAAAACACCGGGGAGGACACACCCCCTCCCCCTGGGTCTCAGGGACAGGCGTTGTAAGTTTTGCCCTGGGGGCATACACGGGTATTATGGAACGGCTGCTCATATAAACTTCAGAAGGGGTTCATTTAATTGGAAATTGAAAATCTAGTTCACTTTTTAAGAGTCAAAATAGATCGGAGGGTAACTAGCCTTCGCCTTTTTCCCCAACCCATTCAATAAAAGTTTTACGATAGGCATATTATTGAAAATAGCTCTAACATCAGATAACAAAAACTCCAGGATCGACACAACGCTCCAGAGCCCAGTGGGAAGTGTTCTAATTTATGCCCCCGGGGCATATAAGGTTTTTATGTAAGGGGTAGCCGTAAAAAGTTCAGAAGTAGCTCCTTTGATTGGGAAATTGAGTTATTTAAGAGTCAAAAATGATCCGAAGGCATCCCCCCCTACACTCTCTTTTCCTTAAATGCACCCGATGGATTTGAGATCCAGAACTATGGGATCAACATACTCCCCCCCCCCAGAGTGCGAGGGAACTACGGGTTGTAACTTGTCACCCAGGGGTAAATAAGGTTTAGTGGAAGAGGTGGTCGTATAAACTTCGGAGGGGACTCAAATGATTAGAAATTCGAAGTTCTAGTCCCCTTTTTAAGAGTAAAAAATTATCCGATGGCAACCAACACTATTTTCTCCAAATACGTCCGATCCGATTATTTTATATCCATTTTGTTCAAAATTGACCAAAAATCATATAACAAAAACTCCAGGGGTAACACAGCCCCCCCCTCCAGAACCATGGGGCAAGTGTTGTAAGTAATGCCCCCGGAGCATATAAGGTTTTATGGAAGGGATGGCGGTATAAACTTCAGAGAGGGTCCATCCAATTACAAGTCAGAATTTGTAGCGCCCTTTTTAAGAGTCAAAAGCAATCAGAGGGCTACGAGCCCCCCTCCCCCTTCCAAGGCCCCTTTTACCCAAATGCATCCAATCAAAATTTGAGATTTTGTTCAAAATAGTTTAAAGATAAAATAACAGAAAAAAAACAGGTTTGACACAACCCCCCAGAGCCAGTGGGCATGGGTTGTAAGTTATGCACCGGGGCATTTAAGGTTTTTATGTAAGGAGCGGTCGTACAAACTTCAGAGTTGACTCGTTTGATAGGAAATTGAAATTCGTAGCTACTTTTAAAGAGTCAAAAGTAAACGGAGGACATCTACCCCCCCCCCTCAAACACACCCTCTTTTCCCCAAACGTATTCAATCAAAATTTTGAGATAGGTATTTTTTTAATTAGTCCAACAATCAGATAACAAAACTTTTGGGGTCAAAATATCCTCCTCCCAGAGCCCGGGGGAAGGATTGTAAATTATTTCAGGAGGCATATAAGGTTCTTATGGAAGATGTAAACTTCGGAGGGGACTCAAATGACCAGAAATTTAAAGTCCTAGTTCCCTTTTTGCGTCAAAAGTAATGTGATGGAAACTAGCCCCCCCCCCCAACCACCTTTTCTCCAAATACGTGCGATCAAAATTTTGAGAGTTTATTTTGTCCAAAATTGACCGAAAGATCATATAGCAAAACTCCGGGGTTTACACAGCCCCCCGCCAGAACCCAAGAGCATGTAAAGTTTTATGGAAGGAATGATCATATAGCTTTGTCGGGGGCTCATTCTATTGGATATTGAAAGTTCTAATTCCTTTTTAAAGAATTAAAATGGAAGGGGGGAAACTAGCTCTCCTGCCTTCTTTACCTCAAATCCATCCGATCAAATTTCGAGATAGCCATTTTGTTAAAATAAGTCAAAAGATCGGGTAACAAAAATCCAGGGTCAAAACAAACCCCCAGAGCCCTCGGGCAAGTGTTGTCTGTTATGTCCAGGGAGCATAGTGAGGTATAAGCATATGGTTCCTCACTCCGGGAACTATATTTAGACTCTAGTTTTTTGGGGTTTAGGGGGACTAAAAGGTATCTAGATTGGTTTATTTAATATATGATTGGGTTATTAATATATAACGTATTTAATATATGCTATGCTTTAAGAGTCATTCTTATGCGAGTGTTTTTGAAAATAGTTCAAAGATCAGATAAGCCAAACCCCCACCCCCACTAAAAAAACTTATGAACGATGTTTTATTCCAAAACTTAAGCTAGCTGAACCCTGGCCTTTTCTGCATGGCCCGCCCCACTCCAAGAAAAAAACAACTTGTTAACGATATTTCATTCCAAAAATTATGGCAACTCATCTCTGGCCCTCCATGGTCCATCCCCCGAAAAAACACAACTTACTAACAAAGTTTTTCCCAAGACCTATGGGAACTAACCTGTGGTCCTCCATGGCCCAATACCCCTCCCTCCCCAAAACGTTATCAATTATAAATCTTTGGAGATGACCCCTGGCCCTCCCTCCGTGGCCTGACCCCCCCCCCCCCCCTTAAGGGGTCTTAAGGGGTCTAAAAATCATGAGAGCTGACACATTGTCCTACCTCTATTTCCTCCCCCCCCAACCAAAAAAATTATTAACGATATAGGCTACTATTCCAAAGGTCATGTGAATTCAGTTTAATTTGATTAGCTCTTTTCCAAAACTTTTTCACTACAAACAAGAGTATGGCTACTGAGTGTTTCCATGGTTGCATAGCGGTTAAAACATAAAGCCTACTGCGTATTTGGCGCTTTACTAAAACGAATTATATTAAAAGTATTCTCTTTTTTACTTATTACAACATTGAAAATAAAATGATACTTGCATTGAAACCAGACCAGGGTTTAACAATAGGCCCACTAGGCCCTGTGGCTTTCACTATTCCCGAAATTTTCAGGATTTCCCCGTAAACCTTTCAAAACCGGAGCAGCGAAACGCTCTGGCTTAGAAGCGTCAAATATTTAAATTCGGCTCTGCGTGAAACAAAATCTTGAGCTGATGAGCTTTCAATAAATAATATCATTATATTTCAAATATGCAATTTAATTTTATTAGTTCTTGCCAAAACTGTTAATTTATTTTGGAATAAAAAATTATTGTGAAATAGGTAATTTTGAAAAACTTGAAACTCTGGCAATCAAAAACGGACAGAAATTAATTAAAAAAAAACTTTCCGAAAAAGAAGTTTTCTAATACAATAACTCAAACTCAAAAAGACCAGAAATTACTATTAAAGAATAAATGAAACCCCAAATGAACAGAAATTAAATAAATAATCATAGGAAAAAAAAACATAAAACAGGTACTAATATAAATGAATAAATAAACCTCAAAACGAACAAAGCTTAAGTTGAATATGCCAATCAAGCTTAAAACGAACAAAAATATTTTGCTATTGAAGTATAAAGGAAACCCAAAACAAACAGAAATTAAATAAACAATCATAGCTAATGAACATACATTAGGTAATAATATAAAGAATTAAGTAAATCTTAAACGAACGAAACCTAAACTGAATATGCAAATGAAGATTGAAACGAACAAAAACCTCTACAAAGAAGAGCTTGGGTTTTGGCTCCTTCTCTCACTAAAAAAGTCTAAGACCTACTGCATCATTGGCACTTTATTGAAAACGAATTATATCAAAGATATTTTTTTTTACTTATTACAAAATTGAAAATAAACATAACAATTACAGTAAAATTAAATTTTGAACTTATGAGCTTTCAGCAATTAATATCATTATAGATCAAATATTCATTTTAATTTTATTAGTTCTTTCCAAGACTGTTCAAGACAAATGTAGCTTCACCACAAACAAGAGTTTTGATACTGCCCGCTTCCCTTACTGTATAAGTCTATAGTCTATTACGTCATTGGTGCTTCAATCAAAACGAATTATGTTACAAATATTTTCTTTTCCAGTTATTGCCGCATTGAAAATGAAAACAAAATTGAAATAAAATCTTGAAATAAAATCAGTGAAATAAAATCTTGAAGTGATGATCTTTCAACAACTAATAGTATTATATATCAAACATTCAGGTTGACTTTATTTTTAATTTCCAAAGACTGTTCAAAACACTTATAGTTTTTAGTAAAGCGCTAATGTAGCAGTAGGTTTTAGACTTTTACAATGAGAGAAGGGGCAAAACCCAGACGCTTTGCCTGGCAAAAAATTCAAGTTGACTGTTGTATTTATCTTAACGGTCGGAACGCTTCTGACCGTTCCGAACACGGTCCCAACGGTATATCGTTTTACTTACCGTTTAATCGACACATCGTTCTAATCTTTAAATTTCTTTAAACTTTGTTTAAAAGAATTATTTTTCATTTCCATGTTTTGGCACAGAGCAGAGAATTTCAATAATATTACTAAAATAATACGAAAAATAATTCTGTTTAAAAAGATCTTATGGAAATTAAATGCTCCCAAAATACCTCTTTTTGTCTCATTATGTTTTCCATCTTATGCATTCTTTAGTTTCATAAATTTCTTATCTCGTTTTAAAATTTTCTAAGCATAAACTTGGAAAAGAAAGTTTAAATTTGGGTTGAAAAGAGACAGAAAAAGCAGGAGCACATCCCTTAAAACAAGAGTATCAAGAGGGATGTTCAAAGAAGATTATTATTTCTTTTTCATAGCAGGTGTTTTTTTAAACAGGATCAAAGTTCTGGAAGAAAGTTTTTCATCCCGAAATTTAGTAATTTATCCTTTTTAAATGGTATTTACTAGTAGAATGGCTATATACTTAAATATGCTTAAATGAACAAAAATATAGTTAAGTAAAAATACTTGAATATAAACTTAAACAAAAAATTATTAGTGACCATTACAAAAAAGTATTCTAAATTATAAATATTAGTATAGTAGCTTTAAGATGTAGAGGGAATTGTTTCAGATACGCCGTACTACCACTGCCGCTACAAACTTAATGAATTTATATATTACTTGATGAAATAGCCATACATTGAATAGATACTTGATAAAACAAAGTTACACAAGACTACATTACAAGCAATGGATCCTCCAGGTGATTTGATGACTTGAGTATACATGTTTGAATTTGAAGCACAGTTAACAATCGACCAATCACAGTGAAGATTTGGGCAGATTTGTCCAGAATCAAAAAAGAGATCTGAATGACAGGATATATATATATATATATATATATATATATATATATATATATATATATACATATATATATATATATATATATATATATATATATATATACATATATATATATATATATATATATATATATATATATATATATATATTTATATATATATATATATATATATATATATATATATATATATATATATATATATATATATATATATATATATATATATATATAAATATATATATATATATATATATATATATATATATATATATATATATATATATATATATATATATGTATATATATATATATATATATATATATATATATATATAATATATATATATATATATATATATATATATATATATATATATATACATATATATATATATATATATATATTATATATATATATATATATATATATATATACATATATATATATTATATATATATATATATATATATATATATATATATATATATATATATATATATATATATATATATATATATATATATATAATATATATATATATATATATATATATATATATATATATATATATATATATATATATATATATATATAATATATATATATATATATATATATATATATATATATATATATATATATATATATATATATATATATATACTATAATATATATATATATATATGTATATATATATATATATATATATATAATATATATATATATATATATATATATATATATATATATATATATATATATATATATATATATATATATATATATATATATATATATATATATATACATATAATATATATATATATATATATATATATATATATATATATATATATATATATATATATATATATATATATATATATATATATATATATATATATATATTATATAATATATATATATATATATATAGGCTATATATAAATATATATATTTGTTTATTCATGTATGTATGTGTTTTTTCTCAAACAAGGCTACCATATTTTTTCGGGAAAAATTAGCATCCTGGTATATTCTGGCCTAAAAAATGATTTAGATAGGTCAGAAGTTTGAGAAAATTTGTTAAGAGCCTTAATTTTGGAAAAAAAACTATTTATGTGAGTGACTTCATTTTTATATACATCAGTATTGCAATGGCATTGTCTTACTTGTCACACTTATGTGGAAAAATTGAAGATTTTCATTTATGGAGAAGCACATTAAATTGCTTAAAGAGCAAAAAACTGGAAATTGCAAAAATATGTGTCTATATTTTGACAAGGGATTACAATAATTCCAAAACCTTACAAAAGAAAACTAAAAGTCCGAAGCCTAGTAGAAATCGTTGTTAGAAATCGGACTTGCTGTAATAATCCAATATATTTGAAAAGAATAGACTGCAGTATGAAAAGACATTAAATTGTCTAAAAAACCATAAAAAAGGTAATTGCAAAAATATTTGTATACACTTTTAACAAGGGATTACAACAATTCCAAAGCCTTAAAAAAGAAAACAAAAAGTTTGAAGCTTAGTAGAAATCGTTGTAAAAAACCGGACATGCTGTAATAATCAAATATCTTTGAATAGATTTCAGTATAAAAAGACATTTAATTGAGTAAAGAGCAAAAAAACTTGTAATGCAGAAAAAAAAATGTTTGTATATAATTTAACAAGGGATTACAACAATTCATAAACCTTTAAAAATAAAACCAGAAGATTGAAGCTTAGCAGAAATCGTTGTTAGAAATTGGACTTGCTTTAATGATCAAATATCAAACAGTTCGTGGTAACGAACTGTAAGTAAGGAGCGACCCGGCTCAATGGTAACCGAAACTTTAAAAACGGAATTTTGATACCAATAGATACATCAAAAGAATCAGATTTTAATTCTGATTTCAAATATATAAGTTTCATTAAGTTTAATCTTACCCAACAAAAGTTACGCGCCTGAGAAAATTTGGCTGATTTTCGAAAAAAGGGGGAAAGACCCCCTAAAAGCTATAGAACCTTAATGAAAATCACACCATCTTATCCAGCATATCAGAGAACCCTACTGTAGAGGTTTCAAGCTCCTATCTACAGAAATGTGGGATTTTCCATTTTTTGCCAGAAGAAAGATCACGGATGCGTGTTTATTTGTTTGTTTTTTTTTTTTTTGTGTTTTTTTCTTTTTCTTAGGGGTGATCGTATCGACGCAGTGGTCCTAGAATATCGTGGGAGGGCTCATTGGAACGGAAATGAAAAGTTTTAGTGCCCTTTTTAAGTGACCAAAAAAATGGAGGGCAACTAGGCCCCCTCCCACGCTTATTTTTTTCCCAAAGTCACCTGATCAAAATTTTGAGATAGCCATTTTGTTCAGAGTGGTCAAAAATATTATAACTATGTCTTTTAGGATGACTTAATCCCTTGAAGCCCCCAGGGGGAGGGCTGAAAGTTATGAACTTTACCCAATGTTAACATATAGTGTTGGTTATAGGGAAGTATACAAACGTTTTCAGGGGGAATTTTTTCTGGTACTGGGGGGTGGGGGTGGGTCGGGGGTCATATTGGAGGATCTTTTCATGAAGGAAGTTTTCTTGGGGGAAGGGACATGGCTATGAAGGGGGCGCCGGATTTCCCATCATTATTTAAAACAAAAATCAGAAATTAAATATAAAAAAACAAGTTTTTCAACTGAAAGTAAGGAGCAACATCAAAACTTAAAACGAACAAAAAATATTAGCTATATGATTGGGTTCACCTTCTAGTCAATGCCTCGCTTTTTAAGCCAAAGATTTTTTAGTACTTTCATAAGAGCTATCTATTCTAATTAACGGCCTTTGTGATTAAGCAAATTTTGTTTACTTATTCAATGACGGTGAGCCAAAATAAAAGCTGCATTAACTAAAAAACGATCAGAAATTAAATAAAAAAAAACAGTTTTTTAAACTGAAAGTAAGGAGCGACATTAAAACTTAAAACGAACAGAAATTATTCCGTATATGAAAGGGGCTGTCCCTTCCTCAACGCCTCGCTCTTTGCTCAAAAGTTTGACTCTGTCTCACAACTTTATTTTTTAAAACAATAAAAAACTTTAGCGTAAAGAGCGAGGCCTTGAGGAGGGGATAGGCCCTTTCATATACGGAATAATTTCTGTTCGTTTTAAGTTTTAATGTCGCTCCTTACTTTCAGTTAAAAAAACTTGTTTTTTTTTATTTAGTCTTTGAAAAAATACAGTATAAAAAGACATTAAATTGCGTAAAGAAGAAAAAACTGGTAAATGCAAAAATATTTGTAAATATTCTAACAAGGGATTACAACAATTCAAAAACATTAAAAAAGAAAACCAAAAAATTAAAGCTTTGTAGATATCGTTGTTAGAAATCGAACTTTCTTTAATAGTCAAATATCTTTGAAAAGACAGCAAATTGTCTGCGGTTAGAAGACAAGCGACCATGAGAAACCATATAAAGAAGCCTGTGGCGTGCCGAATTCTGGTGCCCGACGGCTGGTAATTGCAGAAATATTTGTATATATTTTAACAAGGAATTACAACAATTCAAAACCCTTAAAAAAGAAAACCAAAAGTTTGAAGCTTAGTAGATATTATTTTTAGATATCGGACTTGCTTTAATAATCAAATATCTTTGAAAAGACTTCAGTATAAAAAAAAAGCAAATTGTCTGCGGCGAGAAGACAAGCGACAACGAGAATCCATATATAGAAGCCTGCCGCATGCCGAGTGTAGGGGCCCGCCATGTTCCCTTTACCATGCATACATATAATATATATATATATATATATATATATATATATATATATATAATATATATATAGATATATATATATATATATATATATATATATATATATATATATATACATATATATATATATATATATATATATACATATATATATATATATATATATATATATATATATATTATATATATATATATATAATATATATATATATATATATATATATATATATATATATATATAATATATATATACCATTTCTAGCCGACTATGTTCCTTCCTGTGCTATTTGGGGGGATTACCTTCCATGGCACCTTTCCAGAGCATGTACTTATGGATTTGGGTGGATTATGTCCCTTCCTATACTATTCTAAGGGTTTATGTTCCTTCCTATGCTATTCTAAGGGTTTACGTTCCCTCCCATGCTATTCTAAGGGTTTATGTTCCCTCCCATGCTATTCTATAGTGCTGTGTTCCTTCCTATGCTATTCTAAGAGTTTATGTTCCCTCCCATGCTATTCTATAGCGCTATGTTCCTTCCCGTGCTATTCTAGTACTTTATGTTCCTTCCTGTGATGCTCAAAAGTGTAATAGATACGAACCGTACATTCAACCGCACATTCACGCCTACAAGAATATGCATGTTCCTTACACGTGGACATTGCAAAAAAGCTGGAAACCTATAAAGTGATTAAACACGTTTTGAGAGTATGATTGTTTGTTTTTTTTCTTTTTTTTTTGGCAATTGACATTTTTCTGATAACAAGTACCATTTATTGCGATCGTAGCTCTATGGTGTGGAAGACTTGAAAATAAAATTTTTAACGAGAAATGTCTGAAAAGTGCATGGATGCTACAATCAGAATTGTTTGATTGACTTTTGCAAAAAGGGATAAGGGATCCGCGAATTGGACAGTACGAACGATCTTATTTGAATAATAGGGAAAAAAACAGAGCTAGATAACAATCGCGAATTCGATCGTATGAAGGTGGAGAAAAAACAAAAGGGTTTGTCTTATGACTTGACCTAGCTTTACCTCTCCGATGTGGTCTGTATAATACACAAGTGATGTTTGAACAGTGTTGTCAATTTAAAATAGGGTCTAACGTTTTAGTATACTAAAAAGTTCATACTAAGAGAGATGTAGATGGTAAGAAAAGAATTTTAATAATGAAATTCAGAACAAACCTTAGAAATCCTTGCAAATCAAGTAGTAAGGTGTATGTGAGTACGAACCATTAATGATCATAAGCACCAACGACCCTAACCAGCAGAGACATCAACTCCCCAAAGGTCCCTTATCCCCAAACTCGAAGGACACCCCTCCCTCCAACTTTTTGGCCCCCTCCCCCCATTTTTTGGAATTTTTTTTTTGAAATTTCTTTTAATTTTTTTTATTATTTTTTTAACATGATATATTTTTTCAACTTTTTTTTACATGTCTTCGAATGAGATGAAACATACCTAAAACAAAACAAAAAAAATCACAGTTACATTCTATTGATTTTTCAAAGTTCATTTTGGATTTCTTTCGTTGAAATGCAAGAGTTGGAATATTTCAGTAGTGTTTTGTCGTGGTTTACCTTGTCACACTTACATTCTCATGATTTGTCAAAGTTCATTTCGAATTTCTTTCGTTGAAATGCAAGAGTTGGAACATTTCAGTAGTGTTTTGTCGTGGTTTACCTTGTCACGCTTGCATTCTCTAGATTTTTCAAAGTTCATTTTGGATTTCTTTCATTGAAATGCAAGAGTTGGAATATTTCAGTAGTGTTTTGTTATGGTTTACCTTGTCACAGTTACATTCTCTTGATTTTTCAAAGTTCATTTAGGATTTCTTTCGTTGAAATGCAAGAGTTTGAATATTTCAGTAGTGTTTTGTTATGGTTTACATTGTCACAGTAACATTCTATTGATTTTTCAAAGTTAATTTTTGAATTTCTTTCGTTGAAATGCGAGAGTTGGAATATTTCAGTAGTGTTTTGTTATGGTTTACCTTGTCACAGTTACATTCTCTTGATTTTTCAAAGCTCATTTTGGATTTCTTTCGTTGAAATGCAAGAGTTGGAATATTTCAGTAAGGTTTTGTCGTGGTTTACCTTCTCACACCTACATTCTCTTGATTTGTCAAAGTTCATTTTGGATTTCTTTCATTGAAATGCAAGAGTTGGAATACCTCAGTAGTGTTTTGTTATGGTTTACCTTGTCACAGTTACATTCTCTTGATTTTTCAAAGTTCATTTTGGATTTCTTTCCTTGAAATGCAAAAGTTTGAATATTTCAGTAGTGTTTTGTTATGGTTTACATTGTCACAGAGGCTCATAGGAGAAACTTAATTCCAGTTTTGGATCGAAAAATAAACTATTTCTGTAAAATCCGAGCTAATAAGGGTTTTTGACCGTAAACTCTAGTTTTTTGTAGGAAAATTATGGAAAATACAATTCTCTGGTTCAAATGTGAAACTTAAGTCCATTTTTTGGATCGAAAAATAAACTATTTCCTTAAAATCTGAGTTAATAAGGGTTTTTGATCGTAAACTCTAGTTTTTTTTTGTAAGAAAATTGTGGAAAATACAATTCGTTGGCTCATAGGTGAAACTTAAGTCCAGTTTTGGATCGAAAAATAAAACTATTTCCGTAAAATCTGAGCTAATAAGGGTTTTTGACCGTAAACTGTAGTTTTTTGTAAGAAAATTATGAAAAATACAATTCTCTGGTTCAAATGTGAAACTTAAGTCCATTTTTGGATCCAAAAATAAAACTATTTCCGTAAAATCTGAGCTAATAAGGGTTTTTGACCGTAAACTCTAGTTTTTTGTAAGAAAATTATGGAAAATACAATTCGTTGGCTCATAGGTGAAACTTTAGTCCAGTTTTGGATCGAAAAATAAACTATATCCGTAAAATCTGAGCTAATAAGGGTTTTTGACCGTAAACTCCAGTTTTTTGTAAGAAAATTATGGAAAATACAATTCTCTGGTTCAAATGTGAAACTTAAGTCCAATTTTTGGATCGAAAAATAAAACTATTTCCGTAAAATCTGAGCTAATAAGGGTTTTTGACCGTAAACTCTAGTTTTTTTGTAAGAAAATTATGGAAAATACAATTCTCTGGTTCAAATGTGAAACTCAAGTCCAATTTTTGGATCGAAAAATAAAACTATTTCCGTAAAATCTGAGCTAATAAGGGTTTTTGACCGTAAACTCTAGTTTTTTTGTAAGAAAATTATGGAAAATACAATTCTCTGGTTCAAATGTGAAACTTAAGTCCATTTTTCGTTAAGTGTCAGAGTGAATAAATTCATTATCAACATCCTTTGTCAGATACATCAAATAAAATTGACAAAATCTAAATTTAAGAATGAATAAATGCTTTAACAACATCCTTTATCGGATATGTCAGATAAAATTGACAAAACCTAAGTATGAGAGTGACTAAATTTCTTATCAACATCCTTTACAAAATACATCGAATAAAATTGATAAAATATAAGTGTTAGAGTGAATAAATTTGTTTTATCAACATCCTTTGTCAGATACATCGAATAAAATTGACAAAATCTAAATTTCAGAATGAATAAATTCATTATCAACATCCTTTGTCGGATGTGTCGGATAAAATTGATAAAATATAAGTGTAAGAGTGAATAAATTTTTCTATTAACATCCTTTGTCAGATACATCAAATAAAATTGACAAAATCTAAATTTCAGAATGAATAAATTCATTATCAACATCCTTTTGTCGGATATGTCAGATAAAATTGACAAAATCTAAGTATCAGAGTGAATAATTTTTTTATCAACATCCTTTGCCAGATACATCGAGTAAAATTGATAAAATATAAGTGTCAGAGAGAATATTTTTTTTTATCCACATCCTTTGTCAGATACATCAAATATAATTGACAAAATCTAAATTTCAGAATGAATAAATTCATTATCAACATCCTTTGTCGGATATGTCGGATAAAATTGACAAAATCTAAGTATCAGAGTGACTGAATTCTATATCAACATCCTTTTCTCGGTTACATATGATAAAATTGACAAAATATAAGTGTCAGAGTGAATAAATGTTATTTATCAACATCCTTTGTCAGATACATCAAATAAAATTGACAAAATCTAAATTTCAGAATGAATAAATGCTTTAACAACATCCTTTAGTGGATATGGCGGATCAAATTGACAATATCTAAATTTCAGAATGAATAAATTCTATATCAACATCCTTTGTCGGATATGTTGGATAAAATTGATAAAATATAAGTGTCAGAGTGAATAAATTCATTATCAACATCCTTTGTCAGATACATCAAATAAAATTGACAAAATCTAAATTTCAGAATGAATAAATGCTTTAACAACATCCTTTATCGGATATGTCAGATAAAATTGACAAAATCTAAGTATCAGAGTGACTAAATTCTATATCAACATCCTTTTCTCGGATACATAGGATTAAATTGACAGAATCTAAGTGTCAGTGTGAATAAATTTTTTTTTATCAACATCCTTTGTCAGATACATCAAATAAAATTGACAAAATCTAAATTTCAGAATGAATAAATTCATTATCAACATCCTTTGTCGGATATGTCGGATAAAATTGACAAAATATAAGTGTCAGAGTGAATAATTTTTTTTTTCAACATCCTTTGTCAGATACATCAAATAAAATTGACAAAATCTAAATTTCAGAATGAATAAATGCTTTAACAACATCCTTTATCGGATATGTCGGATAAAATTGTCATAATCTAAGTATCAGAGTGAGTAAATTCTATATCAAAATCCTTTTCTCAGATACATAGGATAAAATTGACATATTCTAAGTGTCAGTGTGAATAGTTTTTTTTTATCAACATACTTTGTCAGATACATCAAATAAAAGTGACAAAATCTAAATTTCAGAATGAATAAATTCATTATCATTATCCTTTGTCGGATATGTCGGATAAAATTGCCAAAATATAAGTGTCAGAGTGAATAATTGTTTTTTATGAACATCCTTTGTCAGATACATCAAATAAAATTGACAAAATCTAAATTTCAGAATGAATAAATGCTTTAACAACATCCTTTATCGGATATGTCGGATAAAATTGACATAATCTAAGTATCAGAGTGACTAAATTCTATATCAACATCCCTTTCTCAGATACATAGGATAAAATTGACAAATTCTAAGTGTTAGAGTGAAATTTTTTTTTATCAACATCCTTTGGCAGACACATCGGATAAAATTGACAGAATCTAAATTTCCGAATGAATAAATTCATTATCAACATCTTTGTCGGATATATCGGATAAAATTGACAAAATCTAAGTATCAGAGTGAATATTTTTTTTAAAAACATCCTTTGCCAGACACATCAAATAAAATTGTTAAAATATAAGTGCCAGAGTGAATAATTTTTTTATCAACATCCTTTGTCAGATACATCAAATAAAATTGACAAAATCTAAATTTCAGAGTAAATGAATGCTTTAACAACATCATTTATCGGATATGTCGGATAAAATTGACAACATCTAAGTATCAGAGTAACTAAATTCTATATCAACATCCTTTTCTCGGATACATAGGATAAAGTTGACAAAATCTGAATTTCAGAATGAATAAATTCATTATCAACATCCTTTGTCGGATATGTCGAATAAAATTGACAAAATCTAAATTTCAGAATGAATAAACGCTATAACAATATCCTTATCGGATATGTCGGATAAAATTGACAACATCTAAGTATCAGAGTAACTAAATTCTATATCAAGATCTTTTTCTCGGATACATAGGATAAAATTGACAAATTCTAAGTGTTAGAGTGAATAAATTTTTTCTATCAACATCCTTTGCCAGATACATCGGATAAAATTGAAAAAATCTAAGTACCAGAGTTAATAAATTCATTATCAACATCCTTTGTCGGATATGTCGGATAAAATTGACAAAATATAAGTATCAGAGTGAATAATCTTTTTTTTATCAACATCCATACAGGTTAATTTAGACGAGGTTACGTGCTCGCACGTAACCTCGTCTAAATTAACCTTAAAAAATGAAATCAAGTTATGTAGACTTTGCATGTCTCTCTCACTATGTATGCGCCGTCGCGGTGTACGCTCCATGTCTTTCTTGTCAATTTTATCCGATACAGCCAACAAATGATGATGATAACGCATTTAAAGAATGTTGATAAAGCATTTATTCACTCTGATACTTAGATTTTGTCAATTTTATCCCATGTATCCAAGAAAATGATATTGATATGGAATTTAATCACCCTGATACTTAGACTTTATCAATTTTATCCGACATATCCGACAAAGGGTGGTGATAATGAATTTATTCACTCTGAAACTCAGATTTTGTCAATTTTATCCGATGTAACTGGCAAAGGATGTTGATAAAAAAAAATATTCACTCTAACACTTAGATTCTGTCAATTTTATCCTATGTATCCGAGAAAAGGATGTTGATGTAGAATTTAGTCACTCTGATACTTAGATTTTGTCAATTTTATCCGAAAAATCCGATGAAGGATGTTGTTAAAGCATTTATTCATTCTGATATTTAAATTTTGTCTATTTTTATTCGATGCATCTGACAAAGGATGTTGATAAAAAAAAAATTATTCACACTCACACTTAGATTCTGTCAATTTTATTCGATGTATCTGGCAAAGGATGTTGATAAAAAATATCATTCACTCTGATACTTATATTTTGTCAATTTTATCCGACATATCCGACAAATGATGTTGATAATGAATTTATTCACTCTGGTACTTAGATTTTGTCAATTTTATCCGATGTATCTGGCAAAGGATGTTGATAAAAAAAAACATTCACTCTAACACTTAGAATTTGTCAATTTTATCCGAGAAAAGGATGTAGATATAGAATTTAGTCACTCTGATACTTAGATTTTGTCAATTTTATCCGACATATCTGATAAAGGATATTGCTATAGCATTTATTCATTCTGAAATTTAGATTTTGTCAATTTTATCCGACATTTTCGACAAAGGATGTTGATAATGAATTTATTCATTCTGAAATTCAGATTTTGTCAATTTTATCCTATGTATCCGGGAAAAGGATGTTGATAAAAAAAATTTTTTCACTCTCACACTTAGATTCTGTCAATTTTATCCTATGTATCCGAGAAAAGGATGTTGATATAGAATTCAGTCACTCTGATACTTAGATTTTGTCAATTTTATCCGACATATCTGACAAAGGATGTTAATAATGAATTTATTCTTTATGAAATTTAGATTTTGTCAATTTTATTTGATGTATCTGACAAAGGATGTTGATAAAAAAATTTATTCACCGTGACACTTATATTTTATCAATTTTACTCGATGTATCTGGCAAAGGATGTTGATAAAAAATTATTCACTCTTATAATTAGATTTTGTCAATTTTATGCGACATATCCGACAAAAGGATGTTGATAATGAATTTATTCATTCTGAAATTTAGATTTTGTCAATTTTATTTGATGTATCTGACAAAGGATGTTGATAAAAAAATTGTTCACACTGACACTTAGATTCTGTCAATTTTATCCTATGTATCCGAGAAAAGGATGTCGATATAGAATTTAATCACTCTGATACTTAAATTTTGTCAATTTTATCCGACATATCCGATAAAAGATGTTGTTAAAGCATTTATTCGTTCTGAAATTTAGATTTTGTAAATTTTGTTTGATGTATCTGACAAAGGATGTTGATAGAAAAATTTATTCACTCTTACACTTATATTTTATCAATTTTATACGATATGTCTGACAAAGGATGTTGATAATGAATTTATTCATTCTGAAATTTAGATTTTGTCAATTCTATTGGATGTATCTGACAAAGGATGTTGATAAAAAAATTTATTCACTCTAACACTTATATTTTATCAATTTTATACGATATGTCTGACAAAGGATGTTGATAAAAATTTAGTCACTCTTATACTTAGATTTTGTCAATTTTATCCGACATATCCGATAAAAGATGTTGTTAAAGCATTTATTCATTCTGAAATTTAGATTTTGTCAATTTTATTTGATGTATCTGACAAAGGATGTTGATAATGAATTTATTTCACTCTGACACTTATATTTTATCAATTTTATTCGATTTATCTGGCAAAGGATGTTGTTAAAAAAAATATTCTTTCTGATATTTAGATTTTGTCAATTTTATCCGACATATCTGACAAAGGATGTCGCTAATGAATTTATTCATTCTGAAATTTAGATTCTGTCAATTTTATCCGATGTATCTGCCAAAGGATGTTGATAAAAAAATTTATTCACTCTAACACTTAGAATTTGTCAATTTTATCCTATGTATCTGAGAAAAGGATGTTGATATAGAATTTAGTCACTCTGATACTTAGATTTTGTCAATTTTATCCGACATATCCGATAAAGGATGTTGTTAAAGCATTTATTCATTCTGAAATTTAGATTTTGTCAATTTTATTTGATGTATCTGACAAAGGATGTTGATTAAAAAAAAATTATTCACTCTGACACTTATATTCTGGCAATTTTATCTGACATATCCGACAAAGGATGTTGAAAATGAATTTATTAATTCTGAAATTTAGATTTTGTCAATTTTATTTGATGTATCTGACAAAGGATGTTGATAAAAAAAAATTATTCACACTGACACGTAGAATTTGTCAATTTTATCCTATGTATCTGAGAAAAGGATGTTGATATAGAATTTACTCACTCTGATACTTAGATTATGACAATTTTATCCGACATATCCGATAAAGGATTTTGTTAAAGCAAATATTCACTCAGAAATTTGGATTTTGTCAATTTTATCTGGTGTATCTGACAAAGGATGTTGATAAAAAAAAAAATCACACTGACACTTAGATTCTGTCAATTTTATCCTTGTATCCGAAAAAAGGAAGTTGATATAGAATTTAGTCACTCTGATACTTAGATTTTGTCAATTTTATCTGACATATCCGATAAAGGATGCTGTTAAAGCATTTATTCATTCTGAAATTTAGATTTTGACAAATTTATCCGATGTATCTGCCAAAGGATGTTGATAAAAAAAAATTAGTCACTCTGACACTTATATTTTGTCAATTTTATCCGACATATCCGACAAAGGATGTTGATATAGAATTTATTCATTCTGAAATTTAGATATTGTCAATTTTATCCACCATATCCAATAAAGGATTTTGTTAAAGCATTTATTCATTCTGAAATTAGATTTTGTCAATTTTTCTTGATGTATCTGACAAAGAATGTTGATAAAAAAAACTTATTCACTCTGACACTTATATTTTGTCAATTTTATCCGACATATCCGACAAAGGATGTTGATAGTGAATTTATTCATTCTGAAATTTAGATTTTGTCAATTTTATTTGATGTATTTGACAAAGGATGTTGATAAAAAAATTTGTTCACACTGACACTTAGATTCTGTCAATTTTATCCTATGTATCCGAGAAAAGGATGTTGATATAGAATTCAGTCTCTCTGATACTTAGATTTTGTCAATTTTATCCGACATATCCGACAAAGGATGCTGATAATGAATTTATTCATTCTGAAATTTAGATTTTGTCAATTTTATTTGATGCATCTGACAAAGGATGTTGATAAAAAAAATTTATTCACTGTGACACTTATATTTTATCAATTTTACTCGATGTATCTGGCAAAGGATGTTGATAAAAAAAATTATTCACTCTCATACTTAGATTTTGTCAATTTTATCCGACATATCCGACAAAAGGATGTTGATAATGAATTTATTCATTCTGAAATTTAGATTTTGTCAATTTTATTTGATGTATCTGACAAAGGATGTTGATAAAAAAAATTGTTCACACTGACACTTAGATTCTGTCAATTTTATCCTATGTATCCGAGAAAAGGATGTTGATATAGAATTTAATCACTCTGATACTTAGATTTTGTCAATTTTATCCGACATATCCGATAAAGGATGTTGTTAAAGCATTTATTCGTTCTGAAATTTAGATTTTGTCAATTTTATTTGATGTATCTGACAAAGGATGTTGATAGAAAAATTTATTCACTCTTACACTTATATTTTATCAATTTTATCCGACATATCCGGCAAAGGATGTTGATAATGAATTTATTCATTCTGAAATTTAGATTTTCTCAATTTTATTTGATGTATCTGACAAAGGATGTTGATAAAACAAATTTATTCACTCTAACACTTATAAATTATCAATTTTATTCGATGTATCTGGCAAAAGATGTTGATACAAATTTAGTCACTCTGAACTTAGATTTTGTCAATTTTATCTGAAATATCCGATAAAAGATGTTGTTAAAGCATTTATTCATTCTGAAATTTAGATTTTGTCAATTTTATTTGATGTATCTGACAAAGGATGTTGATAATGAATTTATTCACTCTGGCACTTAACGAAAAATGGACTTAAGTTTCACATTTGAACCAGAGAATTGTATTTTCCATAATTTTCTTACAAAAAACTAGAGTTTACGGTCAAAAATCCTTATTAGCTCAGATTTTACGGAAATAGTTTTATTTTTCGATCCAAAAATTGGACTTAAGTTTCACATTTGAACCAGAGAATTGTATTTTCCATAATTTTCTTACAAAAAACTAGAGTTTACGGTCAAAAACCCTTATTAGCTTAGATTTTACGGATATAGTTTATTTTTCGATCCAAAACTGGACTTAAGTTTCACCTATAAGCCAACGAATTGTATTTTCCATAATTTTCCTACAAAAAACTAGAGTTTACGATCGAAAACCCTTATTAGCTCAGATTTTACGGAAATAGTTTTATTTTTTGATCCAAAAATGGACTTAAGTTTCACATTTGAACCAGAGAATTGTATTTTCCATAATTTTCTTACAAAAAACTAGAGTTTACGGTCAAAAACCCTTATTAGCTCAGATTTTACGGAAATAGTTTTATTTTTCGTTCCAAAAATGGACTTAAGTTTCACCTATGAGCCAACGAATTGTATTTTCCATAATTTCCTTACAAAAAATAGAGTTTACGGTCAAAAACCCTTATTAACTCCGATTTTAGGGAAATAGTTTATTTTTCGATCCAAAAAATGGACTTAAGTTTCACATTTGAACCAGAGAATTGTATTTTCCTTAATTTTCCTACAAAAAACTAGAGTTTGAGGTCAAAAACCCTTATTAGCTCAGATTTTACAGAAATAGTTTATTTTTCGATACCAAAACTGGACTTAAATCTCACCTATGAGCCTCTGTGACAATGTAAACCATAACAAAACACTACTGAAATATTCAAAATCTTGCATTTCAAGGAAAGAAATCCAAAATGAACTTTGAAAAATCAAGAGAATGTAACTGTGACAAGGTAAACCATAAAAAACACTACTGAAATATTCCAGCTCTTGCATTTCAATGAAAGAAATCCAAATTGAACTTTGAAAAATCAAGAGAATGTAGGTGTGAGAAGGTAAACCACGACAAAACACTACTGATATATTCCAACTCTTGCATTTCAACGAAAGAAATCCAAAATGAACTTTGAAAAATCAAGAGAATGTAACTGTGACAAGGTAAACCATAACAAAACACTACTGAAATGTTCCAACTCTTGCATTTCAATGAAAGAAATTCAAAAATGAACTTTGAAAAATCAATAGAATGTAACTGTGACAATGTAAACCATAACAAAACACTACTGAAATATTCAAACTCTTGCATTTCAACGAAAGAAATCCAAAATGAACTTTGAAAAATCAATAGAATGTAACTGTGACAAGGTAAACCATAACAAAACACTACTGAAATATTCCAACTCTTGCATTTCAATGAAAGAAATCCAAAATGAACTTTGAAAAATCAAGAGAATGTAAGTGTGACAAGGTAAACCACGACAAAACACTACTGAAATATTCCAACTCTTGCATTTCAACGAAAGAAATCCGAAATGAACTTTGAAAAATCATGAGAATGTAAGTGTGACAAGGTAAACCACGACAAAACACTATTGAAATATTCCAACTCTTGCATTTCAACGAAAGAAATTCAAAATGAACTTTGAAAAATCAATAGAATGTAACTATGATTTTTTTGTTTTGTTTTAAGTATGTTTCATCTCACTCGAAGACATGTAAAAAAAAAGTTGAAAAAATATATTATGTTAAAAAAAATAATAAAAAAAATTTAAAAAAAATTCAAAAAAATTCCAAAAAATGGGGGGAGGGGGCCGAAAAGTTGGAGGGAGGGGTGTCCTTCGATTTTGGGGATAAGTGACCTTTGGGGAGTTGATGTTTCTGCTGGTTAGGGTCGTTGGTGCTTATGATCATTGATGGTTCGTACTCACATACACCTTACTACTTGATTTGCAAGGATTTCTAAGGTTTGTTCTAAATTTCATTATTGAAATTTTTTTCTTACCATCTACATCTCTCTTAGTATCAACTTTTTAGTATACTAAAACGTTAGACCCTATTTTAAAATCACAACACTGTTCAAACATCACTTGTGTAGTATACAGACCACATCGGAGAGGTAAAGCTAGGTCAAGTCATAAGACCACCCCTTTTGTTTTTTCTCCACCTTCATACGATCGAATTCGCGAATGTTATCTAGCTAAGTTTTTTTCCCTATTATTCAAATAAAATCGTTCGTACAGTCCTATTCGCGAATCCCTTATCCTTTTTTGCAAATGTCAATCAAACAACTCTGATTGTAGCATCCATGCACTTTTCAGACATTTCTCGTTAAAAATTTTATTTTCAAGTCTTCCACACCATAGAGCTACGATCGCAATAAATGGTACTTGTTATCAGAAAAATGTCAATTGCCAAAAAAAAAAGAAAAAAAACAAACAATCATACTCTCAAAACGTGTTTAATCACTTTATAGGTTGCCATCTTTTTTGCAATGTCCACGTGGAAGGAACATGTTGAATAGCACGGGAAGGAAAATAGCGCTATAGAATAGCATGGGAGGGAACATAAACTCTTAGATTAGCATAGGAAGGAACATAGCCCTATAGAATAGCATGGGAGGGAACATTAAACCCTTAGAATAGCATGGGAGGGAACATAAACCCATAGAATAGCATAGGAAGGACCATAAACCCTTAGAATAGTATAGGAAGGGACATAATCCACCCAAATCCATAAGTACATGCTCTGGAAAGGTGCCATGGAACGTAATCCCCCCAAATAGCACAGGAAGGAACATAGTCGGCTAGAAATGGTACCTACTACTCTACTTATATATATATATATATATATATATATATATATATATATATATATATATATATATATATATATATATATATATATATATATATATATATTATATTATAATATATATATATATATATATATATATATATATATATATATATATATATATATATATATATATATATCTATATATATATATATATATAGATATATTATATATATATTATATATATATATAAGAACAGCATTGATACCGTTAGTTCTGAAACAAGACAAGGAAAAGAAACAGAAAAAGAAACAGAACAGGAAAAGAATCAGAGGTTAACATAAAAAAAAAATAAAAAAGTTGAAATCAAAAGAAACTAATTAGATTTTTCCCAAACGGTATTTGATTTCCATCAAAATAATCGTTTAAGTTTTTTTCTTTTTAGCTTGATGATTACAAATCTGAGGCTAAAGTTACAAAATAGAAGTCCGAAAACATATGGTGTTACGTGTATACTTCAAAAATGGTATTGCAAGTTGTACAAAAGTTGATATTTAAGCCACAACTGCATGGGGTGAGTTTACATGCTACCAATTCGGCTTGTGAATGAACGGCGAGTCGGTGACTACGCTACTAGTCAAGTAGCCACAAAATTTCCAACTTGCTGAGTTTCTGCTTTCAAGTCGAGAGTTTCTGCTTTCAAGTTTCTGCTTTCAAGGGTTATAAGCAGGCAAGCAAACTGGCAAACATTTCGAATTGAAAACTTATTAATATTTGAAATCGCCCAAGATATATAACGTTTTCCTAGCCTAATTGACAAATTTTGTTCTTAGAACAATAAATAAGAGAAATATAGATATCATAGGCAGCGCTATTGTAAAGAACGATTTTGGCACAATGTATTTTTATTATTATTTCTTTTTTTTGTTTAGACTGGGGCACTTCGTATCGAAGGCGTTGTCGTAGAAACTTCAAAAAGGGCCCATTCGATTGGAAATTGGAAGGGCTTGTGCCCTTATTAATGGCCGAAAGTGATTCTAGGGCAACTAACACCCCTTCCACGCCCATCATTTCCCCCAACACATCTAATCAAAATTTTGAGATAGCCATTTTGTTCTGGAATTATTTCCAGAACAAATATTTCCAGATTATAGATCTGGAAATTATGTCTTTGAGGAGGACACCCCCCCCCCAAGCCTTCAGTCCAAGGGTTGTAAGTTATGCCCTGGGGGCATCTAAGGTTTTTATAGAAAGCGCTGTCGTAGAAACTTCAGAAAGGGCTGATTCGATTGAAAACTCAAAGGGCTAGTGTCCTTTTTAATAGTCGAAAGTTATTGGAGTACAACTAACCCCCCTCTCACGCCCACCATTTCACGAAACACATGCAATCAAAACTTTGATAAAGCCATTTTTTTCTGGAAATTATTTCCAGAACAAATATTTCCAGATTATAGATCTGGAAATTATGTCTTTGAGGAGGACACCCCCCCCCCGAGCCTTCAGGGCAAGGGTTCTAAGTTATGCCCTGGGGGCATCTAAGGTTTTTATAGAAAGCGCTGTCGTAGAAACTTCAGAAAGCGCTGATTCGATTGAAAACTCAAAGGGCTAGTGCCCTTTTTAATAGTCGAAATTGATTGGAGGGCAACTAAATACCCCTCTCGCGCCCACCATTTCACAAAACACATGCAATCGAATTTCTGAGATAGCCATTTTGTTCAACATAGTTGAAAGTTCTGGAAATTATGTCTTTGATGATGACAAACCCCCCAGAGCCCTCAGGGCAAGGGTTGTAAGTTATGCCCTGGGGGCATAATAGGTGTTTATAGAAAGCGTTGTCGTAAAAACTTCAAAAAAGGCCCGAGCCCTTTTTAATAGTTGAAAGTCATTAGAGGGCAACTAGCCCCCCTATAACGCCCACCATATCCCCAAACACACACAATCAAATTTTTATATATCCATTTTGTTCAACGCAGTTGAAAGTTCTGGAAATTAGGCCTTTGAGGATGATACCCCCCTCAGAGTCCTCAGGGTAAGGGTTGTAAATTTATGCCCTGGGGGCATATAAGGTTTTTTAGAGAAAGTGTTGGTGAAGAAAACTTTAAGGAGGCCTTATTTGATTGGAAATTGAAAGGGCTAGTGCCCTTTTTAAAGTCGAAAGTGATTGGAGAGAAACTAACTCTCACGCCCACTATTTCCCCAAACACACCCAATCAAAATTTTGAGATAGCCATTTTGTTCAACATAGTTGAAAGTTCTGGAAATTATGTCTTTGAGGATGACAAACCCCCCAGAGCCCTCAGGGCAAGGGTTGTAAGTTATGCCCTGGAGGCATATGAGGTTTTATAGATAGCGCTGTTGTAGAAACTTCAAATAGGGCTCATTCAATTGGAAATTGAAAGGGCTAGTGCCGTTTTTAATAGTCGAAAGAATTGGAGGGCAACTAAACCCCCTATCACGCCTACAATTTCCCCAAACACAACCAATCCAAATTTTGAGATAGCCATTTTTTTCAACGTAGTTGAAAGTTCTGGAAATTAGGTCTTTGAAGATGACAACTCCCCACAGCCCTCAGGACAAGGGTTGTAAGTTATGCCCTGGGGACATATAAGGCATCCATAAAAAGCGTTGCCGTATAAAACTTCAAAAAGGGCTTATTCGATTGGAAATAGGAAGTGCTAGTGCCCTTTTTAATAGTTGAAAGTGATAGGAGGGCAACTAACCCCCCTCTCACGCCCATCATTTTCCCAAGCACACCCAATCAAGTTTTTTAGATAGTCATTTTGTTCAACATAGTTGAAAGTTCTAGAAATTATGTCTTTGAGGATGACAAACCCCCCAGCGCCCTCAGGGCAAGGGTTGTAAGTTATGCCCTGGGGGCATATAAGGTGTTTATAGAAAGTGTTGTCGTAAAAACTTCAAAAAGGGCTCATTCGATTGGAAATTGAAAGGGCTAGTGCCCTTTTTAATAGTTGAAAGTGATTGGAGGGCAACTAGCCCCGCTCTCACGCCCACCAATTCCCCAAACACAAACACACACAATCAAAATTTTTATATATCCATTTGTTCAACGCAGTTGAAAGTTCTAGAAATTATGTCTTTGAGGATGACAAACCCCCCAGCGCCCTCAGGGCAAGGGTTGTAAGTTATGCCCTGGGGGCATATAAGGTGTTTAGAGAAAGCGCTGGTGAAGAAAACTTCAAAGAGGCCTCATTTGATTGGGAATCGAAACGGCTAGTGCCCTTTTTAAAGTCGAAAGTGATTGGAGAGAAACTAACTCTCACACCCACCATTTCACTAAACACACCCCATCAAAATTGTGAGACAGTCATTTTGTTCAACATAGTTGAAAGTTCTGGAAATTATGTCTTTGAGGATGACAAACCCCCACACACTCCTCAGGGCAAGGGTTGTAAGTTATGTCCTGGAGGGATATAAGGTTTTATAGATAGCGCTGATGTAGAAACTTCAAAAAAGGCTCATTCAATTGGAAATTGAAAGGGCTAGTGCCGTTTTTAATAGTCAAAAGTAAATGGAGGGCAACTAAAACCCCTATCACGCCCACAATTTCCCCAAACACAACCAATCCAAATTTTGAGATAGCCATTTTCAACATAGTTGAAAATTCTGGAAATTATTTCTTTTAGGATGACACCCCCCCCCCCACAGCCTTCTGGGTAAGGGTTCTAAGTTATGCCCTGGTGGCATATAAGATATTTATAGAAAGCATCCCTTTTTAATAGTCGAAAGTGATTTGAGGGCAACTAACCTCCCTCTCACGCCCACCATTTCCCCAAACACATCCAATCAAAATTTTGAGATAGCAATTTTGTTCAACGTAGTTGAAAGTTTTGGAAATTGTGTCTTTGAGAATGACAAGCCCCCCTACACCCCTCAAGGCAAGGGTTGTAAGTTATGCCCTAGGGTCATATATGGTTCTTATAGATAGTATTGTCGTAGAAACTTCAAAAAGGGCTCACTCAATTGGACAACGAAAGGGCTAGTGCCCTTTTTAAAAGTCAAAAGTAATTGGAGGGCAACTAACCCCGCTCTCACACCCACCATTTCCACAAACATATCCAATCAAAGTTTTGAGGTAGCCATTTTTTCAACATAGTTGAAAGTTGTGGAAATTATGTCTTTGAGGATGACAACTCCCCACGTCCCTCAGGAGAAGGACTGTAAGTTATGCCCTGGGGGCATGTAATGTTTTTATAGAAAGGGCTGTCGTAGAAACTTCATAAAAGGGGTCATTCGATTGGAAGTTGAAAGGGCTAGTGCCCTTTGTAATAGTAGAAGTTATTGGAGGGCAACTAACCCCCCTCTTACGCCCACCATTTCCACAAACACATCCTATTAAAATTCTAAGATAGCCATTTTTCTCAACGTAGTTAAAAGTTCGAAAATTAGGTATTTGAGGATGACAACCCCCCCCCCCACAGACCTCAGGGTAAGGGTTGTAAGTTATGCCCGGGGGGCATACAAGGCTTTTATAGAAAGCGTTGATTTGGAAACTTCAAAAAGGGCTCATTTAGTTGTAAATTGAAAAGGCTAGTGCCCTTTTGAATAGTCAAAAGTGATTGAAGGGCAACTAACCCCCCTCTCACGCCCACCATTTCCCCAAGCACATCAAATAAAAATTTTGAGATTGCCATTTTGTTCAACGTAGTTTAAAGTTGTTGGAAATAAGGTCTTTGAGGATGCCAACCCCTTCCCCCTACAAGCCACAGGGTAAGGGTTACAAGCTATGCTTTCTGGGCAAATAAGATTTTTGTAGAAAGTGTTGTAGTAGAAACTTCATAAAGGGCTCATTCGATTGGAAATTGAAAGGGCTAGTGTCCTTTTTAACAGTGGGAAGTGATTGGCGGGCAACTAACCCCCCTCTTGCGCCGCCATTTCCCAGAACACGTTCAATCAAAGTTTGAGATAGCCATTTTGTTCATATTAGTTGAAAGGTCTGGAAATTATGTCTTTGAGGATTAAAAACCCCTTACAGCCCCCTGGGCAAAGGTTGTAAGTTATGCCCTGCGGGCATATAAGGTTCTTATAGAAATCGTTGTGATAGAAACTTCAAAAAGGGCTCATTTAAATGAGAATTGAGAGAGCTAGTTCCCTTATTAATAGTCAATAGTGATCGGAGGGTAAATGTCCCCCTCCCCCCCGCACGCCCATCCTTTCCCCAAACACCTCCAACCAACATTATTATATAGCCATTTTGTTGAACTTAGTTGAAGGGTCTGAAAACTGAGTATGACAATCCCCCCTCCCTAACAACCGTCAGGGCCAATGTTGTAAGTTATGTCCTGAGGGCATATAAGGTTCTTATAGAAAGTGGTGTCGTAAAATCTTCAAAAAGGACTCATTGGATTGGAAACTGAGAGGGCTCTAGCCCTTTTTAATAGTCGAAAGTAATTGGAGGGAAATCCCCCCCGCCCACGCCCATCGTTTCCCCAAACATTTCCAATTAACATATTGATACGGTCATTTTGTTCAACGTAATTAAAAGGTCTGGAAATTTTGTCTTTGAGGATGACAACCCTCCCATTCTTATTAGGCGAAAGTGATCAGAGGGCAAATGCCCCCCCACGCCCATCATTTCCCCAAACACTTCCAATCAAAACTTTGAGATAGCCATTTTGTTCAACGCATCGGAAAGGTCTGAAAATTATGTGTTTGAGTATAACAAATCTTCCCAGCCCTCAGAGCAAGGGTTGAAAGTTATGCCCTGGGGGCATATAAGGTTTTTATAGAAAGCATGGCCATATAAATTTCGGAGGGGGTTCATTGCATTGATAATCAGACGCTAGTGCTCTTTTCAAGATTCAAAGTCATTGGAAGGCAGCTATCCCCCCCCCACACACACACACGTCGTATTGTCCCGAAATGCATCTAATAGAAATTTGAGATAGCCATTCTCTTCCAAATAGTCTAAATATCATATAACAAGGCTTTTGGGGTTGAAATAAACCCCAGAGATTAGGGGCAAGGGTTGTAAGTCATGCCCAGGTGGTACTTAAGGTTCTTATGGAAGGAATTGCTCTTTAACATTAGAGGCTCAGTTTTTTTCCCTAAAAAAGACTATGTCAATATAAAACGAACAGAAATTAATTAAAAAAACTTCTTCTGCAAAATAATTTTTTCAAAGAAAGTAAAGAACTCTATTAAACCAAAAATGAATAAAAATAGAATCAAATAATCTACCAAGCATACAACTACCACAAATCAGAATCAATAGCTAAATGACACCCAAAACAAACAGAAACTAAAATAAATAACAGTGTCAAAGTCAAAACGAGCAGAAATTGATATGAGTAGGGTTCTAAAACCTTATGCTTTCTAAAAGAATGAATATAATTTGTACTTTACTGAAAAAATTCTTTTCAGTCTTTTAATTTTTATAACTTTAAGAAATCAAAAATTAATTAAGATTTTAAGGAATAAATATCAGCATAAGTTATATTAAACTGACAATGCATATTTTATTCAGTAAATTCATTTGATTTTTTCAGTAAAGTACAAATTATATTTCAGTTGCATCCAGTCCCCTGGATGCAACGCCCCCTAACTTTTTTGGCATTCGTTGATATTTTCACCGAAGGCAGAAATTTCTGTAGAAATCTTGCAATATCGGCAGAAATTTTGCAAAATTCCTGATTTCTGCCAAAAATTCGGCAGAAATCAGGTAGTGATTCGGTAAAATCTAATAAGTTCACCCTCCTCCCCCTAATGAAAAGAGGCTCGGGATGCCCCTGGGTGCCTCAACTATCCCCTTACTTTTCCATTGCCAACTTCTAAGCAGAAACGTAGGCATTTTGAATGTTGTTTGAATCGGAATCGTGCAAAGATTTTCAATTGGCATGAATATGGACAAAAAAGGGATAAGAGGCCCCACAATCGCGTCTCCTAACTGCCATTTTTCTGCTCTTCGACTGTCAATGTAGGAATTTTCCACCTTTTTTTTATCCTGAATCAATCAAAGATTTTCAGTCTGCATGATTGGAACACCAAAGTGTTCCAATCTTGCCTAAAAACGCTCCCTCTATCTCTTCATCTCTTTTTTTCTTATTTTTTAGTGGAATTGTTATAGAAGCTTTTAAGGGATCAAGCATGCTGTCATGTTTGAACTGAAGCCATGCAAGCATTTGAAATGGATATGATTAGAGACAAAATATGAGGATTTGAAGACAGAAACTGATTGCTCCCCTCTTTTTATCCCTAATTTTTTTCTTTTTGCAAAGATGTTGCAGTTTGTTTGAAGCAGTATCACACAAGAGGTTTTGACCTATATTGCCAAGGCATAAAGTGGGCCTATACCAGATCCAATATTCGCCCACTTTCAATCAGCAATCTTGTAATAGAAGGGACAGCATGTTAAAACTTGTTTGAAATTTTAAATAGGCCTTAGGCCCTTCCAGTACACCCACTAAAATTTTGGCATAGAGAAAAGCATTTTGCGCAATATCTTCACCAGAATCATGTGAAAAGTTTTAATCTGAATAGCTAGGGGATCATGCTGAAAAATAAGGTGTTTCATTTGTTCTTGATAAATTGGGTGGAAAAGTCAAAGCTTTGCTTAAACAGCAGGCTATCAGGAAAGCAGGAGGGGGACTGTATCTCACATATACAGGGATTTCTTTGTTTGTTTTAAGTTGGAAAGGTGTTTTTTATTTCCATCTCAAAAAAATAGTCTGCTAATTTAGTTTCTGATTCTTTTATTAATATATTCTTAAATATATGAGGGACTGCTGTCCCTCCAGCCTTTCAGTTCTTCAAGAAAAAGGACTATCTGCTTTTCAGGATAAAATAGAACTTTCTTAAATGAAAGCGAATCACTTAAAAGTGATGTGTAATCTTTTATTTTTCTGTGTGTTCTGTAAACTCAAATTTTTGACTAGCAACAAGTTCAACTTTTTATCAAAATGCTTTAACATTTAAAAATTAATGTTTCCCATCAAAAACTATATTCTTCGCAATAGACGGGCGATTCAGCCTTTCCACACATTATTTTACACTTAATGTAAATATATTCCTCAAAATGAGGGGAGGTTATAGGTTAATTTTTCTTTTTTTTTATTCCTAAATTTGCAGCGCCCGGTATAATTAAATATCTGATAAGCCGCTAGTCTTTTATCGAGGTTTTAGATGACTATTGAACCTTCTTTTGAAACATTCAAAAGAGAAATTTTTAGGGATAACTTTACCTGGAAGATCATTCCAAACCTAAGTGCAACGTCGAATGACGTTATTCTTTAAATACTCTGTTTACGCTGTGCAAACATCAAGATGATTGAACCGAGCTGTTTGCCTTCGTGTCTGACTTGTTGGTTGGATAATGGTGGGTGGGGGGGCAATACGAGAAAGCTCTAGAAAAGGAGGTGAAGTTATGTACTTGTAGAAAAGAGCCATCGACATTACATCAAACCTCTTACTAACAGACTGGAGAAAGTCACGGGGAATGACTGAACCTGCCCTGTTGATCCTATTTTGGAAATTTTGGAGCGGTACGAACAATGCCTTTGGAGCACCAGCATACAGCGGGTATCAATTCTTCGTAATGGGTCTGATGCAAGACTTAAAGTAAGATGATCAAGTTGAACAATAGAAGGTTTTTGCAGCGAAGGATGATCCCCAGCTTTCCTGCACAAGATTTTTTTCACCAGATCGAGGTGAGTTTTCCAAGAAAGAACTAGGAGACGTAGATTTCGAGGTGACGAAGCGCGTCGACTTTCTTTATAGCTTCGTTCAAGAAGATGAAGCTGCGGTGTATGCGTGGTATTTTTTATCAGGAGATCATCAGCTCTTTTGTTTTTAATTTATTGAAACTGACCATCCTGGCATCGGACCACTTTCAGATTTCCAAAAGATCCGTCTGTAGCGGCAGAGAGGCTTGGGTTTGATTTTCATGTTTTAAGGTGACTACATTTGTCGTGGTGTCGTCGGAAATGTTATACAAAGGGCTCGCAAGGCTATCTCCCTTGTCATTTATGTAGAGAATAAAAACCACAGGTCCAAATATACTATCCTGGGGTACACCTTCTTTTATCGAATATTTAAGGGAAAGGAACTTGTCCAGAACAAACGGCAGTGAACAATCAGAAAGAAAGCTCCTTTAACACCTTTAACTAAGGTCCTCTGACACTACACGTGAAAAGTTTCTTCAGTTGGCCACGAGGCATACTCTATAAAAAGCCTAAATAATGTCGAATAGTAATAACGTAATATTGTGTCTCTTTGCTAGAAGGTAAATCCACTTCTACTCTTGGGCCATTAAGCAGTCAAGTGTAAGAATGCCTTATTATTACACTTAATAAATTTATTTATTTTTAGTGACTCAATTCCAGCAAAAGTTAAAATTGATTTGATCCAATAAATCAAACATAAACCTTCTATTTCACATAGCTTAATTTAGAAATACGTTCGCCCATTATAGGTCGGCCGTAATAAATTATCAAGTCACAAATTGAAGTGACGTCTCTTTGTTTCAAGTATTGAATAGCATTTGAAAACCAAATCAAACAGTTCGTGGTAACGAACTGTAAGTAAGGAGCGACCCGGCTCAATGGTAACCGAAACTCTAAAAAACGGAATTTTGATACCAACAGATACATCAAAACAATCATATTTTAATGCTGATTTCAAATATATAAGTTTCATCAAGTTTAGTCTTACTTATCAAAGGTTAAGCCGCTGAGAAAATTTGGCTGATTTCAGAAAAAAGGGGGAAAGACCCCCTAAAAATTATAGAACCTTACTGAAAATCACACCGTCATATTCAGCGTATAAGAGAACTCTACTGTAGAAGTTTCAAGCCCCTATCTTCAAAAATGTGGAATTTTGCATTTTTTGCCAGAAGAAAGATCAGGGATGCGTGTTTATTTTATTTTTTTATTTTTTTTTCCCAGGGGTGATCGTATTGACCCAGTGGTCCTAGAATATCATGGCAGGGCTCATTTGAACGGAAGTTAAAAGTTCTAGTGCCCTTTTCAAGTGACCAAAAAATGGAGGGCAACTAGGCCCCCTCCCACGCTCAATTTTTTCCCAAAGTCACCCGATCAAGATTTTGAGATAGCCATTTTGTTCAGCATGGTCGAAAATATGATAACTATGTCTTTTAGGATGATTTAATTCCCCGAAGTACCCGGGGGGAGGGCTGAAATTTATGAACTTTACCCAATGTTAACATATAGTATTGGTTATTGAGAAGTATACAGACGTTTTCAGGGGGGATTTTTTCTGGTAGTGGGGGGGGGGGGGGTTCGAGGTTATATCGGAGGATCTTTAAGGAAATTTTCATGGGGGAAGGGACCTTTCTATGAAGGGGGCGCCGGATTTCCCATCATTATTAAAGAAAAAGATCAGAAATTAAATAAAAAAAAACAAGTTTTTCAACTGAAAGTAAGGAGCAACATCAAAACTTAAAACGAACAGAAAATATTAAGTATATGATTGGGTTCACCTCCTAGTCAATACCTAGCTCTTTAAGCCAAAATTTTCTTAGTAATTTCATAAGAGCTATTTATTCTAATTAACGACCTTTGTGATTAAGGGGGTCTTTTTTTAAGAATTGGAACAACATTCGAACTTTAGCTTAAAGAGCTAAAGTTTTAGCTTAAAGAGCTACTAGGGGGCGAACCCCCTAATATACGCATTAAAAATCTATGAATATAGAAGTTCCTTACGTAAGTTAATTCGTAAGTTACGTGTATTTATTACTAATAAAAACGTTCGTAAATAAAATTAAAAAAGTTTCGAGAAAGCCATTTAACCAAATAAAAGTAAAATTAATACGCAAATTTTATTTTAATTATTCATGTACGGTGAGCCAAAATCAAAACCTGCATTAATTCAAAAACGTTCAAAAATTAAAAAAAAAACAAGTTTTTTTTAACTGAAAGTAAGGAACGACGTTAAAACTTACAACGAACAGAAATTATTCCGTATATGAAAGGGGCTGTCCCTTCCTCAACGCCTCGCTCTTTACGCTAAATTTTGACTTTCTCACAACTCTATTTTTTTTAACAATAAAAAGTTTTAGCGTAAAGAGCGAGGCGTTGAGGAGGGGACAGCCCCTTTCATATACGGAATAATTTCTGTTCGTTTTAAGTTTTAACGTCGTTCCTTACTTTCAATTAAAAAAACTTGTTTTTTTTTAATAAATAACAAGATCTAATTTAGTCTAGTCCTACTAGGGATAAATAGTCAAAAAATGGCAATTGTGAAATTATGTGTTTTTAGAACAGGTTCTGAGATATAGGGAAACTGCTTATTTAAATGAAGACTAGGGATTGGCTAAAATTTAGAGAAAGGACGTTACAAAAAAGTCACTAAGTGAATTATTATTAAGTACCAAAGGTTCTTGTAGTCAAAACTTAATTTTCAATTGAATTAGGGAAGCCAATTTAATTAATTAGGGAAAAAATCTTGTACGTTCATCTGAAAATCGGACAGAGTTACAATTGTGACATTTCTGAGCATATAGTTTATTGTTGTTTACAAATAAATTGCATCTATGTGAACTCAGGGATATACCCACTCTAAATGAACTGCTTACCTAAAAGGGACGCAAACACCATAACAAAGCAGGTACCTAGATATACATCTATTGACTTTACATAAGAAATTTTGGGCAGCGCTGCGTTAGTACTTGACATCAACGTTGTCATCGTCAGAACAGTTGTTACACCAAGTGAAACTCTGGCGGGAGTCGCTCCTCGGTTTAACCAAAATGAAACCCACGAGATAATAACAATCAGACTAGATGGCACGTATATTTGAATCAAGTAGTATCCCATGGAGCGCACAAACTGAATTTCACAGCCGAGTCGTGAATAGTTGCCTAGAAAGGAATACCACTTTTCACGTAAAATACGTAGTATTGGGTAAAAAATTGGGGAAGATTTTCCAGCTTAAGGACAAATTATAATTGTTACCATTGGATGTCATAGCGCTTGCTTATTTAGTGATATGATTGTTTCATTCTGAATTTCAAAATATATTGAACATGAAGTAGTGTTTACCTTAGTAATATCAAACTCCTTTGAGCATATGTTCGTACACATTACCTTTAACCTCATCAGTCTGTCAGTTTCTTCTAGGTATTAAAGATAACTATATCAAGCAGTTTTTAAATAGATCGGTACGGAGGAGGTGCATAGCAGTATTGGCCTCAAGAGGGCTTGGTGCTGCAGTGAATTGTTAGTATTAGTTGTAGCAGTAGTATCAAGGAATTTGTTAAGCTACATTGTTGGATTGTTAGTATGTTAAACTAATTGATAGAGTTAAACCGTTATCTTGAAGCTAAACGTCATCTTAAAAAGTAAAAAAAAAATGGGAATCTATCTTCTAGTGAAAAAGACATTCACGAGCAGCTGGGTCGTTTTTGCTATCAGAAGCAAAAAAAAAAAAAAAATGTAAAATAGGAACGAGGAGGAATTTCAGTAAAAAAAAAAAAAAAATGGCCGAAATATTTGACCCCAAACAGCCTAAGAAGGCGTAGCTTTCTTTTTGACGGTACAGTTGTCTTTGAGAATCACCATAGTAGTGTTTGAATTTTAACGGGCGAAAAATGCTGTCAAATGTAACTAAATTGTTTCACTTATTCATTTTCACAATTCGACCAGGCAATACCAACGAAAAGGTGATTTTGCCCTAAAAAAAAGACTTCAAAATCTTGCAACAGCCAAACTAAAAATTTTGAAAAATCGCGGTTTTCACGGGTAAATAGAACTAAGATTGTTCCAGATGGGCAAACAATGTTTTTTTAGATACTTGGTACTGTAAGATATAAAAGTATTTATATTTAATCACCCCCTTATAAAGTAATCCAGCGACTTTAGAGTCATTATTTTTTAAAGTAGGCTATCTTTTAAAATTAGAGTCACTTTTTTTTCAGCTAATGTATATTTTCCAGTTCTAATTCCAGTTTTATTATTATATCTTATTCCAGTTTTCATGAACAGCAATGCATAACTTCTGTAAAAACATTTTCACCATTAAATTTCAAACCAAGCTACCGTATCTTGTATTTAGCTATTTGGTTGATAGTTGCCAGGGAACAGGATTCCAAAATATCAATCATCATTCTAAGCTCTCCATAATAGATTATCATCATTTTCCAGAATTGCTTTTGCGATTTATCTGCGAAATTTAACGTGCTATAGTGGCATTTGCTTCTTGGCGACTCATATTCCAGGGAAATAACATGTCAAACTATCATGACACGGGTCGTTGATGTAAAAAATACCAAGCCCGTAGAAATCAAAAATACATGAATAAAGTGGGTAAAGGTATTATATGTCTGTGGTATAAGACAAAAATGAGGTTTAACCGTGCTTTTAACTTGTGCTTTTAATTTGTGCTTAATAATTGTGCTTTTAACTTGCTAATAAATGGGGCAACATTAATTGTGATAGATCAGTGGATAAGTCAGTACATGGAAAGTTCTGGAATTATAGTATAAATCTGCAGGTGCAAGGCAGTGCTCCTTGGGATGCAGCAATCTTTGAGGGTAACTGGTTCGGCTTTGCTTTGCTGGGTTTATGCGGTCTTGTGCAGCAACGACTTTATAGTGTTTTTGTAATCGTGCACTAGTTGTTTAAACTTAATGCACTTAAAATGGGTTCTACGGTTTACATTTCTGCAAGATTCTGATCATACAAGACTACGATCATCGATCAAAGGATCAAATCAATTTTTCCGAGACAGTTTTCTGTCAACTATCGAATCGTATAAAAAATTAAGTCAATAGACCTACTGCTAAAACATTGGACATTGACTTTGAATATTAAGACATTAACTTGAATATTGATCTTAATTTCGGTATGAACCGACTCATGGTACATGGCATTAAGGTCGTAGCCATTATACGGCTTAAATACATAGAATCTACGATCTTAAGTTTGTGTTTAATTAAGGAGAAAAAAAAGAAAGCCAAGGGCAACATCAAAACTTCAGGAGATATTTTTCCGTAAATGAGGGGGCTGACTCTTACTTTAACCCTTATCTCTACGTTGGAGTTTTGTAGTACAATGCTGAAAGCGTTTATTGAGTCATTAATGATTAATTGTGTGTGCTTATTTACAGATTACCTTTCAAAATATTTTAATGAAAAATTTCCTTACATGATAGAAATGGACTTAATTAAGTTTTTTCATTCTTGAGGCATTGTTAGAAACACTTCTATTCCTTTTTATTTGTCTTTGTGCTTGAGTAGTCATTCTTAAACGTTTGGGGAATAAATAGTCAAACTTTAGCGTAAATGTCGGAGAGTTAAGTCTTTAACCATCTATTGATCTTGGAGAGGGTGGCATCCCCTCCTCCCATATACTGAATAATTTCTTTTCGTTTTATGTTTCAATGTCACTCTTATCCTTAATTTAGAAAAAAGTGTTTTTATTTAATTTATTTTCGTTTTCCATACCATTTCAAGGGTTACCCTAAATGAAAGGAGGGCTACCACCCTCTCAAACCCAGCCCCCAAATGTAGTTTAACCTCTATAGAACATGTCTTGAGGAAAAGAGCTTGTTTAGTGGATTTGCTTTTCAAAATAAGGAATACTTATCCAAAATAAACTATCGTCTCCGTAACAAGGGCTATTTTTGACCAATCAACACACTGCTGAAAAATTATTCCTAATGGAGGGAGATCAGAAGTTAAATTTGTAATCATCTAAATATTCGTTCAATTCATAATAAAAAAATCTCATATTTTATAGATTTTGGTAGCCTTAGGGTTCCCATACTTATTGAATTTTATTGTATGCTCTCCATCAAGATCGCACCCCTTTGGAGGAGTTTAATTCCCTGTTTCAAAAATTGCACAAATTTTCATATTCTATTTTAAACAACGAGCGCGAACGACTACTCAAGCACAACTAGTGAGCTACACAACTTAACGGAATCTTTTGATTTAACATGCAGCGATCCACAAAGTTTTTCAAAATAATATTTAATAGAATGCTTCAGAGTTCAATGTTATTCCATATATAAGTGTTTTAAAATCGCTTGGAAGTGTTTTAGATGGTCTTATGATGTATTTTCGTCTGAAAATTATTAACAATTAAAACTTCTCATAACTTTTCCTGGAGAAAAAGTTCTGAAGTCTCAAAACTTCTTTCCACGATATCTAAACAAAATTTAATCAAGCTTTTCAAAGTTTCTGCGAAAACGAAATTAAGTTGACATGACCAATATCCAAGGAGAAAGATTTTATATACAGTCCGAACCGAACCCACAAACTTCATTAAATGACTTTTAACTTGTGAAGGGAAGTTTCTTCCCTGGAATATGATTTAACTACTCTCAAACGCGCATGGAATTAGTAATCGTAAAACCGGTCAAATTGCACATGAAAAGGCTTTAAGTTCCAGTAAACTCTTTGGGTCAACAGTAACTTTCTAGAATCATCAAACAGTTTGTGGTATGTAAGGAGTGACCCGGCTCAGTAGTCCCCGAAACTCTAAAAAACGGAATTTTGATACCAATAGATGCATCAAAAGAATTAAATTTTTATGCTGATTTCAAATATATAAGTTTCATTAAGTTTAGTCTTACCTATCAAAGGTTACAAGCTTGAGAAAATATACCTTATTTTCGAAAAAAGGAAGAAACACCCCCTATAAGTCATAGAATCTTAAATAAAATTACACCAACAGATTCAACGTGTCAGAGAAACCTACTGTGAAGGTTTCAAGCTCCTATATGCAAAAATGGGGAATTTTGTATTTATTGCCAGACGAAAGATCACGGATGCGTGTTTATTTGTTATTATTATTTTTTTGTTTGTTTTTTGGTTTTCCAGGGGTGGTCGTATCAACCCAGTGGTCCTAGAATATCGTGAGAGGACTCATTCGAATGGAAATTAAAAGCTCTAGTGCCCTTTTCAGTGACCCAAAAATTGGAAGGCAAATAGGCCCCCTCCTCCGGTCATTTTTTACCAAAGTCACCCGATCAAAATTTTGAGATAGCCATTTTATTCGGAATTTCAAAAATCTAATAACTATGTCTTTGAGGATAATGCTGATTTCAAATATATAAGTTTCATCAAGTTTAGTCTAACCCATCAAAAGTTAAGCACCTGAGAAAATTTGGCTGATTTTCGAAAAAAAGGGGGAAAGACCCCCTAAAAGTTATAGAACCTTAATGAAAATCACACCATCATATTCATCGTATCAGAGAACCCAATTGCAGAGCTCCAAACATCCTCCAATATAACCCCCGACCCCCCCCCCCCCCCACCTACCCGAAAAAATCCCCCCTGAAAAGGATCTATAATTTTTCTTCTTTTTAAGTTTTAACGTCGTTCCTTACTTTCAGGTAAAAAAACTTGTTTTTTTATTTAAAAGTTTATTTTCGACTTTTATTTTGACGTTTGACCTTTGAATTTATTTTGATACCAATAGATACATCAAAAGAATCAGATTCGATTGAAATCAGCATAAAAACCTGATTCTTCCGATATAACTATTGGTATCAAAATTCCGTTTTTTAGAGTTTCGGCTACTATTGAGTCGGGTCGCCAAATTCAAAACCTGCATTAATTCAAAAACGTTCAAAAATAAATAAAAAACAAGTTTCTTTTTACTCAAAGTAAGGAGTGACGTTAAACCTTAAAACGAACAGAAATTATTCCGTATATGAAAGGGGCTGTCCCTTCCTCAACGCCTCGCTCTTTAGGCTAAAGTTTTTTTTAGTACTTTCAAAAGAGCCATTTATTCTAATTAAACTGCTTTTGGGATTCAGGGGTCATTCTTAGAGAATTGGAACAACGTTCGGACTTTACGCGAACAGAGCGAGGTGTTGACGAGGGGGCGGACCACCTTATATACGCAATAATTTCTGTTCGTTTTAAGTTTTAATGTTGCTTGCTCCTAACTTTCAGTTGAAAAACTTTTTTTTAATTTAATTACGAGAAGAAATTAAATAAATTCAGTTGCAAAGAAATCAATTCAGCAAAAGGGAAGACGTTATAAAGTGACTCATACAAGCATAAGCTTAAGTAGCTTAAGTTTTTTTTTTTTTTTTTTTTTTTTTTTTTTTTTTTTTTTTTTTTTTTGGAGTGGATGTTTTAAGGATGATATGCAATATTTCTCCCTTGCGATTTCTAGAGTGTAATCCTTTTAGAGTAGGAGAGATGTTCTTTATGTTGATTTAGTTCAAATGCTGATTTTCCCCCGTAAAGAGATAGTTTTTATGTGGATGTAGAGCTTTATAATAATGGATTTGCAGCCATCGTAAACAAACCTTCGGGTTTTTGTAGATGGCTGCTGTATATTTGTTTGTATTTTTATGCTAAATAAATTAATTTGAATTTGATTTGAAATTTGAGAAATCCCAACAAATACTCCAGTCGAAGTGAGAATTCAACAAGAGAACGAAAAGAAAAATAAGAACCAAAAAAATTAAAACTTTAGAAACTAAGCAAGACAAGCAAAACTATACAATTTTCAATATAAGAAACTGTTATACGAAGCAGTTGAGTGTGAAAGCGACTCTATAGATTGCGCAGTTGCTTCTGATGGTTGCTGTGACGAGAGTCTGCATGTTGGCAGTGTCGAAGCTGAAATTGAAATATCGTAAGGGATTACATTTGGTACTATATTCTCATCGAAATCGGTAAAAAAGGAGTGGGAAAAGTTATATGTTTCGTCGGTGATAGAAATCAATGGTCAAGAATTTGATGCTAATGTTTCTAAAATGGATGAACTGAACAAGTAGATGAGTAAACATTTATACCGATGAACAGGCTCTTGTTGAAAGACAATCAGTGGAAATGAAACTAGATCAACTCGGCTTATACGGAGGGACTAACAGGCAATCTGAAAAGCTGACCTTTGGTGTCAATCTTTCCGTATACATTGTAATGCGATCTGACGAACTTAATTTAAGTTATCTAATTTGAGTTTGCTTATAACAATAGCTGATGAGCATTAAAAATATTCTTAAATAAGAGTGGCTCGTGTGACTTTTTTTTTCTAAAAATTGTAGCTTGTGGTCATACAGGTGTACCATATCTTATCAAGGCTATTGTTCTCTGAGCTATTGCTGAAGCTGATAAGCTACAGAAATATCAAAATTCAGTTGATATCCTGATTGTGTAGGTACGTCTTTCTTGCAAAAAACTGATATTAGAATGACAATGATTACAGAATTTTTTGTTCTAAAAGTGATTAACGTGAGCGGATTCCTCCTACTATGTGAGACTCCAAGTGTTTTGACTTGGAGACTCCAGGGTTTACTATGATAAACCCTGGTAATCTTGGGATTTTAGGAGATTTTAATATTTTTCACACCGTTGTTCTAATTTTTACCATTTTGAAAAATTTTCCCCCTTAGTTCACCAGGGAACACCAAATACATTCTTGTAGTATGAAAATATATATTTTTATGAAGATATTGTAGAAACACATGATGAAAATTAACGGGAAAATTTTAATTTAAACTGATGTAAGCATAAAATATAAATTTAAAAAAACATAAGCGGAAATATTAGTGGAAGGAAACGCTGTGAAAAATACAACATATATTATGTTGTGAAAATATTTTCTTTCAGTATTGCTCTATAGACTACTTTTCCGTTCTTTCTTTTATTCAAGAGCGTTAAAAATTCCTTCAGTTACTAAATTTTGGGTTTTTGGTACCAATAATGGAAAATATAGGATTTTGTGAAACAGTTTTCTGGATTACCTGTGGTTAATGTAACCTCACGAGACGTTTTTCTATAGCCAACAACCTGAAACTGTGGCAGTATGACGTTTCCATCCATACCAACCGCAGATGGTCCATCTACCCATTTGTAGCGAATATCAGCGGTTGTAAACCCAACTGAAACATGAAGAAATACATCATTCGACATTAAAATGGACTGAAGAAAAGAATAAAAAAGTGCTTAGAAAGTATCCTTTTAAAAGTAAAAGAAGCCCAGGAGAAAAACCCATACTAAACGAAAATTTGAGGAACAAATTTTGAAATAGATAGAAAAACTAAATGCAGACTAGATGAAATAAAAACGGTAAAATAAAACAAAAGTCAACTTAAATTCAACGTTCAAAACCGTTTCTTAATTTAGAACCATGATTTTAGAAAATGCGCCAAAGTGTCCCAACCAGTATTCGTACCGGTTATCATTTCATTTAATTAGTAATGGTATAGAAACTCGATATAAGTGAAAATTCAACCGTTAGTAAATCCAACTTGTAAATCAACAAGCTAGAATAACTTATCCTGGAAGGGTTTATCGACGAAGACCATCCGGTAATTTATCGTGTCGATAGTTTCATGGTTGTACCATTAGCTGCAATTGGGTAAAGATAAACAACAGCCCACAGTAACCAAAAGTTGAAAAACTTGTTTTGAAAAAAAATGTGTTGCCTAATGAAAAAAATTGCCGTCTGACAGTGATTCAGGAATGGTATCTATTATTTCCGTTAGTCTTAAAAGTAAAAATCTATTTCGAAAACAAAATTGATGTGATTAAAAAAAACCCATAAGAATCAGAATGGTTGAAATCCTTGTATAGGAGAATTACAATCTTTTACCTCAAATAAAATAAAAAAACAAGTTTTTTTTTTACTCAAAGTAAGGAGTGACGTTAAAACTTAAAACGAACAGAAATTACTCCGTATATGAAAGGGGCTGTCCCCTGCTCAACGCCTCGCTCTTTACGCTAAAGTTTTTATTGATTTAAAAAATAGAGTTGTGAGAAAGAGTCTAACTTTAGTGTAGAGAGCGAGGAGTTGAGGAGGGGACAGCCCCTTTCACATACGGAATAATTTCTGTTCGTTTTAGGTTTTAACTGCGCTCCTTACTTTCAGTTAGGAAAAACTTGTTTTTTTGTTTAATTTTTGAACGTTTTAGAATTAATGCAGGTTTTGATCTTGGCTTACCGTACATGAATATTCAAAACCAAATTTGCATATTAATTTTACTTTATTTGGTTAAATGGCTTTCTCGAACGCTGTTTAATTTTATTTACGAACGTTTTTATTAGTAATAAATATACTTAACTTACGAATTAACTAACGTAACGAACTTCTATATTCATATACTTTTAATGCTTATATTAGGGGGTTCGCCCCCTAGTCAATACCTCGCTCTTTACGCTAAAGTTCGAATTTTGTTCCAATTCTTTAAAATGACCCCTTAATCACAAAGGCCGTTAATTAGAATAAATAGCTCTTATGAAAGTACTAAAGAATCTTTGGCTTAAAGAGCGAGGTATTGACTAAGGGGTAAACCCAATCATATACATAATATTTTCTGCTCGTTTTAACTTTTAATACTGCTCCTTACTTTCAGTTGAAAAACTTGTTTTTTGTTTATCTAATTTCTGATCTTTCTTTTAAAAAATGCTGGGAAATCCAGTGCCGTCCCTTCCCACATGAAAACTTCCCCCATATAAAGATTCTCCCACATAACCCCCGACCCATCCCCTCGTCTACCAGAAAAAAACCCCGCGGAAGACGTCTGCATACTTCCCAATAACCAATACAATATGTTAACATTGTGTAAAGTTCATAGCTTTCAGCCCTCTCCCGAGAACTTTTGGGGTTAAGTCATACTAAAAGACATAGTTGTCATATTTTCGACCATGCTGAACGAAATGGCCATCTCAAAATTTTGATCGGCTGACTTTGGGAAAAAAATGAGCGTGGGAGGGGGCCTAGGTACCCTCCGTTTTTTGGTCAGTTAAAAAGCACACTAGAACTTTTAATTTCCGTTCCAATGGGCCTTCCTACGATATTCTAGGACAACTGGGTCAATACGATCACCCCTGGAAAAAAAACAAACAAATAAGCACGCATCTTTCTTGTGGCAAGAAATACGAATTTCCACATTTTTACAGATAGGAGCTTGAAACACCTCTATATTAGGGTTCTTTGATACGCTGAATCTGATGGTTTAATTTTCATTAAGTTTCTATAATTTTATGGGGTCTTTCCCCCTTTTTTGAAAATCAGCCAAATTTTCTCAAAATTGTAACTTTTGATGGGTAGAACTAAACTTGATGAAATATATATATTTAAAACCAGCATTAACATCTGATTCTTTTGATGCATCTATTGGTATCAAAATCCCGTTTTTTAGAGTTTCGGTTACTATTGAGCAGGGTCGCTCCTTACTTACAGTTCGTTACCATGAACTGTTTGACAACAAGAAAACTCACATTTACATGGGTAGCCCTGATGTGTATATATTATTTTGGTTAGTCTTAAAAATAAAAATCTATTGCGAAAAAAAATGTATGTGATTTTGAAAAAAAAAACATAAGAATCAGCATGGTTGAAATCCTTGTATAGTAGAATTACAATCCTTCACCTGGAACAACAAGAAAAATGACATTTGCATGGGTAGCGCTGATGTGACTAACCCATCCTCCTTCCTGATACAATTGTGTGAGAATTTTAAGATTCTTTGCAGGATCGTGGCAGAGAAACTACAATAATGGTCACACAAATTTTGGTAAATTATAGTATCTATACATCTCAAATTTTTTAACGTCCTTCAATTTTCTAAAATCTCTATAAATATCATATATACAATATTTCGTAAATAAAAAAACTTTTATCTGCAACTTCCTTAAAAGACCAATTTATAACCCTTCAAACATGATGCCAATCAGATCGTTAGTATTCCAAACAGCCCTTAACAAAGAAACTATATCTGCAAACAAATCCCCGAAAATTTTCTATTTTCGGTGGAGTTGGCTGGGGAGGGATTCAAAAACATCTGTCTAGAGTATAATTTAGATTCTGAACTTATTCCTGAAGTTCTCATTAATCTAGCTCAAATCTCAGTTGATAAATCATTAGGGTCATTGAAACAAAATTACGGAAATTTTCCATTCTTCCTAGAGTGGGGGGGGGCTAAGATACATCTTCTCAGAGTATAATTTAGGATATATTTTCAGGTCTAAAGTTTTCATTAATTTAGCTCTAAGCACTTTAGAAAACCTAAGTAATATAGGGTAGCATTAAAAATTTTTGATATCCAATTTAAGATATTTAAATACCAGCGTAAAATTCAAAATAACAGATCGTGGAAACAATCCTCAATGACACCCTTGACATCTAATAGCCGCTTTGTTTTCTTAGTTAGCTCTCTCATTGAGAGCCAAAGAGAAGTTTCAAACCGTCTAATGTAACAAATCGGTTTTATTATGGCCTTTGTCTACGTAATTTATAAACCGGTGGATGCAATTTTACAAAAGTTAATTTTGATTAAAGACGGGCAAAGATTAATTTTAAAAAACGAAGTTTTTTTTCTAAGGGAAGTAAAGAGCGAAATTGAAACTTAAAACGAACAAAAATTATTGCTTCACAGCCTGATTTAACATTTATTAATAGTGCAAATAAACTGATGATATTTCCCTACATTTGCATAATCCTAGAAAACCAGTGCTTTACTGAAAACACAAAAACTAAGTATAAAAAAGAACAATATTGGTTTAGGAGTGAAAAGTGAGTACGCAAGCCTGACAACAAAAAACTAATTTATAATGCTTTTGATAGTCTAACACCAGTTGTGACATCAGTAACTTTCAAAATACAATTAAAATTATCTTAAAGACTTTAGAGTAAAAATAAATGTTATTTTACTTGCGGCAAAGTCATTGAAGAGCATATAAAAAGAATGGATTCACCTATGAGCAATATACAATTTTAAATTGTAAAAAACACGCTTAGATATTACTCGAATTTAAGAACAAATAAACCACAATTTGAACTCCGGAAATTCAGTAATTTCTCTCTATACAACGGATAACTTCAAGTTATGATACAAGTTCTAAATCGAATCTACAATCCTAATGCTATCAAAATAGCTAAACTTCGGACTTGTCAACAAAAATAATCATAAAATATCTTTTTCAGAACCATAACGAGAGCATGTCATTGGACTGAGCTCATTGTGCAGAAGTGATACCAAATTAAACGAGTAAAAATAAGCAAAAATTCTAAAAAGCCTCATTTTTATACTCTAAGAAGTGTCCTTAATCGTTTGTTTTTAATAGGCCATGACTCCTATATTGTTTTGTGTTTTCAGTAAAGCGCTAGTTTTCTATATTCATACAGACATAGAGAAATATTATCAGTTGGTTTATTTGCACTTGTTTTATCGATTTATGCTAGATAGACTGTGAAGCAATAATTTATGTTCTTTTTAAGTTTCAATTTGCTCTTTACTTTCCTCAGAAAAACTTAGTTTTTTTAGAATTAATACCTTAAGAGTTGCCTCGTAAATATCCATTTCAATTCTAATTACAGTTTTAAGTTTCGTTTTTTATTTTGTATTTTGTATCAAGTGCTGGGAAGTCCTGCCTTCTTTTGCTTTGCTTTGGTTTTCCAAGCTAATTTTATCGAGTTTAACTAATTTTAGTTCATTGTATATTTTAGAAGCAATAGGTATACTTCAGCAATGGCATGAAAGTCTTAGTGATTATATTTTGGTTTAAATTTAATAACTGCTTGTCTAAAATATTATCCTCTTTTAATTGTCTTATGGTGTCCAGTTTATTTTGAGCCAGTGAAATTGATTTTAGTTTATTATATGTGTTACAAGCCATAGGACAGGCCCGCACCTAATATTGTTTTTCGTGGATCTACTAGCCCCAACAAGTTTTAAGGGGGAGAGGGAAATAACAGAAAAAACTATTTGGTAATGTGAATGAGAAAGGCCAAAAAATTCACTAGAACTAAGGATCTCGAGGGGGGAGAGGCAGTTCGTGAATTCCCCCTCCCTTACGAACATCTGTATCCCTGGGCTTTTCTACGAATGACCTTATGAATGGTTTATTTATGAACTGTAACTGAAGGCTAATTCATTCAAATGATTACTGAAATGAATATGTTTTTGGAGATGTAAGGAGTGAAGGATGCAGAACTAGACTTGGAACTTGATTTCTTTGAAGACACAGTTGTTTAAATTAGTTGCAAGTGGGGATGAGTACTTGATGCGAAAATTGAGCGTCGGGCTAGCTTCACTTACCTTTACGACATTCTTATCAAAAAAGCTTTCACAGCACGTATGTAACTTTATATGCCACGTTGTTAAGTTACGTTAAGTTAAGTACAACTTTTCAAAATAAAACAAGTCTTTTTTACTAGATTAGCGTAAAAATCCTCTCATTATCAAGCAGTTTTTGTGAACGAACTGTAAGTAAGGAGCTACGCAGCTCAATAGTAACCGAAAATCTAAAAAATAGATATGTCATATATATATATATATATATATATATATATATATATATATATATATATATATATATATATATATATATATATATATATATATATATATATATATATATATATATATATATATATATATATATATATATATATATATATATATATATATCATAGATATATCAGTAGATATGTCAAAAGAATCAGCTTATTATGCTGGTTTCAAATATATAAGATTCATCTAGTTCAGTGTTACCCATTAGAAGTTATGAGCCTGAGAAAATTTCTCTGATTTTTGAACTACGGGGGAAACACCCCGTAAAATTCAAGGAATCTTAATGAAAATCACGCCAACACATTCAGCGTATCTGTGGACCCTACCGTAGAAGTTTCAAGCTCCTATATGTGAAAATGTAGAATTTTGCTGTTTTTGCCAGAAGACAGATGACGGATGCGTGTTTATTTTTTTTCCAGGGGTGATCGTATGGAAGCAATGGTCCTAGGAGGTCGGTATAGGGTGCATTCGACAAGAAAATAAAAGTTTTATTGCCCTTTCTAAGTGACCAAAAAGAGAAGAGGGCAACGGGGCCCTTTTGTCCTTTTGTTTACGTATAGTATTTTTTATTGGGAAGTATACAGTTATTTAACTGGAGGGGGGGGGGGTTGAGGTTGGTTGGATTTCTATAGGGAGAATATTACTTGGCGAGGGAAATTTCCGGGGACGAATTTTCCAGGGAAATTGTTATACTGGGGGGATTTGACAGAATTATTATACGGAATTTTTTTAAATTGTCTTACATTTTCTTTGCCAAATTTTTGTGTGGAGGTGTTCCAGGGGAATTATCCGGAGGCTATTTTTATTGTGTTTTGATATTCAGGAAATAATTTCCACGGAAGGGGTACTTCTGGAATGATCAAGAAATTGATTAGAGATTAAAGTCTTATTCAAATGAAAGAATACTAAGGAGATTTTTTTTTTAGCTGAATGGCCCGCAAGCAATTTTACGGGCTGGGGGATTTTCAGTGAGGATGTTACTGTCTGGAGGGAATTTAACGAGAGGGGAGGGTGCACTTTACGTTTGATAAAATTTCCACGTAGGAGTTGTCCGTGAGGGGGTGTATTTCATAGAAGATTTACCAGCAGATTTACAGGCATAAATTGAAAACGATCAGAAATTAATTAAAAAAAAAAAAAAAACAGTTTTGTAGTTGAACGAAAGGAGAAACATTAAAACTCAAAACCAACAGAAATTATTCCATATACGAATGGTTGCCCCTCCTCAAAACCTTGTTATTTACGCTACAGTTTGACTATTTGTCTCAATTTTCTATGAGCGGCTACCGAAACACTAGGACCGTTTAACTAGAATAGGAAGCTTTTTAAAAGTGCTAACAGATTTAGAATAAAGAGGAAGGTATTGAAGAGGAGTCAACATTTTATACACGGAATAAATCTGCCAAAATTGATATGCAAATTTCGTTTTAATTTTTCATGTAGCCTGCTGTGAGCCAAATTCGGACCTGCATTAGTGGAAAAAAATTCAGAAAGGAAATAAAAAACTAGTTTTTTTAACTGAAAGTAAGCTCACTAAAATTTAAAACGAACAGAAATTATTCCATATATGAAAGGGGCTGTCCCCTCCTCAACGATTCACTCTTTACGCTAAAGTTTGGCCCTTTTTCACAACTCTACTTTTTAAAACAATAAAAAAATTTAGCGTAAAGAGCGAGGCGTTGAGGAGGGGACAACAAGGTATCGAGGAGGGGGCAAACTTTCATTTATGGAATAATTTCTATTCGTTTTGAGTTTTAATGTTGCTCCTTTCTTTCGGTTAAATTTTTTTTATTTAATCATCGTCTAGAGTCAACACATATCATTATAAGCATCCTCTTCAAGAATTAAAAATACGGAACGAAAAGGGAAATTTAAGCTTGATCAAGGGTTTCTAGAAGATATTTATTAATTTATTTTCAAAACTTCCAATCACTCATTCAGAAATTCGGCTTCGTTGATGCTGTATTGCTTTTTCATAATATAAAATAAGCATGCTTTTTGTAAAATTCTACGTAGAGCTTGAGTCCACTTGACAATGTCTACGTTAAGAACTGTCTACTTGACACTGTCAACGTAAAATAAGCATGCTCTTTTTAAAATTCTACGTAGAGCCCGAGTCTACGTGACACTCCCTACGTTACGGAACTGTCTACTTGACACTGCTAATGTAAAATAAGCATGCTTTTTGTACAATTCTACGTAGATCTCGAGTCTAGTTGACACTCTCTACGTTACGGGTCAAATTTTCTCCATAAGGTTACATAACGTAAAGTCTTAAGATGACCTAGTGTGAAAATTTTTGGGAAGTAGTGTGAAAGGGCCATAAGAATATTGGATGCTTGGAATATATAAGAAGTGGAACCTGGGGATATGGCATTTATTTGCCAGAAAAAAACTCAGATGAACAGAACAATCATTCTTAAAATGTAAACTAGAATAATAGAAGCCACGGCAGCAATGGCGGATCCAGGATTTCTTGGGGGGAGTGCAAAATAGGTTGATCCGATAAACTTGCGTTAGGAGCAAGTTTAATTAACGCAAACTTGCGTTAATTAAGTAAATTAGACTACTTTAGACTAAGTTATTGGGGGCACGTGCCCCCTCGCCCCTCTCCTGGATCCGCCACTGCACGGCAGTGACAGCTGCCAGGCCTGGGTTTTAAACCTGGATGATCAAATAGCTGAGGGAAACGTACTTGATGCTTTCCAAACGAGCTGAATAAGTACAGTTCTAAAAACTTGCTTGAACGACGAAATATAAAATAATCGTTTGTACAAAAAATTAAGCCCAATTCCACTGTCTAGGGCTAAAACCAGAAAGATTAAAATAACTAGCTTACATTTTATAAATGAATGATGATAAGGTCAGGACCAAGACCAAAACATAAATTGCGCTTTGCTGAAAAGAAAATACATGAAAAGTATGTCCACTTTTTTGAGTTTCATAAATAAAAAATATTGAGACTTTCCAGTATTTTTTCTCGAAAACGGCCCCATATTTTATCGGGAAATAGGTAGCTTGAGATAATCTGGCATAAAAAACGATCTAGATTGGTCAGAAGTCTCAGAATATTCATTAAGAGCCTTAATTTTGGTTTCTGCAAATGACGTTATGTACTATTTAAGTACATCATATAAGCATTTCCTGTGACCATATGTCACATCATATAAGCATTTTCTTATATGATGTCATGCATAGCATAAATAAGCTTGTAAAGTTTCCAACGCATCAGCTATTTATATAATGTAATGTCTGTTTGAAAACTAGTAGTTGCAGTTACTATAAATGATGATTCTATTGAACCAACACGTGAACTATCAAACATGATAAGATGTGAAAATCAACAACCTGGACCATCAATTGCGACAACACCAATACGGGCAGGTAAAGCAAAGGCCATTACTAAATTGTCTGAAGTAATCAAAATCCAAAAACGGATTAAAAATGAAATGAAGAGCAAAGACACGGGTGGTTAAAAGATATGCGATAACTACAATTCTAGCGTGTCAAAAATGAAAATGAAAAACAAAGACACACGCGGTAAGAAGACATGTAACACTGAGCAATTCAGCGATCCAAAAATGAAAATGAAGAGCAAAGATTCACGCGGTCAGAATAAAAGCGGAGGCATGTCAAAGACACACGCGGTTAGAGGACATGCGACACCAAGCATAAGAGTAAAAAATAAAATGAAGAGCAACTAAATACGCAGTTAGAAAAAACGGCGGCGGCGTGTCAAATGAAAATGAAGAGCAAAGACACACAAGGTTAGAAGACATGCAACACCGAGAATGTGAGCAAGTCAAAAATGAAAATAAAGAGCAAAGACACACGTGGTTAAAAGACATACGACACCAAAAATGTGAATGAGTCAATGAAAATCAACCTGGACAGCGAGAATCAAAACGAATCGAAATTGAAAATGATAGCGATGGTGATTGGGTTTGGGATTTTGGCATGGATAAGGTCATCAATGCCTAACATATCTTTATTAAAGAAACAAAGGTTCGGTGAAATACAATGACGAAAGACAAACCGAGGTAAAACGAACCAAAGAAATTGAAAATGATACTGATGATAATTGGGTTTTGGATTTTGACATTGGTAAGATAATTAATGCCTACCGTATCTTTGAAAATAAAAAACCTGGACTAGATAAATCGCTGAAAGACAAAAACGCCTTTGTCCCACCACCTGAATAATTAAAAGAAGCAAAGGTGGTCATCAATTCCTAGCATACCTTTGAAAATAAAAAAAGACAAGGTAAATCGTTTTAAGAAAAAGAAGTTTTTTCCCGCCACATGAACAATTAAAAGAAACAAAGGTTCGGCGATATGTCCTTCATAATGACAAAAGACAAGCCGAGGTAAAAAAAGAAGTCTTTTGTTAAAGGTCCAATACAAAAACTTAATTTTACTAAGGCACTAGTAGTGTGCTAGTATGCACCACAGGGGGGGGGGACAAGGCCCGGAGCATGAATATACAGTGCAGTTTCAACTGTACATGACTTACCACGGATATATATCTAGTACTACAGAAGGGAAATGACCTACCAGACAGGTTTCTGCGTCAACACCCATTCTCTGGACCAATCAGAGACATCGAATACAGAGGGTACTTAATATACAGTGCAGTTTTTTTACGGGACATGACCTACCAGACAGGTTTTTTTATGGGTCAATACCCATAAGTAAAGACCTTGGTTTGACGTGTTCAAAGGTTTAACGGACTTTCTGTAAATACTGTTTTCAGCCGAAGGGACATGTTTTACTAAAAAATAATATTTTTATTAAAGATACAGCCAAGCAGAACATGTTTCTGAGTCAAAACTTGTCAAACATTCTAATAACCTCTAGCTTGAAGGCATCTTGCATCTCGTCCAGAATTAATTGTATTATTAGCGGTATCTAATAATGATAAAAAGTTAGATAATTTTCATAAAGCTAGCCAAATTTGCGCAAAGTTATTCCATTTGAATAACTCTGCTCTGAATGATCTTAATTGGTGATTGAATAATTGGGGTGAAACAGAGCAAGAGATTTATTTTAATTGGATTGTATGAAAGGGGTAAAAAGGGTGCTTACCAGTTAAGGTAAGCCCGAGGGGGGTGGTAACTCTTACGAAATTTAAAATAAATTTTGAATAATATCATTGGTATCAAGCTATGGAAATGGATAACGATGACAAGGAGATCATGGGACTTGACTTAGCTTTACTCCTTGTCTGTGTTCTGTATAGTACACAAATACCATTTGAGTAGTGTTATTAATATAAAATATGCATTAACATTGTAGTATACTAAACAGTTGATACTAATAAAGATGTAGCCGCCAAGAAAAGAATTTTAATAAAGAAGTTCAGAACAATCCTTAGAAATTCTTAGAAATCAACTAGTGATATGATTATTGGTTTGATCCATCAAGAACTGCAACCACCATTTACCCTAACCACCAAGGACCTTAACCTCCAAGGGCCCCCTATCTCCAACCTCCAAGGCCTCCTTCCGACTTTTTGGGCCCCTCCCTCCATTATTTTCTTTTTTGAGATTTTTTTAACTTCTTTTTATTTTTTTTCAGATGATAATTTTGTTTCAACTTTTTTTACATGTCTTAGAAAGACTTGAAACATACGTAAAACATAAAAAATTAACATCTAATCTTTTCTGAGTTCAAAATGAGAATGATATAGATATTTTAGTTTTGATATAGATATTTTAGATATATGATATAGATATTTTAGTATTTATCAAATATGCTTGGGGCTGTACCAATCGTACTCTATGCTTGCTCATAGACAAGACGCGTCTTTCCCACTGGTACTCTAGGGCAGGTTATCGACACTACCTAGTTAATTTTATGTATTAAATCAGTAATTTTTACGCAGTGGAAGGATAAACACATAAGTCATATCTTTAAAAAGTGAAGATGAAGCATTTTTAAAAGTGGTAGCACTATCAGAAACGTGTGCGTGCATTGTCATGACAGTAAGGAATTAAATTTCTTTGGAGTACCAAAAAATTCAACTCTTATGTTGGTGGATATGTGAGATTGAAATCTCCGGGGATGATTGCAGTCAAAGAGAATGCCAACATAAAAATAATTGTTGATGAAGAGGGGCATCTTCTTGCTAGTGCTTGTGGTAACATGTTATCCAGTGTTAAACCCTATCGTCAGCTTTAGGGTATTAGCATTTAACGGAAGGTCAAAAGAATATAGGCCTACTCTTCTACTAATCTCATAACCCATATGCAGTCTACGTACCGGAACTGTTACCTGTTTAAAAATAATGTGGTAGTAGACAGTGAAATTGCCGGAAAAATAACAAGGGCATTGGTAGAAAATATCAATAAGGAGTATAAAGATGAATCGATGAAAAACAAAGTGCCAGCAAACGTTATTACCATTGATCAAACAGTCAATGAAACAAATAATAGCAAAGATGAAACGCATATATAACCTGTTGATGATACACCAGTAAAAATTGTGTATGACTCAAAATTGATTAATGATTAGTCTACTGATAACGAACTAAGAGAAGACAATAGCTACGGTATCAAGAGAGAACATGGTGAACTATTTAATGGAACAGATTCAATATGTCCAAAGTTGTTCAGTGATATTAATAATGTATAATAATATATTTTTTTTATTAATATTCTACATGTCTTTATTTCATTAAAAAGGTATTATGCATTAGGTTGTTACGTGCTCATTATTTTTAGAGAATGCTAGCATATCAAACGTTTAGAATGTCTATTAAAGCATCGGAGATGTAAGAAAAGGAATTTTCATACATCATATGTCGGATAAATAGGTTAGCATGGACAAAATATAAGCATCAGAATGAATAAATTCTTTGTCAACATATTTTGTTGGATAGGTCAGGATAAAATTGATAAAATCTAAGTATCAGAGCGAATAGATTCGCTATTAACATTCTTTGCCAGATATGTCGGTTAACATTATCAAAACCTAAGTGTCAGAGTGTAGAAATTCTGTATCAACATCAATTGTCAGATACATGGGGTAACATTGACAAAATCTAAGTATCAGAGTGTAATAAATTTTTTCTATCAACATCTTCGTCAGATACATCGGATAAAATTGACTAAATCTAAGTATCAGATTGAATAAATTCTTTATCAACATCCTTTATCGGATATGTAGGATAACATTTTCAAAATCTATGTATTAGAGTGAATAAATTCTTTATCAATGTCTTTTGACAGATACGTTTGATAACATTGACCAAATCTAGGTATCATAGTGAATACATTCTTTGTCAAATTCTTTTGTCGGATACATCAGATAGAATTTACGAAATCTAAGTATCAGAGTGAATAAATTCTTTAGCATCCTCCTTTGTCAGATAGGCCTGATAAAATTGAGAAAGTCTAAGTATCAGAGTGAATAAATTCTTTATCAATATCTTTTGACAGATACTTTTGATAACACTGATAAAATTTAAGTATCAGAGTGAACAAATTCTTTATTAAAATTCTTTTTTGTCTGATACATCAGATAACATTTACAAAATCTAAGTATCAGAGTGAATAAATTCTTTATCTTCGTCCTTTGTCAGATATGCATGATAAAATTGAGAAAGTCTAAGTATCAGAGTGAATAAACTTTTTATCAAATGTCTCTTGACAGATAATTTTGATAACACTGATAAAATTTAAGCATCAGAGTGAACAAATTCTTTGTTAAAATTCTTTATCGATATCATTTGTCAGATACGTCAGGTAACATTGAAGAAATCTATCTATTAGAATGGATAAATTCATTATCAACATCTTTTGTCGAATAGGTCGGGATAAAATTGATAAAATTTTTAGTATTAGAGCGAATAGATTCTTTATCAATATTCTTTGCCAGAAATGTCAGTTAACATAATGAAACCCTAAGTGTCAGACTGATTAAATTCTGTATCAACATCTATTGTTAGATACATTGACAAAATCTAAGTATCAGAATTAGTAAATTTTTCCTATCAGCATCTTTGTGGGATATATCAGATAAAATTGACAAAATCTAAGTATCAGATTGAATAAATTCTATATCAACATCTTTTGTCGGATACGTCGGGTAGCATTCACAAAATCTAAGTATCAGAGTGAATAAATTCTCTATCATCGTCCTTTGTCAGATATGGTTGATTAAATTGAGATAATCTAAGCATCACAGTGATTAAATACGTTTGATAACATTGACCAAATCTAAGTATCACAGTGAATACATTCTTTATCAACTTCTTTTGTCGAATAAAAATGATAGCGTTCACAAAATCTAAGTCTCAGATTGAATAAATTCTTTATCATCGTTCTTTGTCAGAAAAGTTTGATAAAATTGAGAAAATGTAAGTATCAGAGTGAATAAATTCTTTATCAATGTCCTTTGATAAATACGTTTGATAACACTAACAAAATTTAAGTATCGAAGTGAACTAATTCTTTGTTAACATTCTTTATCGATATCATTTGTCGGATACGACGGATACCCTTGACAAAATCTATGTATTTGAATAAAAAACTTTTTTATGATCATCCTTTGTCGGATACGTCGGATAAAATTTAACAATTCCAAGTATCATAGTGAATAAATTGTTTATCAGCACCATTTGCTGGATAAGTCGGTTAACATTATCAAAGTCTAAGTATTAGAGTGATTAAATTCTATATCAACGTCTATTCTCGGATACATGGGATAACATCAACAAAATCTAAGTATTAGAGTGAATAAATGTTTTCTCTCAGCATCTCTGTCAGTTACATCGAATAAAATTGACAAAATCGAACTATGAGATTGAATAAATTCTTTGTCAACATCTTTTGTCTGATACGTAGGATAACTTTCTCAAAATCTAAGTATCAGAGTGAATAAATTTTTTTATCAACTTCCTTTGTCGGTTACATCAGATAAAACTCACAAAATATAAGAATAAATTCTTTATCAGTATCATTTGCTGGATATGTCGGTGAACATTATCAAAATCTAAGTATCAGAGTGATTAAATTCTATATAAACATCTATTCTCGGATACATAGGATAACATCGACAAAATCTAAGTATTAGAGTGAATAAATTTTACATCGGATAAATTTTACAAAATCGAACTGTCAGATTGAATAAATTCTGTATCAACATCTTTTTTCGGATACGTAGGATAAAATTGGCAAAATCTAAGTATAAGAGTGAATAGATTCTGTTATCAACTTCCTTTGTCGGATACATCAGATAACATTCACAAAATCTAACTATCAGAGGGAATAAATTCTTTATCATGGTCTTTGTCAGATACTCTTGATAAAACTGAGAAAATCTAAGCATCAGAGTGAACAAATTCTCTATCAATGTCCTTTGATATATGAGTTTGATAACATTGAGAAAATATAAATATCGGAGTGAATATATTCTTTATTAATATCCTTTATCAACATCATTTGTCGGATGCGTCGGATAAAATTGACAAATTCTAAGTATCAGAGTGAAAAAATTCTTTATCAACATCCTTCGTCAGATACATCGGATAAAATTGACAAAATCTAAGTATCAGAGTGATTAAATTCTTTATCAACATCTATTGACGGATCCATAGAATAACATTGAGAAAATCTAAGTATCAGAGTGAATAAAGTTTTATCAACATCTTGGTGTGCCAGTGGTGCACCACTCTAAGTGAACCTAAATTAACCTAAATTTTTGCATGTCTCTCTCACTATGACTGTGTGTCTGAACTGGTGTGCTGCCATCTATAACCAGTCTAACCTGAATTCAAGGCAACGATGCATAAAGTAAAAATTAATTAAGCTTAGATTTTATGAATGTTATCTCATGTATCCGATAATGACGTTGATAACGAATTTATTCACTCTGATACTTAGATTTTGTCAATTTTATCCGATGTATCTGACAAAGGATGTTGATAAAAAAAATTATTCACTCTGATACTTATATTTTTTCATTTTTATCCAATGTATCCGAGAACAGGATGTTGATATAGAATTTAATCACTCTGACACTAAGATTTTCGTAATGTTATCCAACGTATCCGGAAAAGGATGTTGACAAAGAATTTATTCACTCTGACACTTAGATTTTGTCAATGTTATCCTATGTATCCGACAAAAGATATTGATATAGAATTTATCCCCTCTGATACTTATATTTTAATAATGCTATCCGTCGTATCCAGCATATGATGATGATAAAGAATTTGTTCCCTCTGATACTTGGATTTTGTCAATTTTATCCGACATAACCGACAAAAGATGTTGATAAAGAATTTATTCATTCTAATACATAGATTTTGTCAATGTTATCCGATGTATCTGGCAAATGATGTCGATAAAAAAAGGTAAATAAAGAAGTTATTCACTCTGATACTTAGATTTTGTTAATGTTATTAAACGTATCTGTCAAAAGACACTGATAACGAATTTATTCTCTCCGCTACTTAGATTTTCTCAATTTTATCAAACGTATCTGACAAATGACGTTGATAATGAATTTATTCGCTCTGATACTTAGATTCTGTGAATGTTATCCGATGTATCCATCAAAAGAAGTTGATAAAAAATGTATTCACTCTGACACTTAGATTTGGACAATGTTATCCGACATATCTGATAAAGGATACTGATATAGAATTTATTCAATGTGATACTTGGATTTTGTACATTTTATCTGGATAACCGATGTACTCGACATAGGATGTTGATAAAGAATTTATTCGCTCTGATACTTAGATTTTTTCAATTTTATCCGACATAACCGACAAAAGATGTTGATAATGAATTTATTCATTCTGATACTTAGAATTTGTAAATTATTTACGATATATCTGACAAAGATGTTGATAAAAAATTTAATCACTCTGACACTTAAAGTTTCTCAATACTATCCTATGTATCCGTCAATAGATGTTGATAAAGAATTTAATCACTCTAGTACACTCTGATGCTTAGATTTTGTCAATGCTATCCGACGTATCCAACAAAGGATGTCGATAAAGAATTTATTCATTCTGATGCTTAGATTTTATCAATTTTATTCGATATATCTGAAAAAAAAAATGATGATAAAAATCATTCAGTCTGAAACTTATATTTTGTCAATGTTATCCAATGTATCCTAGAAAGAATGTTGATAAAGAATTTGTTCAATCCGATACTTATATTTTGTCAATTTTATGTGATGTATCTGAGAAAAGATATTGATAAAGAATTTGTTCACTCTAATACTTAGAATTTGTCAATTTTATCCGACGTATCCGACAAATGATGTTGATAAAGAATGTTAATAATGAATATATTCACTCTGATACTTAAATTTTGTCAATATTATCAAACGTATCCGTCAAAGGACATTGATAAAGAATTTTCTCACTCTGATGCTTAGATTTTCTCAGTCTTATCAAGTTTATCTGACAAAAGACGATGATAAAGAATTTATTCACTCTGATATTTAGATTTTTTGAATGTTTTCTGATGTATCCAACAAAGGAAGTTGATAAAAGAATTTGTTCATTCTGATACTTAGATTTTGACAATGTTATCCTTCGTATCCGACAAAAGATGTTCATAAAGAATTTATTGAATCTGGTAGTTCGATTTTATCAATTTTATTCAATGTAATTGACAGAGATGTTGATAGAAAACATTTTTTCACTCTAATACTTAGATTTTCTTGATGTTATCCTATGTATCCGAGAATAGATGTTGATATAGAATTTAATCACTCTGATAGTTAGATTTTGATAATGTTAACCGACATATCCTGCAATTGATGCTGATAAATAATTTATACTTAGATTTTGTGAATGTTATCTGATGTAACCGACAAAGGAAGTTGATAAAAGAATTTGTTCATTCTGATACTTAGATTTTGACAATGTTATCCGTCATATCCGACAAAAGATATTGATTTCTTCACTGTGATACTTAGAATTTCTCAATTTTATCCGACGCATCCGACAAAGGATGATGATAAAGAATCTATTCATTCTAATACATAGATTTTGTCAATGTTATCCGTCGTATCCGACAAATGATATCGATAAAGACTGTTAACAAAGAATTTGTTTACTTTGATACCATAATTTTGTCAGTGTTATCAAACGTATCTTTCAAAGGACATCGATAAACAATTTATTTACTCTGACACTTATATTTTCTCAATTTTATCAAGCATATATGACAAAGGACGATAATAAAGAATTTTTTCACTCTGATACTTACATTTTGTGAATGTTATCTGATGTATCCGACAAAAAAAGTTGATAAAAAATTTATTCACTAAGATACTTAGATTTGAATAGTGTCATCAATCGTATTTGTCAAAAGAAATTGATAAAGAATTGATTCACCGTGATGCTTAGCTTTTCTCAATTTTATCAATCATATCTGACAAAAGACAATGATAAAAAATTTATTTACTCTGTTACTATCAAACATAACTGTCAAATGATATTGATAAAGAATTTTTTCACTCTGATGCTTAGATTTTCTTAATTTTATCAACCATACCTGACAAAAGACGATTAAAGAGATTTTATTCACTCTGATACTTAGATTTTGTCAATGTTATCTGACTTATCCAACAAAAGATGTCAATATAGAATTAATTGAATCTGATACTTAGATTTTGTAAATTTTATCCGTTGTATCCGACAAAGATGCTGATAGAAAAAATGTATTGACTTTGATACTTAGGTTTTTTTTTAATGTTATCCCATGCATCTGACAATAGATGTTGATACAGAATTTAATCACTCGGACACTTAGGTTTTGATAATGTTAACTGACACTTCAGGCAAAGGATATTGATAAAGAATCTATTCGCTCTAATACTTAGATTTTATCAATTTTATCCAGACCTATCCGACAAAAGATGTTGATAATGAAGTTATTTATTCTAATAGAAAGATTTTTTCAATGTTATCCGACGTATCTGACAAATGATATCGATAAAGAATGTTAATAAAGAATTTGTTCACTCTGATACTTACATTTTATGAGGTTTATCAAAAGTACCTGTCAAAAGACAATGATAAAGAATTTATTCACTCTGATGCTTAGATTTTCTCAATTTTATCAGACATATCTGACAAAAGACGATGATAAAGAATTTATTCACTCTGATACTTAGATTTCGTGAATGTTATCTGATGTATCCGACAAAAGAAGTTGATAAAGAATTTATTAACTATGATACTTTAATTTGGTCAGTTTTATCAAACTTATTATGTCAAAAGACATTGATAAAGAATTTATTCACCCTGATACTTAGATTTTCTCAACTTTATCTAACATATCTGACAAAAAACGATTATAAAGAATTTATTCACTCTGATACTTAGATTTTGTGAATGTTATCTTAGGTATCAGACCATGGAAGTTGATAAGGAATTTATTCACTCTAACACATAGATTTTGACAATATTATCCGACGCACCCGACAAAAGATGTTGATAAATAATTTATTCAATCTGATACTTAGATTTAGTTAATTTTATCCGATGTATTTGACAAAGATGATGATATAAAAAAATTATTCACTCTGATACTTAGATTTTGTCAATGTTATCCCATGTATCTGACAATAGATGTTGATACAGAATTTCTTCACTCTGACACTTATGTTTTGATAATGTTAACCGACATATTTGGCAAAGGATGTTGATAACGAATCTATTCGCTCTGATACTTAGATTTTATCAATTTTATCCTGACCTATCCGACAAAAGATGTTGATAAAGAATTTATTCATTCTGATACTTAGATTTTGTCCATGTTAACCTAAATATTCGACATATGATGAATGAAAATTCCTTTTCTTACATCTCCGATGTTTTAATAGACATTCTAAACGTTTGATATGTTAGTACACTCTAAAAATAATGAACACGTAACAATGTAATGCATAATATATTTTTTATGAAATAATGACATGTAGAATATTAATATAAAAATAGATCATTATACATCATTAATATCACTGAACAACTTTAGACATTTTGAATCTGTTCCATAAAATAGTTCACCATGTTCTCTCTTGATACCGTAGCTATTGTCTTCTCTTATTTCGTAATCAGTAGAATAGTCATTAATCCAATTTGAGTCATACAAAGTTTTTAATGGTGTGTCAACGACAGGTTCAATATGCGTTTCATCTTTGCTATTATTTGGTTCATTGACTGTTTGATCAATGGTAGTAACGTTTGCTGGCATTTTGTTTTTCATCGATTCATCTTTATACTCCTTACTGATATTTTCTACCAATACCCTTTTTATTTTTCCGGAAATTTCACTGTCTATTACCACATTATTTTTACACAGGTAACAGTTCCAGCAGGTAGACAAGATACGGTTTATGATATTAGTAGAAAAGTACGCCTGTATGCTTTTGATCTTCCGTTGAATGCTAATACCCGAAAGCTGACGATAGGGTTTAACACTGGGTAAGATGTTACCACAAACACTAGCAAGAAGATGCCTCTTCATCAACTATTATTTTTATGTTGGCATTTTTTTTGAGTGCAGTTATCTCTGGAGATCTGAATCTCGCATATCCACAATCATAAGAGTTGAATTTTCTTAGTAATCCAAAGAAATTTAATTCCTTACTGTCATGACAATGCAAGCATACATTTCTGATAGTGCTACCACTTGTACTTGTTTCATAGTTCAAATACTTCTCCTTGTCAGCATTTAATGCTACAATAACACTATCATGTGAATACTCTTTCTTAAAATGCTTCATCTTAACTTTTTTAAAGATATGACTTATGTATTTATCCTTCCATTGCGTAAAAATTACTGATTTCATACATACAATAAACTAGTAATGTCGATAACCTGCCATAGAGTACCAGTGGGAAAGCCGCGTCGTGTCTATGAGCAAACATAGAGTAGAATTGGTACAGCCGCAAACATACTTCATAATTTCTAAGTCAAAAAAAATTCAGTCCAAAAATAGTGCCACTACAAACATTTTTTTCTAATATTAAAAGTAACGACTAAAATATCTATATCATTCTCATTTTGAATTCATAAAATATAAAATGTGAATTTTTATGTTTTAAGTATGTTTCATGCCATTCTAAGACATGTAAAAAAAAGTTGAAAAAAAATTTATCATGTTAAAAAATATAAAAAGTTAAAAAAAACTTCAAAAAAAAGAAAAAAAGGGGGAGGGGAGCAAAAAGTTGGAGAGAACGATGGGGCCCTTGGAGGCTGGGTATAGGGGGCCCTTGGAGGTTGAGGTCCTTGGTGGTTAGGGTCACTGGTGGTTGCAGTCCTTGACGGTTCAAACCTATAATCATCTCACTAGTTGATTTCTAAGGATTTCTAAGGATTTTTCTAAATTTATGTATGAAAACTCTTTACTTGGCATCTATATATTTATTAGTATTGACTTTTTAGTATGCTATAATGTTAATGCATATTTTATATTGATAACACTTCTCAAATGGTACTTGTGTATTATACAGAAGACAGGGAAGGATTAAAGCTAAGTCTAGTCCCATGATCACCTTGTCATCGTTAACCATTTCCATAGCTTGATACCAATGATGTTATTCAAAATTTATATTAAATTCCTTAAGAGTTACAACCCCTCGGGCTTACCTTAACTGGTAAGCACCCTTTTTACCACTTTCATACAGTCCAATTAAAAATATTAGTGAGCTCTGTTTCACCCCTATTATTCAATCACTAATTAAGATCATTCAGAGCAGAGTTATGCAAATGGAATTGCTTTTCACAAATTGAGCTAGCTTTATGAAAATGATATAATTTTTTATCATTATTATTTACCGCTAATAATACAATGAATTCCAGACGAAATGGGAGATGCCTTCAAGCTAGAGGTTATTAGAATGTTTGACAAGTTTTGACTCAGAAACATGTTCGGCTTGGCTGTATCCTTAGTAAAAACATTATGTTTTAGTAAAACATGTCCCTTCGGCTGAAACCAATATTTTTACAGAAAGTCCATTAAACCTTTCAACACGTTATACCAAGGTCTTTATTTATGGGTATTGATCCATAGAAAAACCTGTCTGGTAAGTCATGTCCCGTTGAGACTGTACTGTATATTAAGTACCCTCTGTATTCGATGTCTCTGATTTGTCCAGAAAATGGGTGTTGACACAGAAACCTGTTTGGTAAGTCATGTCCCTTCTGTAGTATTAGATACATGTCCGTGGTAAGTCATGTACCGTTGAAACGTCACTGTATATTCATGCTCTAGGCCTTATCCCCCCTGTGGTGCAAACTAGCACACCACTCGCACTACTTCTAATTTAAGGTCCATTTGGCCGTCATGACATCAAGCAAAGGCGCAAATTGTCTGCGTTTGGAAAACAAATGATAGTGAGAATCCATACATAGAAGCCTGCCAGGTGCCGAGTGCCGGGGCCCGGCGGCGAAGCCGCTGGGCTCCCGATACTGTATATTAAACTGACAATCCCTAATCATTTGCTTTTTTTTAGTAAAGTGCAAATTATGTTCTGGTCTTGAGAAGGCGTGGGGGTTGTCAATTCTATTCATGTTAATTTTTGCTTGATGTGAGTTTGACTCGGTCATTTATTGTAATTCCTGTTTGTTTTGGGTTTCATTTATTTATTGATGGTGATGTTTGGTATTATTTGATTGGAAGAGTATTTGACTTTATTTCTGGCTATTTTGGTTTAATGGAACTCTTTACCTGTTTTGAAAAACTTGTTTTGCAGATAACATTTTTCAAATTATTTTTCGTTTGTTTTTTACTGACAGTGTCTTTTTTGACACTGAAAATTGACACAGAAAAAAGTTTTATTGACACAGAAAAAAATTATATTTTTTAGGTTTTCAAACAGTTCGTGGTAACGAACTTTAAGTAAGGAGCGACCCAGCTCAATAGTAACCAAAACTCTAAAAACGGAATTTTGATACTAATAGATATATATAAAAAAATTGACTTTTTATGCTGATTTCAAATATATAAATTTCATTAAGTTTAGTCTTATTCATCAAAGGTTACGAGCGTGAGAAAATTTGCCTGATTTTCAAAAAAGGAGGAAACACCCCCAAAACTCAAGTGATCTTAATGAAAATCCCACCTTCAGATTCAGCGTATCAGAGAATACAACTGCATAGGTTTCAAGCTCCTTTCTGCAAAAATGTATTTTTGTCAGAGGAAAGATCAATGATGCGTGATTATTTATTGTTTTTTTTTCCAGGGTTGATCATATCTACACTTGGTTCTAGAATGTCGGGAGAGGGCTCATTCAAACGGAAATGAAAAGTTTTAGTGCCCTTTTTACGTGACCAAGATAATTGGAGGGCAAATAGGCCCCGTCCCCTGTCCCTTTTTCCCAAAATCGTCCAATCAAAATTTCGAGATCCCCATTTTGTTAACCATAGTTGAAAGGCCCAATAAGTATGCTTTTGGGCATAACATGAGCCCCCCCCCACAACCCCAGGGGAAAGGTCTTTCAGGTAATAGATTTTCCCAGTGTTTACGCATAGTATTTATTTTTGGGATGTATGGATACATTTTCGGGTGGGGGGACACATTTTCTCCTAGGGGTTTTTCAACGGGGGAATTTTTCATGGGGAGGTAAGTTTCCAGGGAGTGAACTTCTCAGGGGAAATTATAAACTGAGGGAATTTCCAAGAATTCTTATACAAAAATTATTTTTATATGTCTTGCTTTCTCTTTCCCGTCTCAATTTTACGCGCGGAGTTGCTAAGAGCAATTGTCCGGGGTAAATTTTCACTGGGATTGAATTGTCTAGAGGATATTTCCGTAGGGAGTTGGCTTCTCCGTGGAGGCTGGATTAGATATCCTGGCATTATTCTAAAAACGAACAGAAATTAAATAAAAAATCCTGTTTTTTCAACTGAAAGTAAGGAGCAACTACTTATTTAATACTTTTTTATTTAATCTCTATAAGAATCCATAGTTTGGCTTGCGATTTGTATATTGGAGAAACTTCTTCAACAATTTCTAAACACAAATAGTACTGTTTAATTTAGTTTTATACCTCTTCAAGTTGACCTGAAAAATAAAACTAAATACCATTCTAAAAAATTCTATCTTGACTCTGTCTTACAACTTTATTTTTAAAAACAATAAAAAAAAACTTTAGGGTAAAGAGCGAGGCGTTGAGGAGAAGACAGCCCATTTCATATACGGAATAATTTCTGTTTTAATGTCGCTCCTTATTTTCAGTTAAAAAAAACTTGTTTTTTTTTAATTTCAGTTTTAAGCCATAATGGGAGAATTCCATAGCTGTAGGGGGTTGATATACCCAATATACCTAGAAAATAGTTTAAGGACCGTTCTACTATGCTGAGCGAAATAACTGTCTCAAAGCCTTGATTGGATGTGTTTAGCAAATGAATGGTCTTGGAAGGAGGGCTGCTTGCCTTCCAATCACTTTTGACTCTAAAAAGGGGCATTAGATTTAAAGCTCCTTTAAAAGTTTCAATGGAGTTGCTAGCCATTATAGAGCAGCGCTGCCCATGATATTGCTTATATTCCCTTTTGAATACCTTCATATATATAATTTTTACGTTTAATTTAAACTCCCCCTATAAGTTCCCTCACAGTTTCACCTTAATACCCTTAGCTTGCGTAGTAGCAACAGTTGTAGTAGTAGTAGTAGTAGCATTAGTAGCAGTATGCGCACAGCACCTTTGGTTTCTTCAACATCCCCTTCAACACACGCTGAAAGTTTCAATTTAGTACCATCAACCGTTTCTGGAGCCTTGCTGATACGTCCTGTTGACAACATTTGTGGGCATAGTGTGTTCCGATTTAGTTCAATACAGTTTCAATATTCTCCAAATTTTTCGTCTTAATACCATTAGTTTTAGTAGCAGTAGTAGTAGTAGTAGTAGTATCAGCAGTAGTAGTAGTAGTAATAGTAGTTGTTGCAGTGAAATTAATAGTAATTACCTTAACTTCAGTGGCAGTAGTAATAGTAGCAGTAGTAATAATAGTAGCAGTAGTAGCAGCAGTTGTATTAGTATGAGTAGAAGCAGTTGCAATAGGTTGCAAATATAGTCTTTTGGTTACTTCAACATCTTGTTAGTACAAGTAGTTGTTATAAAAGTAGCAGTTGAAGTAGTAGTAGTAGTAAATTTAGTAATGGTACTGGTAGTAATATTAGTAGTAGCGTGCACATATTGCTTCTGGTCAATTGATCTTTCTCTTTAAGCATTCTCTGAATGTTCCAACTTAATACCCAGCATTCAAAAATTAGCTTTTTGGTCATGTTTCTTATCATTTCTTGAAAATCCCGAGTTAATATGCTCAGTCATTCCCGAGTTAAGTTCTTTTGACAACCCGTATACACATAACGTGTTTTGATTTACTTCAACACTCCCTTCAGTTTTCTCTGAAAGGCTCACATGACTACCCTTTGTCTTTGTTGTAAGGTAATAACAATCTGTTTGGAAAGGCAATAACGTGTGCTATGTGTAAACAGTGAACAAATTGTCTAAGTTACAGCCTTTGCCCTAAAAGCTGTAGGGGGTTGACATCCCCAAAGTAAAAATTTCTAGACTTTTCAACAATGCTAAATAAACTAAATGTCTTAAAATTTTTATTGCATTTTTTGGGGGAAATTCTGGGCACTGGGCACTTTTGACGCTTAAAAAGAGCACTATAACTTACAATTTCCAATCAAATGCTCCATCAGAAGCTTGTATGACCATCCCTTCCATAAAAACCTTACATGCCCCAAGGGCATAACTTACAACCTTTGCCTGAGGGATCCGGAGGGTTGCGTCACCCTGGAGGCATTATTATATGTGTTTTGGAATATTTTGAACAAGATGGCCATCTCACAATTTTGATAAGATGCTAGTGGGGAAAGAGGGTGATGGAGGGGGGGGGGGCAATTATCCTCCATCCCTTTTGGCTCTTAAAAAGGAACTGGAACTTTCAGTTTGTGATTAAAACAGCCTTCACTGAAGTTTATACAACCACCCTTCCATAAAAACCTTACATGCCCCCGGGGCATAACTTACAACCCTTACCCCCAGGTTCTGAGGGGTTGTTTCAATCCCGAAGGCCTTGTTATATGATCTTGAGACTATTTTGAATAAAATTGATATCTCAAAGTTTTTAACGGGTACATTTGGCGAAGGGCGTGGGGAGGGGGGGGGGCTAGTTGCTCTCTGATCACTCTGACTCTTCAAAACAGCACTAGAACTTCGGATTTCAAATTCAATGAGTCCCCCTCCCGAAGTTTATACGACCACCCTTTCCATAAGAACCATATATGACCTTGGGGCATAACTTACAACTCCTGACCTGAGGGCTGTGGGGGGGGGGGTTAATTTTTCAAGGCATTACTACTAGAACTTTTAACTAGGCTGAACAAAATGGCTTTCTCAAAATTTTAATTGGATGTATTTTGGGAAATAACGGGCGTGGGGGGGGGGAATGGTTGCCCTCACTTCATTTTCGACTGTTAAAAGGGCACCAGAACTTGCAATTTCCAGTCGAATGAGCCCCTTCCAAATTTTCTGAGACAACTCCTTCTATGCGAAGTGTCCTGGTCTAAAACAAACAAAAAATAATACATTTTCCCACATCGCTCTTTACTTAGGCAGCACTATTGTGCTGCCTATGATCGCTGAGAGGAAAGAGAAAAAGAAAATATGCCCCCCCCCCTGTCAGACAGGGATTAGTCTTTAGCGACAAATACAGACTAACAAGGAATTGCAACTTTTTGGAGGGGCCTCCACCTTTTCAGCATCTGACTGGTTCTTTCTTGAGATTAAATTAAAAAAAAAAAAAAGTTTTTTTCTACTGAGAGTCAGAAGCATCATTAAACGGGGGTTGAGTTGCAAGAAGATTCAGTTTTACGGGGTTCAATCCTCGGAAGTCAGTTAAACGAGGGTGAGTTGCATGACCGTTCAATTGTTGAGTAGCACGGGTGTTCAGTTGCAAGAGGGTTCAGTTGCACTAGGGCTCAGTTAAGTGGGGGTTGAGTTGTACGAGGATTCAGTTAAACGGGGATCAAGTGGAACAAGGGTTCATTTGAACGGATTCAGTTAAATGAGGGTTCAACTGCAGGGGGTTTGAGTTGCTTGAAGGTTCAGTTGAATGGAGTTGATGTGCACGGGGGTTCAGTTGCATGGGAAGTCAGTTGCACGGGGATTAAGTTACACGGGATTCAGTTGCACCTAGGGTTAGATATAAGAGGGTTCAGTTACATGGGTTCAGTTACACGAGGGTCCAGTAGCAACGGAACCTTTTAAGACATAATAAACTCTCTAAGAATTTATTATCAGTCTCTGCCGAGGGGCGATCGGGGTCGATTTTTCATTTTTATCAGTAGGTGCACTCACTCAACATAAACATCTTTAAATTCATGGAATTCGTTAAAATCACAACAATTACTCAAATTATAGTTTGAACCTACAGATTTGCCGTTTTTAAACTTTTGAAGCTGCAAATTTGGAACTTCCCTTTTAGTTTATCTAAAATCAACTAAAGGAAAAATGAAAATTATCATAACATTAAGAGACATATTAAATTTCCCAATTCAAAGAATTTTATAACAGCTTCCATCCAGGAGCGATCAGACGCATGGTCTATTGTTTACTATTAGCATTTGCACTGATAATCTTTCTGTTACAAACATTCAAGAAAAACTTTCTTTATCAACTATATTTTTTAGCTCAAGTCCAAAACTCTCTGACTCTTCTCCATCCAAGAGGTTACATTTTTAGGTCAAAATATCATTTCTTCTTGTAGGTCAGAAGTCACTTCTCGTACGACCTTAATCAATAATGTACTTTCTACTATTAATTGCCTATTAAAGGACCACAATAATACTGATGCACAGGAAATAAGTTCGCTGGTTATCCCTTTTGTGACCGATCAACCTCAGTAATTGGTTTTCCGGGAACCTCTTTTAAACTAAGTATCCAAATTGGGAAACGGATCCAGGATAACGAAAATGGATGTATGGAGCAGTTTATTTTCTATGAGATGAAAATATCTTAAGGAAACATTGGAAAAGGAACTTTTTTTTGTAGCTGAGTAACAACTATTGATGTTGAAAATAAGTCCCTTTTGTACCATTTCCTATTAGGGTTGTATCTTATATGTCGCTATATATTTGGAGTTATTAATAAAGGAAGAGGCCTGAAGCAAAAAGAGAAGAAGGTGAGTACAAATTAAAATTAATATGTCTGTCATACCTAAAAAAAGGGTTGAAAATGCTAAATTTCAAGCATTGACATTTCTGCTATTTCTATTTATTGGGTCGACTGAATCAAACAGTTTGTGATAATATACTGTAAGTAACAAATGACTGAAGATACTCAGTAAACCCAAACTAAAGTTGAGTAAACACAAAACTAAAAAAGAAAATTTGATGAAAATATAGAAGAAAAGAATTTACGTTGGAGGATCTTTCCATGCAGGAAGATAATTTTCCATCAAGGGGAGGGGGCGGATTTCCCAGCATTACTTAAAAACCGATCAGAAATTAAATAAAAAAACTCGTTTTTTCCACTGAAAGTAAGGAGCAACATTAAAACTTGAAACGAACAGAAATTATTATGTATATGACGGGGTTTGCCCCCTTGTCAATACCTCGCTCTTTACGCTAAAGTTTTTTTTTAGTATTTTCAAAAGAGCTATTTATTCTAATTAAACGGCCTTCGTGATTCCGGGGTCATTCTTAAAGAATTGGAACAAACTACGAACTTTAGCGTAAAGAGGGTGGTATTGAAGAGGGAGTGAACCCCCTCATATCCGTAATAATTTCTGTTCGTTTTAAATTTTAATGTTGCTCCTTACGTTCAGTGGAAAAAACTTGTTTTTTTTATTATTTAATTCTAAATAGAAAATTTACTAAGGCTAAAGCTATCCATCAAAACACAAAACCCTCAAAAAATTTACTCAATCTTTGAAAATGGGACAAACTACTCATAAAGATTGAATGATCATGATGAAAACTATACTATCAAATTAGGCGTAACAGAAAACCCTATCGCATGGGTTTCAAGTTCCTATCTACGAAAATTGAAGATTTTTCATTTTTTCTTAAGCGAATGTATGGATGCAAATTTGTTTGCTTTTTATGTTTTTCTCAGGGGTAATTGTATAGAACTAATGGTCCTGGAATATCGGGAGAAGACTCATTTGACGGAGATAAAGATTTCTTGTGCCAATTTTAAGTAGCAAAAAAGACTATGTGTCGTGATATATACTTGCGTAACATCTATTAGGTATGAGAGCCGGTGGATGTTTGTGTAGGAAGGAGGGAGTGTGCCTCTCAGATGATTGTAGATAATTATAGAAGACTATTTAGGGGGGGGGCAGAAACTAGTCTTGAATCTCCCTTAAAATTTTGAATGTTTATGTACTAAGCCTGTAATATGGGTGCAGGGGGTGATAGTTCCACCCATAGTGATTCATATACTTACTGGAACAGTAAGTATATGATCTTTTCCCAATTATATCTGTTCCCACTGGAACAGATCTTTTCCCGTGGGAAAGGATCATGAGTGTCACTCTGGAGTGTTATTTTCACCAAGAAACACAATTCTCATTTTCCTTTTTTATAAACATTTTACGATGTTTTCTGCTATTTTGGAGGCTATTCTTGCCTTCAAATTAGTATTGAGGAGGATTTGAGAGGAAAGGTAAGAAGTTGATCTCCTTTCATTATGGGAATATTTTTGGAGTTAGTCTATAATATGGAGACTTGGGGCACTTTCTCCCATTTCATTCAAAGAAAAACTTGTACAACATAAAAGATCACATTAATGTGCTTACCGGCACAGATGTAAGAGATTCTGGTTTATAAATTTGATTTGACTATTCATTTTGATTTATATTCGTTTTGGGTTTCATTAGTTTGTTTATGGCAATTTCTATTTTTTTTTTAGGTTTGAATTATTATATGACTTTATTTCTGTTCATTTTAGGTTTTAATAGGTTCTTTACTTTTCTTTGAAAAAGTTCTTTCCTGGAAACTCTATTAACTAAAATCAGAGACTTTGGATTCTTCTTACTCTTTTTCTCAATTTCAAAAACAGACAAGATGTGTAAGTGATGTTGAAAAAAAAAAATTCAGTTTGTTTTCCCTTAATTTTCACCTCAACCAACAATGTATTTTTGAGATCCCAGACTTTAGTCGAGGCTATCTTAACTTTTTACCTAGAATGATTTTGACTTTTACGCGTGAGTGGTAGAGTCAATGCCAGTGGTCAGTAGCTTTTAAGATGTTTTATCTTTTTAGTCTACACATTGATCCATTCATACAATTTTCTCATTTGACCAATTTTGTTTTTAATGACGCCCAGCAACTACAAATTGAAGATCTTCCAGAACCTTAGAAATATCACTAGATAATCGGTGGTAAAATTCATTCTTAGAATAAATTCAATGCAAGAAGGGCACTAGCTACTATTTTGGGAGGCTATGGTCTATAGCTTCAGATGTGGTTTCTTTTTGGTTGATACTTGGAACCATTCTTGGATTTTTTTTTTCTCATGTTTCATTTCAATTTTTCGAACATGGAAAACCTGCCTCATAAATTGTATTCTAGCGCCCACCTTTAAAGTGGTCAACTCCATCAAGTAACTGAAGCCTTTCCATGAAATTAGCAATGTCAATTTGTACTTTTAGTAAAATGATATCCCCTGGAATTATCTCAATTCATTAGGGAAAATAACATTGTTATCTATAGCTGAAGTTGCCATTTCTTTCTATCTAAGTTCATACTTGAATTTTTTTTCTGTCATGTCATATAAATTAAGCCTAACACAGAAAACCTTTCTTGGAAATTGTATTCTATCACCCGACTTTTCAAAAGGGTTCACGCCTTCTTGTTAGAAATGGAAGCTTTTCTCTGAAATTAGTAAGCTCAGTAATAAATTATTAGTAAATATGAGCTCAAGAAACTGAAAGAATTTGATCCAGTCTCGTAAGGCATGTCAATAATGAGAGGGGAAGAGTATGGGACAATTACCCCTAAAAATATCTTTTTGGGTAATTATAATTTAGGCAACTCCTGATGTTACTGTTGTTTTGCCAATTAGTAATAGTCATTTGATTTAAATGCATACATATACACGCATATATATATATATATATATATATATATATATATATATATATATATATATATATATATATATATATATATATATATATATATATATATATATATATATATATATATATATATATATATATAATATATATATACATATATATATAATATATATATATATATATATATATATATATATATATATATGTATATATATATATATATATATATATATATATATATATATATATACATATATATATATATATATATATATATATATATATATATATATATATATGTATATATATATATATATATATATATATATATATATATATATATATATATATATATATATATATATATATATATATATATATATATATGTATATATATATATATATATATATATATATATATATATATATATATACTATATATATATATATATATATATATATATATATATATATATATATATATATATATATATATATATATATTATATATATATATATATATATATATATATATATATATATATATATATATATATATATATATATATATATATATATATATATATATATATATATATATAGGTAGGAAGTCTGGGAGAATTCGTTAAGAGCCTTAATGTTGGTTTTATAAATGCCGTCATGTATTAAAAATTGCAATGACGTCATGTATGTAATTTACTTCACGACTTCATATGATGACGCCATGTATTGCAAATGACATCATATAATAAAATTGTAATGATGTCATGTATGTATTGTACTTCATGACATCATATGATGACGTCATGTAATACAAATTGTAATGTCTTCATTTACGTAATGTACTTCATGACATTATATGAAGTCATTCATATCCAGGTCGAAGCGGTAGCTAGCAACCTAGGAAACTTACCCCAGTATAGGAGACTTACCGTCTCTTGGCTTGAACAACAAGGAAAATCTATTAGCTTGCAAATAAAAAAAGTGGCTTCAAAAATGATATTCTGCGCATACGACATCTTTTTTTTCTCTCTCTCTTTCTCCTCAGACAGCTTTGCAGTGGAACATCATAGAGAGCTGTTTAATGGCTCATTTTAAATGAAATTAATTTGGTATATATATATATGTATATATATATATAGAAGAAGTGCATATATATTTCTTCTTTTTTTCCGGGATAAGAAAATGGCTTCTCAAGCCTTTTATTTAGTAGAAGGAGGTTTCTAAACTAACTAGTATTTTTCCAAACCTAGAAAACTGCAAATATTTTTCCTTGGCCTCAAACAAGATCAATACCACAGGTATAAAACGAATAAAGCTGGCAAACGTTATTATTTCATTTACTTATACCAGAAATAAATTCTGTTTCGGAATAGAAATTGTAGCAATCCCATTTTCTCAAGGAATCCCACAGGGGAAGTATATAAGACGTGTACTTCTAACAGAATTGAACAATAACTAGGAAGATAAGAATTTCTAGAAATAGGAAAAAGGAAAATATTAGTTTATTATCATTATCATTTGCTATTTCGGCTGTTTCTGTAAATTTCAAGAAGAACAAGAAGGCAGTCGTGACTTATAATACTAGTTGACAAAAATCAAATGTTTTTTAATCTAGCTTGAAGAACTTACAGAAAGATATACAGAAAAAGTTTTCCCAGTGGTGTGGGAATCAGCAGAAATAGGAAAGCCAGGGTGGCCATTGCCTTTCTTAACATAATTTATATGCCTGTGAATTAGAACCCATGTTATAATGGAACTTTCCACTGATCCTAAAATGCCATTGAAATTTTGCTAATGTTTAATAAAAATCATAATTTTTCGTCCTCTAAAATTTAATAGGCTACAAGCCTGTGTGGTAATTTAAAAATATGACTACTATTCGTCAAAAGATGGTTAATTTTCCTTCAATAATATCAAACTTAATTAAAATCCAGTTTGAGTTTGCGTTTTCCTAGTGTTTCCTAGCCAGATTTCAAAGGTCTGTGTTTTTTCTTGAAGATGAAGTCTGAATTGAGAGTCTGTGGAATTCTGTATAGGGTTTTACCCAAGGTCAAAGGCTGTATAGGACACATTTTTAATTCTCAGGAGAGTGAGAATAAGGGTTTGAGGATTTTTAAGGTGGCCCTTTTCTTAAGATTATAATTTTAATTATCTGGAACAGTCAATTGATGAAAATACGACTATCATTGGTATCGTTAGTCAGCAATGCAGGCAAATAGATTAATAATTGACCAAAAAATGCGCAACATAGGGTCTTAACACACCTTATCATAAATGGCTTAAAAGACATCTACTGATGCATGCTAAGAACTTAAAATATAGATGACCAAATTGTCATGATGGATAGCCTTGGAAAAAATAAAAATAAGTAAAATAAAATTGAAAAGACCCACAGCAGCACTTGGAGGGTTATTTTTTTCTCACAGATTATAACAGTATGGAGTAATAATAACGTCTCGCAGAATTTTGTTACTTCATTTTAATATATACTATCTCAAGTTATGTCTATTCGTCTTGAAGTTGAAGGTACCGTACAAAGTCTATATCCTCATTTGAGTCATTCACCACCTACGTTTATGAAGGTGGTTTGCCCCCGAAATTCGGCTTAATCAAGCAAAGTGGGAAATTTAGATAAAATCTAGTTACAGCCTTTGGATCTGGGCACGATGATCTATATCTGACAAAACTGTCCCATTCTGAGGCATTGTCTATTAATATCTGATTTGAGGTTTTTTTTCTTCCATGACAATTTGGATACTCAATTGACAACCCAGATTGTAAAGTTACATTTCCCATTGAAGTTTTGATTGTGTTGTTCAGTTCTCCTTGACAATCCCACAGTCCGGATTGTTATTAGGATGTTCATACCAAGAATCTTGGTTCACAGGAAGGTTCCCGACCGAGGTTGCAAAACCAGTGACAAAATACTAAAACGTTGTTTATTGATTATGATAAAAGCTTCAGAACTTGTTACTTTATAAAAAAATTAATTAAAAAAACTTTCCGAAAATAAGTTTTTCAAAGAAAAGTAAAGGCCATTTTAAACTTAAGCTCACCAGATACAAATATCTTTTAAAATTAAAACTCAAAACGACCAGAAATTACTATTAAAGAATAAATGAAACCCAAAAAGAACAGAAATTAAATAAACAATCATAGCAAAAACATACAACAAGTAATAATATAAATGAATAAATAGATCTTAAAGCGAGTAATGCTTAGATTGAATATGAAAATCAAGCTTAAAACGAAAACAAACTATTTTCCTTTTGAAGTATAAATGAAACTTAAAACGAACAGAAATGAAATAAACAATCAATGCAAACAAACATACAATATATATTAATGTAAATTAAGAAATAAATCTTAAAACGAGTGAAACTTAAATTGAATATGCAAATCAAGCTTGAAACGAACAAAATCACCACAAACAAGAGTTTGGGATGACCCCTTTCTCTCACTGTAAAAGTCTAAAACCTACTGCGTCATTGGCGCTTTGCTGAAAAATAATATTATGACAAATATTTTCTTTTGTACTTAATATTGAAAATAAACATTAAAATTATAGTAACATTTTGAACTGATGAGCTTTCAGCAATTAATATCATTATGCATTAATATCTCTCTGAAGTTTATACGAGAATCCCTTCTTCAAGAACCATATATATCCCCAGAGTATTACTTACAACGCCTGTCTTTGGGCCTTGGGGTTGTGTCGACCCTGGAGTTTTAATATCTGATGGTTGAACTATTTTTAACAAAATGATCACCTCAAATTTTTTTCGGATGGGTTTAAACATCCGTCTGAAACGAAATAAGGTTTGGCGTGAATGTTTTTCGTTGACTACTTTTTCAATATTTTCTTGACAGATTGTCATGGGTCAATGCTCTACATTTGTATTGATTCATTGATTTTAAATAACTTATTTTTTTCAAATGATTAATTAGTTATGAAACGAATTATATTACACATATTATGTTTGTACAACATGTGTCGACCCCGGAGTTTTTGTTATCTGACCCTTGATTTTTTTTAACAAAATGGCTACCTCAAAACTTTTATCTGATGTATTTGGGGGGAAAAGGGCGTGAGGGAGGGGTTAGTTGACCTTCGATCACTTTTGACTCTGAAAAACTGAACTAGAACTTCCAATTTCCAATCAAATGAGCCCTTTCTGAAGTTTATACGAGAATCCCTTCCAAAAGAGCTATATATGCCCCCCGGGTATAACTTATTATTAATTAGTATATATAATTTATTATAACTAATGATTAAATAGTTATAAAATGAATTATATTACAAATATTATGTTTGTACAACCGGAGTCTTCGTTATCTGACCTATGAAATTTTTTTTTTTAACAAAATGGCGACCTCAAAACTTTTATCCGATGTATTTTGTGGAAAAAGGGCGTGGGTGGGGTTTAGTTCCCCTTTGATCACTTTTGGCTCTTAAAAGCTGGACTAGAACTTCTAATTTCCAATCAAATGAGCCCTCTCTGAAGTTTATACGAGAATCGGGGGTTTTGTTGAAACCAGAGTTTTGTTATTTAACCTTTCAACTATTTTTTAAAAAATGTCATTTTTAACCCTTGCATATAATGCACCTCTGGGGGGAAAATAATAAAAAAAATATTGAAGCTATATAAGAGTTATTCAATCATTTGTGTTTGCACCGGTTATCTTTACGTTTGTAAGATAGTTAATTTTAATTTCTGTTCGTGGGGGGTTTCATTATTCTTTAACAGTAATTTCTGGTCTTTTTGAGTTTTAGCTATAATAGGAATTAATTTCTGTTGGTCCTGAGTTCAATATGGCTCTTTTATTTCCTTAGAAAACTTATTTTTATGCAAGGTCTTTTTAAATTAATAATAATAAAACATTGAAGGCTTATGGGCTTTGCTATAGACAATTTAATTACATGCCTCTGATAAATCAAACGTGATTTTTTCACGCAACAATGAATGGATTGAAAAAATAGCTTCAAAAGACAGTACTTAGGCTATATCATTTGTTGATGCAGAAAGAACAGTATCGTTTTGATTAGACCATTTTGTGGATTTTTTGTGCCACAATAATTTAGCATTTATTGCAAAGTATGTATTTTAACCTTATTTTAAGTATGGCTGTAATTTTAAGTATTTTAGCATTTTCAGTTTGAGAGAATTTCTGGGAGTAATTGGGTAGAAAATTCTTTATCTAGTTCTTATTAGTTTATTTTGATGTGTCTTAACGTCCCTTCGAAATTTCTTGAAACTTTTAACTTTTTTCCCATACAAAACTTTACCTTATTAAAGTCTTTGGGGTGGGGGCAGAGTAGTTGGCATAAAGAAGAAAACTTTAGCGTAGACAGTAGGAGAGGGGGGAGAAGTAAGGTCTTTGAACTATTTAAAAAAATTCTATGTCAAAGTTCTTATCGGATGGGTTTGAAAAAAAAAGGCGTGGAGGGGGGGGGGGGGAGGGGCTTGGTGCCCTCCAATGTCTTTTTACTCTTAAAAAGGGAACTAGAACTTTCAATTTCCAATCAAATGATCCCTCTTTGAAGTTAATGCGAGCATCCCTTCCATAAGACCCATATATGCCCCCAAGGCATAAGTTACAATGCCTGCCCCCAGGCCCAGGTGGGTTGTGTCAACACCAGAATTTTTGTTATATGATCTTTGAACTATTTTTAACAAAATAGCTATCTTAACCCTTTCCGGCACGAATTATGAAATCGTCAGAAAATTTCGCTTTTTTTTACGTTTCCTGTGTCCCTGGGCTTAGAAACCGACAAATATTGAACTAAAAAAAAAAATTATTCCAACTATGAGATGAAATATAAGGTGGTGTCTGGTAGAGACCACTTTGAAAAATGTGCAGAAAAAACCTCACTTCTAGTGAAAAGAACCAAAGCAGTTCTTTGTGTAATTCATGCACAATAGAACTTTACAAACTGAACATTGCTATTTTGTGCGATGGGGCTCAATCTTTGTACTGCATTGAGCACATCTTCTTGAAGTAGCTTCAACAGGTAATTGTTTTTTATTGATCCAATCTCTTTTATGGTGGAACGTAAGGCTTGAATTGGGGGAAAACTTTCAATTTTCTGGATGCCCGACCTCTCTTACCCTTGCACAAATAACTTCGAACCAAAACGGTAACAATGCGACATCTAAAGTCTTTCAACGTCATCTTGTAAGCATCTGGTATAGTGGACAACTTGAACCAGACAAAGGCATTGATCGTTGTAATGTCTATGAAGTGCCACAGTAGGCGGTGCCACCACTTTCTGCTTTTTCTGTCAATCCCATTGAGACTTCAACATATCAGCTTTGTCGACGCATCCCATAAACTTGTTGTACTCGACGACCACGTTTGGGCATGTAACTTGGGCCATAGATCAATCTTTCTCCTTCCTACCGATCTCTGTCACTTCTCTTCCTTTATGAATCGTCGAAAGAAGTTGTACACATCATTTGTCCTTCCAGTATACATAAAAGATTAAATCTGAACTCACAGCGTAGTCCAAATCACCTCGTCTCAGCTCTTTTTCGGCTTTGAGTTTGGGTAGACCTTTACGGTTTGCCCGAACTGCACCACAGCAGTAGAGCTTGTTGTTCTTCCTTTTTTCCATGAGGTTTACTGAACTGAAGAAATTGTCACAATAAATATGATAATTTTTTCCTTCCAATCCCGTGGTAAGATCGATAACTACTTGTTCTCCAAGTCCAAACTCTCTAGTGTCTAGTGTCAGGTGTAGACCTAAAAATCACAAACGAAACCGTGCGTGTCTGCTCTGACCCAGATCTTGTAGCCTCGTTTTATGGGCTTCATAGGCATATACTATTTGAAACCAATGCGTCCTTTGAATTTGAGCATGCTTTCGTCGACGGCCTGCTCTTTTGTAGGCTTTTAAATCTTTCAAAAGATTGAGCGTAGTTCTTCAATCAGTGGCCTGATCTTGTAGAGTTTGTCATAGTTGTCACTTCCTTTCCGAGGTAAGATCAAATTGTTATTGAGATGAACATGAGCAAGAAGCCTGCTGAAACGGCTTATATTCATCAGTCCAGAGATGTAATTATCTCTGAGTTCATCGTGACTTGACCAGAAATCTCGATAAGATGGTACTGTCTGACACCCATAAGCATACTTATTGCTAAAAAAACTTTCATTTCATCTCGAGAAATTGGGGTGAACGAAACACCTTTCTGAGTAGCTTAGAAGTTTGTTTGAAATACGATTTGGTCAATCAGATCAAGAATTTAGAATTAAAAAATAAAAATGAGCAAATTTATTTTAAGATTTTAGATGCTCGACTCAGTTTTATGGAAATTGCTCGAGTTTCATTTTTTTTGTCGAGCTGCTGAAGTGGTCTCAAGCTCAAACCACGCCAAAAAAAAACGAAAAAACTTTTTAGCATATGCTGCAAGGTGTTCATTGGGGATGACCAGCCTCTCATGTCCAAAATCTCCTTATCGTGCTTCATATCTGAAACTGTGATGCTACTAACTTGTACTCTACTACACAAAGAACAAATTGACAGGAAAACAATATTAAAGATACTACTATTTCCAAGTGTTTTAAACTTTCTTACTTTTTATTAAAAAGCAGCACGTGGTCCAATCTAAATACTAGGTGTCACCTTACTAGGTGTCAATTAGGCTGCCCATAAAATTTTGCCCGTCAGATAGCGTTGCTAGGCATATGCTAAACCAGTGGTTGTGGTTTATTATTTTTACCACATACGGATCATGGTAAAAAAATATAAAAAGGTGGTTTCACGTTGGAACCACTTTGTCGGAAAGGGTTTAAATTTTTATTGGATGCATTTGGGAAAAAGGGACTGGGGGGAGCTGGTTACCCTCCAATATCTTTTGACGCTTAAAAAGTGAACTAGAAATTTCAATTTCCAATCAAATGAACCCTCTCATAAGTTTATACGAGCATTTCTTCAATAAGAACCATATACGCCCCCAGGACATAAATTATAACCCTTTCCCCTGGAGACTGTGGGGGGGGGGGAGTTGCATGCTCAAACATATAATTTCAAGAACTTTCGACTACGTTGAACAAAATGGCCATATCAAAATTTTGATTGGATGTGTTTGGGGAAATGGTGGGCGTGAAAGGGGTGTCAGTTGCCTTAGAATCACCTTCGACTATTAAAAAGGGCACTACTCACTCCAATATCCTCACCCCTCCAATCACTTTTGGCCATTAAAAAGGGCACTAGCCCTTTGAATTTCCAATCGAATGAGCCTGTTTTGAAGTTTCTACGACACACCTTCTATAAAAACCTTATATGCCCCCAGGGCATAACTTAAAACCCTTGCCCTGAGGGTTGTGGGGGAGTGTCCTCCTCAAAAACATATTTTCTATCTGGAAATCAACTACGCTGAACAAATTAGCTATATCAAAATTTTGATTGGATGTGTTTGTGGGAATGATGGGCGTGGGGGGCTAGTTGTCCTACAATCACTTTTGACTATTAAAAAGGGCACTAGAACTCTCGATTACCAATCGAATGAGCCCCCTTTGAAGTTTCTACGACGACCCCTTCCATATGAAGTGCCTCTGGAAAAAAAACAATAATAATAATAATAAATAATAAAACATTGGAGCCGTATGGCCTTTACTATAGGCAACGCTACAGCGTTGCCTCTGATCTCACAATAAATATACCCAAAAAGGTTTCAGTATTCTTCATTACTCGTCCTCGGCAAAACTTTGTGCACAAGCATTCATTTCTGTTGATGAAAATCTTCGTCAGCATACGTCCTGCTCCATATGCTAGTGCATACATGGGTTATTTTAACACAGAAATAAAAACTAGCAGTATCATATCCGACATCAATGTGAAAAGAGTCAGTATCAATAAGGTGAATGACTGCAATATTAATATGGCGATAGTTTTGAAGTTTGTACCCTTTTAGCTATCCAAAGGACTTTTCAGGTAGTTCCAGTCGGATTGATATTCTTCAATCTAGGCATTCAGTTTTTCGTCTTCCTTGATGAATCCTTCAATCCAGATTCAGATTACACATTGACATGGAAAAAAAAACTTTTATCTTGATGACAATTTTTACAGATAATGATTTTAAATCTGATATATTTTTAATATTTCAAATCTTTTAAATCAGATTTCAGTTTTTACACGTTTTTTTACTAGTAGCAAAAGTAGAGTGTAGAGTTCAAATTTTTACTAGGATTAAAAATTTTTCTCTAATAGGGATAGAAAAGAGAAAAACAAATCTAACATTGAACTTTTGAGAATAGATCTACGCTTGCCCCTAAATTACCTTCTACTCAAAATATTTTTCTAAGGTAGAACTCTTGCCAGCGTTGTTCGAGATAGATTGGGTAAATAAAAGTGTTTACTGTTTCCGAATGTCTATTCTGCCTGTTAAAAAAAAAAAAAAAAAAAATAGGGCTCACAAACATATCATTAAAGCCCAATTCGTTTCAAGCTGAACAATATAATTACTTTTTTGCATGTTATAAAGGATTGGAAATTTACAATTCGGTGTAGCTTTCAGTAAAATAAGCATTAGGCTTTTTTTTACTGCTGATTTCCGTGCTTGGAGCAATGCAATACAGTTAATTTATAGATGGAAATTAAGAACCTTCAGCTGTTATAGATTACTTCACAATATCAGAAAATGTAGGACAATGAAAAATACAATATAATTCACACTAAACTACAACCACGACCGACTCACTGCAGCACCAAGTCGCATGAGGCCAACACAGCTTCACCTCCTTCACCTAAACACAGTTTCACAGCTTCACCTAAGAAACACACTTAACCTCCATCCCAATCTTTTCAAAGTCTCTGTATTTGTGCTCTCCAAGGAAGTTCCAATTTGTAAAAAGTCTTTCCTTATGAAATCCCCCCCCACACCTTACTCAGGGTCGACCTGTTTTTCGTTTGGCTCTAGACGGTTGGTCGGCAAGGACAATGTTTAGCCAGCAAAGTAAGAAAAAACTGCGATTAACTCTATCCAGATCTCAATTCCGCCGTCCTCAATGCAAAAACAAGTATCATTGCGGTCTTTCCTCACTATGATGGAGCCAATATAATAACAACAGAATAGTACCAGATGATTATCCAATCCAGTCTATTTCCAAATATTATTGGTGCTATCATAATAATGCGTCTTTCCCCTCCCCCTACTACCCTAGATATAGCCCAGAATATGTGCTGTATGCTAAACTACAAGAAAACGCTGTGATAATTAAATTCATACTTTATAAAATACATCAAGTTCCTATTGCTCAAATTTTCACATTTCCCTTGGTTTGTATCCCCGTTTTTTAAATAATTTCTAGAAAATGTATTTATCCACATGTATAATAATCTTTCGCAATGACTTGATGTTGTTGGTGGGCTAAGAATACAAATACCCACTTAAAGCGACGAAAAATAAATGATAAACGTATTATTTAGGGCTAAATCTGGCACAACAGAAGGGGGGTGTATTCGTAATTTAGAGGCCATTATATTTGGAAATAGTGTTGAGTGTGGAAATAAAGAATATTATTCTTTTGTTACTACAGTGTTTCGATTAGATGAGGGGGCTGACTGCAATGATACCCAGCAAGGAGTAAGAAGTAGATAAAAGTGCACGGAACAAAATGAAAAGACAAGCCTAACGAAAAGTAAAAGAGAAGAGCCAACGTCTCAAGCGATCCTTCTCAAGTAAACATTAAAAAGACGACTGAATAACAAACTCTGATAGGAATGGTAGATCAAACTTTCACTTCAGATTTTATTTTGTGTATGGCTTTTCTAATGCTAACATTTCTCAATTTTTGAAACATTGAAACTAACTTTGGTTCCGAAATACGATGATGCAACTTATATGAAAAATCAGAATTATAAAGCTTATAATAATTGGGTCTAATATATATAAAATACCCCCTCTCCCCAAGGCTGTTCCCAGGATTTTTTTTCGGAGGGGGTGTTACTCAAAAAAAAATCTGGGGGGGGGTTCACAAAAAAAACTCAAAAAACGCATACAAAATTTGTTTATGCCCATTTTCGTTACGTTTTTACGAGTCAGACAAACATTTAGGGGGGGGAGGTCAAACCCCCTCCCCCCCCTGGATACGGCCTTGCCTCTCCCAAACAAAAATTTGAATCCAGCACTGATTTGGGGATGGTCATTCTAGCTGAACAAGGAAAACCCTTGCAGAAAACCGATTAACCGTGCTCAGTGCCTTGAACAGTCATCCATGATATAGCTTCAGCTGTCTTGAAGCGCAAAAGCTGCTTACGATGGGGAAATGAATAGCGAATTAACTATAATTACTTTGAATATCAATGGAAATGCTGTAAGAAAGTGCCAACACTAAAAAATGAAGCTCATTTTCAAGATAACTGAATGTCTTGTGGAACACATCCTGACAAAAGAAGTAACTAAATTATTGAATATCAGTGATTCAATAACTTATTTTACTTTTAGTACTAAAGTAAGTGACAGAGGTAGGTCCTCAGACGGTACTGCGATTTTTTGCTTCATTATCGTTATACACATTACTTCTCCAAGTATCCGATAATGTTTAAGTTCTTCAGATTGAAAGAGCAGTAATATTTTAAGTGTGCATGCCAACCGACTACAAATCACCCAGATCAGATTCCAAGTTTGATAGCGTTTGTATTAAAGTAGGAAATGCTATTCTTCATTGTTATTCTTAAAAGTTATCTTACATTATCGTCAAAGATATGAATCTAGAAAGTCCTAGATCCCAAATTTTCTCATCTGCATGTTTCGGCCTAACTATAATTGAGAAGGATCCCGATTTTACATACGTTTACAATTCTCGAGCAACCTCAACTCAACCACAACCAGTCGCACATCCATACTTCCATCTGTACATATGACCACTTACTAGTTGGTAATGTTTTTACATTTAACATAAATTTAAATTCACGCTCCCATCTGCCCAGTGAATAGAAATGTCATCAGAAAGTTATGTGGACTATTATTAATGCCCCCTTGTGCCAAAGTTGTTTTTGATGATATCTTGGCAAGAATTTACGACCTATATCAAATGCTTAACAAATCATTTAGAAGTTTGGTAATTGATAAACAAGTCTTAATGAATATATATTATAGCGAGAGTGTTCATACACTGCAGTGCACCATAAGGTTGCAACCCCAGTGTATCGCGTCTGGATTGGCTTGAAAATACCACAGTGGTCTGACAAATCGGATCTTAATAATGATCCGAATGTTGGCTCTGGATGTGGATTGAAAATAGTCTACCAAGGTGTGGTATAGTGAACACTATCCGGTTATATACCAAAAAAAGATTTGCCAGGCCCTTTGCTACGCATTGTGTTTTGAAGTTAGACCCCAATCGGATGTAAACATTTAAAAAAGGAAGAAACATACCAGATCAGTAGATGTACTTCTCCATAAAATGAAGTGGGTTTACTATTTTACACGGGAGTTCGCACAACCTGATGCTGATCCTTAAAATAAGTTAACCCTTGAGCTTGATGCGAGCCTTGCAGAGAATTATCTGGAAGTCGGTTTTGTTGTGAAAAATTCTTCAGTCAGTGAAGGACTCTCTAAACTGAAAGAGGTATTCACGGGGAATGAATAACCTATGTGGGATGCATCAGGAAGCGGGCTATTGTCTCCTATATCCGATAATTTTTAATGCTGGTGTTGTTCCTGACCTATATTGCAAAAATGTAATTACTCCAGTCATAAAAAAGGGGATGGACAGAGAGGTGTTCTTCTTACCGGGCGATAACTGTAGCACCTTTACTACGTAAGATGTTTGAACTGCTCATTGTGCGTACGCTTAGTGATACTTGTAATACGCCAGATAACTAGTTTGGCTTAAAAAAGAGTAAAAATAGAAAACACGCGCATTATTTGATTACTAATTTGTTCATAAATGCTGGTGATTCAAATGAGACGATATTTTCTTACGGCCACGATGTCAATCGCGCGTCTGACTCAGTTTTACATTTTCATTTTCTTTTGTCTGCTTGGGAATGCGGTGTTCATAAGCTTATTTCACGCGCACTGACAAATATGTTCAGTGCATCAATTTTATGGAAAAACAAAGGCTCATGTGAAAGTACCGTGTGTTAATTCTTTAATATTACCTTCTTATCTCATCCCTGCTGCGAAGCAAATACTACGCCATGGGGCTCTTACATCTCAAACACTGTTTAATAACAGTACTATTATGCTGCACGAACCAGTTCAGTCAATATGTATTTTTTAGATTTTGATGTTTCGCTGCTTGCTTACGCCAATGGTACTCTGAACGTTAGTAGAGCAATCACACGCATCGAAGGAGATTTTTGTGTTTCGAGTAAAGAAAAAACGAGAATAGGCCTATTTTTCAACTCCTACAAGAGTGAAGTTAATGCTTTTCATAGCCCTGTTAAGAACAACGTGCCAATTAATGGTTGTTTCGGATCCCATACTGTCAGATCTTCACCTCAAGTTTTTTTAGCTCAGCCTTCCAGCATACAGCGACTTAAAAAAAACAACAACTGGTGATTGCCTTGTATCGCAGTTCGCTGAGAAAACATATAGATCTTATGGAATCCTTGTGTCAATGAATTACCGTTTTAACCACTTTTAATCACTCGGGTATACAATGTGAATAGAGCTCGTCCGGAAGGATGTAAACTTTGTTTGCTGACCATGTGCCACTGGATATGGGGCTTAAATTTCTAATGAACAGGACTGCCCCAGCCTCACGGGCCCGGGTGAAGCCCACCCCATAGTTTCTCAATAAGAACCCATGCATAGGAATGGTTGGGCTTGCGACTCTCCTCCTGAAAATAATTGTAACGAAAAGAAATGTTCCTCAAGCTTTGGATCTTATTGGTTTTAATTCCCTAAGATCTCGGTACGCCCCCAGACATCCTTTGAACCTTGCTGACCAGGGTGGGGTGAGAATAGCCACCTGAAATATTTTAACCATGAATAACTCGGGATCCAAAGACTTTCTAGGGCTTGAGATATTGAGATGTGGGGTTAAAATACTTGGAATAAGAGAAACACACCTGACAGGATCAGGTGATGAAGAAATCGCCAGTACAGGTCACAGGAGGATTTGGTCAGGCCTAATGTCCAGTAGAAATAGCAGTATAGGCCTGCTCCTAAACTAGAAGACGAAGAAATGCCTCATATCCCACAACCCAACGTCAGATAGACTACTCACTGCCCGCTTAGACCACAAGCATTGGAAGATGCCAATTTTTGTTTGCTAAGCACTAATGAATGTTTCCCCAGCGGACGAAAAAGACAAGTTGTACTCAGCTATGACATCTGTTCTGTCTCGGAATTCCCCTCGTGATGTTTTTGCCGTGGTGGACAATTCTAATGCAACTCTATTTAATCCCAGAGGAGCTTTTAAGTCTGTAGTTGGACAGGTTACCCCTGACACTTTGAACGAAAATGGAACCTGACTCCTTCAGCTGTTCGCTATGCATGAACTGGTCATTGCCAACAGCCTGTTTCACAGGAAAGACATCTATAAGCCAACATGGTACAGCAATGACAGGTGAACGCGGAAGACGATTGACTATATCATAGTCAACCAAAGATCGCACTCATCAGTTACAAATTGCAGAACATATTGTTGCGCTGAGGTAGGAAATACAGATCATCGACTAGTTGCCACAAACTTCCGCCTGCGTCTTAAAGCCCAGCCTTCAGAACGACGCTGGCCAAATTTGGACACCCAGAAACTAAAAAACTGAGGCCTTCCGCCAAAAGTACTCAGTTAAAATTCAGAATAGGTTTGGATGCCTGAATACCCTTGTTGACCCGGAAACATTCTGGTAGATATATAAAAACGGTGTACTAGAAGTTACCACTAATAACTTCTGTCGCAAGATGTATTCAAAGAAGCCCTGATTATCGCAAGAAGCATTGCAAATCATTGATCAGTACCGGAACGCGTGACAGGCCGGAGATATGTCCTCCTACAGACGGCTATACGAGATCAGAAACAAAGTTATTCACCGTGATAAACAACAATTTTTTATAAAAAAAAAGGCTGAAGAACTAAAACATACGGCACGAAAAGGTGACGTAATGTCGATTTTTAAGCATGTCAATGACCTTAGCGATGGGAAACCACCAGAGATATGTGAAGTTAAATCCGTCTCTGGCGAAATGCTAGAAGATGAAAACACACAACCTGATCGGTGGAAGGAGCACTTCGCAAAGCTACTAAACGTCGGAAGAATCAACGTTGATCCCAACCTTACTGCGTCCACTCATCAAACAACATGTGAAAAATTTCGAGAGCCCGGTCCTCCTTCGATAGAAAAGATAAAAAATTCCCTGTGGAGAATGAAGAACAACAAAGCACCGTCGAGCTGGAGGACCAGCAATGCTACTTTGGCTGCACTTGCTGTTCTCCCTCATCTGGTCAACCAAATTTATACCTGAAGAATGAAAGGAAGGGATTATAATTCCTCTATGTAAGTGCAAAGATAGCCGTATGGATTGCTCTAATTACAGAGGAACCACCCTCCTGTCAGTTCCTGGCAAACTATTCGCCATGATGTTGCTCGATAGAAGTATTAAGTTCATCCATAAGTGCAGCCAAATTCTGCAAATACGTTTCATGCCCAACAGATCCACAAGCGAACAGATATACATGATTTTCCAGGTCACCGAGAAAGCCCGTGAGTTCCAGCGTACAAAATAAATTATCTTTATTGACTTTAAAGCAGCTTTCGACTCGGTCGACCGAGAGTCTCTTTGGCGGATACTAAAACAAACAGGTCTCCCTGACAAACACTGCCGCCTGTTCAAGGCGCTCTACAATGGTAAAAACAGCTCTATTCAGGTTAATGGTCACCGAAGCCCACAATTCAAAATAGATACTGGTGTAAGGCAAGCCTGCGTTGCTACTCCTGAAAACGCAGTGATTGATTATGTCATGGATCGAACGACGAATTAACTCAAGGCAGCCCTCAATACACTGTCGGAAGAAGCCTTGAAAGTGGGACTACATACTAGCTGGCAGAAAACAAAATAATGATCATCCATCCGGCAGGTAATTTCACCAATTCATCAGCATCCAGCGTATTAGAACACACTATTGAAGTTGTCAAGTCTTTTAGTTACCTTAGATCTGCTGTCTCAGATAACGACTCAATTTAAATGGAAGTCCAGTCGTGCATCGCTAAAACCACGTCTATTAATTCTCGATTATGCCGTTCTGTGTATTCAAAGCCCAACATAAGTCTAAAAACAAAAATGCGGATCTACAAAATGACCGTGACGCAAATCCTTCTTTTCGATGCTGAAACTTGGCTGGCTGCTGCTTCCGTTCCTGATGCAATAGATGTGGCCCAAGCAGACTTCCTAAGACGAATCGAAGGGATCAAACGGTACGACTTCGTCTGAAACACCCGATTGCTGAAACTAACGGATCAGACCCCCAACTCTCGTCAGCTGTCGCCAACTGTCACCAACTCTCGTCTCGTCACTACGGTGATTCGGCCACTTAATTCATGTGTCAGCAGAAGCACCCACCAGCAGACTTTTCAATTTTTATCCCCCTGAAAATGGCTTGAAAATCTCCGTGGAAGACACCGGTTCATATGGAGGGACGACCTTATCCGGTTCCTCTCCATGATCGGTCCTGATCCCCAAGAAACAGTCACACTTGCCCAGGACCATTCGGAATGGAGGCGAAGAGTCACATCTCTGACGACGCTGGACCACCAGCAGGAGCTTAAAGTCAAGTAAGTATACAGTGCTTATGTCCTACCACACGTATTAGCCCTAGCTTTGTTTTTGAACAGTATTTACCAATTCTGATCGCAATAGCATTTGGTCAATTGTTATAGATATTGGAAGTATCTTCTTCGCCTTCCTATTTAGGTGAAAAATACTAGAATTTCTTCCAACTTACTTGCACTTGTACTTGTGGCAGGAATCAGGCGTTTTCACCTTGCCCAGTATCAAGGATCTTCGATACCGGTTTGATCTATGTATTGCAGTCTGCTGCCAGCTGCTTTGTAAATGGGAGCCATTGAGTTGTTCATCTGTGACCGAACTTTCTGAACTCCCCTGTAGGTTCAAGATCTAATTTAACCAAGTTCAACCAGCGTTTCCGCTGTCCTCCTTGACGTCTCTTCCATAATCTAAGTGGCTCAGCTAGAAGGATTCAGTGAGGTAAGCGCTCAGTTGGCCTCCGTATGACATGGTCCAACCATTTCAGTCGACGCTCTTTTATTAGGATGACAATGCATCTCTTGATACCACAAATTTGTCGTATATCCACTTTTTATATGCATTTATTCAGATTAAACCTTAGTATGCTACGCAAACAGGTATGCTCAAACCACTTCAGTAAATTTTCTCGTAGTCACTTCACTGAACAAGTTTTTGAATTCATGAAGAATAATAATTCAGACCAAAGCCAGGTAGACTCAAAATTTAGTTCTTACACTAATTTCTCACTGGTTCCACAACGGTTTTTCCAGGGAAGCAAAGACGGTCTGTGCAATCGCTGTTGAATATCGGCGTCAGAAGATCCACCAATGCAAAGCTGGGAGCCAAGGTATGTGAAGCTGTCAGCAAGATCCAATTGTACTTGACTTACAGTTATCGAGATAGAATCAGTGTGATTTACCGCGATAGATTTTTTTCTTCCGTGTACTGACTTTCAAGCCAATGCAATCTGCCCAAGTAACTACAACATCGAGCATAGTTTGAGCTTTCCCTGGGTCCGAGAGGATTCCGAAATCATCAGTGTATTCAAGGTCTCCAAGTGAAAGGCTCTGTCCAATCTGAATTCCTGGATTAAAAGATAGTGCATTTTCATGGATGTCTGTATATTTCTGGAGGGAGACCATCCTGGCCTGGAGCTTCGTTGTTCTTCAGGGGCTTAATCACTTTGAGTATTTCGCCTCGTTCGGGTGGTCAGCTTGATATTGTAAGGTTATTTTATACACCGGGGGGAGGGGGAAATAACCAGGGATTGATGTCGGGGATTGGTCAAATAGTGTTTGAAAGTGATCTTTCCATTTGATCAAACGCTCCTTTTGACAGCTAACCACTTTTCCTGATCTGCCTCTGACAACTTCAGACACAACAGCTTTCTTACCAACTCTCCAAGGACTTGCGTATGGGTATCAGACAGACGAACTCTCGTGTTGAAGTTCCCTTCAATAATCAGGTATTCTCGTACAGCAACTAAGGAAGACAGTTGTTGCAATTCCGAATAGAATTCATCCTTAGCGGTAACAGTGGCATCAAGAGTAGGGACGTATGTGGAGAGAATGAATACGTTTGCAGGGCTTCTTTTAGGCCTAATCCTAGCCAGTCGGGGAGAAACAGAATCCCACTCAAAAAGAGCGTTTGTACGGTATAGTTGGCCCACCCATCGCTGTGGCATATTGCCGTGTTTCGGTTGCAAAGCCGTTTGGCTCAAGCCAATCTTCATTGTATGTCAGAGTAACTTAAATGCTTTTCATTACCATTTAAGTCATAAATAGTGAAAATAGTTTTGTTGTCGTATACTTTTGCTTGTGAATAATTTTGTTTCTGTATTTGAATTAGGTTTTTGCATTTTGTTGTCCTTTTTTTCTTCTTTTCTTCAGTGACGTCGTTGAGGGGAGGGCGAAGGGGGCAGTCCCCCGAATAATTTGGAAAAACTATAATTTATTAAGTAGCTTTAAAATAGTTGCTCGTTTTAAGTGTCAAATTTTCTCTGTACTTTGAGCAGATGATTTTTTTAAATTAATCCATGCTCGTTTTTAAAATAAGGAAAACGAGAAAAATAGTTGTCCATTACGCTTCATAATATGTTCCACATTCATATTTCTCCAAATATACTGCCTTTGAATCCTAATCATCAAATAAAATGTGAGCCTAGTTGATTAAAAAATTGTAAAACGTTCTATGCTGTCAGTGGCAGATCCAGGGGAGGGGCGAGGCCCCCCTAACGTAGTCTAAAGTAGGGTAATTTACTTAATTAAAACAAGTTTGCGTTAAATAAACTTGTTCCTAGCGCAAGTTTATCAGAACAACCTATTTTGCGCCCCCCCCCCTAAAAAAAATCCTTGATCCACCCCTGTATGCTTCCTGTTTTGTCACAATTGCTCTGGTCAGTTTCATTCCCTGATATTTAAAGTGCTTTTACTTCCTAAAATCTATTAGTTCGAAATTAGATTCTCTTGTTTTAAAACTTTCAAGAGTGGAAATGAATATACCCCTACATCTGCAAATAAGACAGAAACGGAATAATTGAAGAATAAGAAGGTAGATATATAGTAAATATAGTTTCCTGAAAAAAAAAGTATATGAAAAAGAAAATAGGACTTAGTACTTTTTAAAATGATATCAGTACCATAACTAGACAGGTCAAATCGGTTGTAGTTTGGTCATGGAATTTGGTAGAGAGACTTTGGTAGACATGGCTAAATTTAGAAAAAGAAATTACTTTTCAAAATATGTTCCGTATTAATATTTTTCCAAATATACTGCCTTTGAATCCTTATCATCAAATAAAAATGTGAGCCCAGTTAATTGTAAAATTGAAAAACCTTCTATGCTTCCTGTTTCACCACATTTGCTCTGATCATTTTTTCCCCCTGATATTTGAAGTGCTTTTGCTTCCTAACTATTAGTTAGAAATTAGATTCTCTTGTTTTACAACTTTCAAGAGTAGAAATGATTACGGTCTCTACATCTGCAAATAGGACAGAAATGGAATCATTGAAGAACAAGAAGGTAGATATACAGTAAATATAACTTCCTGAATGAAAAAGTAATTGAAAAGGAAAATAGGACTTAGTACTTTTTATGATGATATTCGTATCATAACTAGATAGGTCAAGTCGGTTGTAATTTGGTCAAGGAATTTGGTAGAGAGTGATCCGCTCCAGGAATCATTTAATTATTTTAATTTTTTTCCTGTTTTTGGTTGAAACTCCGATTCTCTTATTTGTCACTAAAATGCCTAATAAGCGTTGATAACGTCCCATTCCCTTACGTTTTGGAATCACATACTAAAGCACAAATGTATGACTGCCGCTATGTAAAATACTATGCTGACCTCTCGCTATTTTCGCTTATCTAAATATTTATTTTAACCGGCTCCAAAAAAAGAATTGACATAAATGTGCTAAGAATTATGACTGAAATTAGTCACATTTCAAACAACAACAGCGCTACTTGTGGGATATTTATCTCTACAGCAGCATGCTGTACGAAATGTCTGCTGAGAATAGAAAGAAAGTGAATTTAAACAAAATATTTATATTGTTCTTACAATTTAGAAATTTTGTGTGCTCATTTAAGCGGTACTAACCCATTCTTTTTTGCCAATAATTTCAAATACCTTTTCCACGGGACAAGTTTTTCAAAGAAAAGTAAAGAGCTCCATTAAGCCAAGAATGAGCAATAATAAAGCCTTCCAAAAAATATCATAAATCAATATCAATAGATAAATGAAACTCAAAACAAACAGAAATTACAATAAATAGAAGAGTCAAGCTCAAAACGAGTAAAAATTAACATGAATAAGGCTAATAATTTCTATACCTTCTCAAGACCGGAACACAATTTGCGCTTTACTAAAAAAAAGCAAACAAATGACCGTGGAATGTCAGTTAATTTGACATATACTGACATTTCTTCGTTAAGGTTTTGATAATTTTTCATTTATGAAACTAAGAAATAGTGAAAACATTTCAAGTGTATTTTGTTTGCAGCAAAGCGCAAATTGTTTTCTGGTCTTGAGAAGGCATAGGGCTTATCAGCCCTACTCATGTAAATTTTTGCTTGTTTTGAGTTTGACTTGGTTATTTATCGTATGATTTACATAAACAAAATACGTTTAAAATGTTCTAACTTTTGAAATTTTAATAAATGTAAAACTATTAAAGATTTAAGGAATATATATCAGTATATGCATACAAAACTGACAATCCATAGCCATTTTTTTCAGTAAAGTGCAAATTATGTTCTGGTCTTGAGAAGGTATGGGGGTCGTCAAAGACCTAATTTCCTGACCTTTCAACTACACTGAAAAATGGGTATCTCAAAATTTTTATTAGATATGCTTTGGGAATGGATGGGAGTGGGAGGATTAATGCCATTTAATAACTTTTGACTAATAAAAAGGGCACTAGCCCTTTCATTTACAATCGAATGATCCATTTTCGAAGTTTCTACGACAGCAAATGGCCATCCAAAATTTCTGTCATATGCATTACGGGAAAATACGAGATTTGGAGGGGTGGGGGTTCTCCACCCTCCGATCACTCTGAATACTAAAAAGGGCACTATAACTTCTGATTACCAATCCAACAAGCCCCCTCCGAAGTTTATACGATCATCCTTTCTATATATACATTATATGCCAACAGGGAATAACTTACCTTGCCCCGAGGGCTGTGGGGGTGTCATCCTCAAAGAAATAATTTCCGGTCCTTTCAATTACGCAGAACAAAATGGCTATATCAAAATTTTGATTGGATGTGTTTGGGGAAATGGTGGGTGAGGGAGGGGGGTTAGTTAACCTCCAATCCCTTTAAAAAGGGCACTGACCCTTTCAATTTCCAATTGAATGAGTTGTTTTCGAAGTTTCTACGACATCAAATGGCCATCTCAAAATTTCTAACAACAGATGTATTTCAGTAAAACATGAGGTGTGGATGGGGCGTATCCACCCTCCGATCACTCTAAGTCTTAAAAAGGGCTTTAGAACTTATGATTACGAATCCAATGAGCCACAGCCAAAGTTTATACAATCAACCTCTCTATATATACCTTATATGTCCCCAGTCCATAACGTACAACTCTTGGCCCGAGGGTGTGGGAGGGTTGCCATCCTCAAAGACGTAATTTCCGGACTTTTCAATTACGTTGATAAAAATGGCTATCTCAAAATTTTAATTGGATCTGTTTGGGGAAATGATGGATGAGGAAAGGGGGTTAGTTAACCTCCAATCCCTTTAAAAAGGGCACTGACCCTTTCAATTTCCAATTGAATGAGTTGTTTTCGAAGTTTCTACAACATCAAATGGACATCTCAAAATTCAGCTGTATTTCGGTAAAACAGGAGGTGTGATGGGGGCTTATCCACCCTCACATCACTCTGAGTCTTAAAAAGGGCACTAGAGCTTTTTATTACGAATCCAATGAGCCGCATCCGAAGTTTATACAATCACCCTGTCTATATATACCTTATATGTCCCCAGGGCATAACGTACAACTCTTGCCCTGAGGGCTGTGGGAGGGTTGCCATCCTCAAAGACGTAATTTCAGAACTTTTCAATTACGTTCAAGAAAATCGCTATCCCAAAAATTTTATTGGATGTTTTTGGGATAATGGTGGGCGTGGGAGGGCGGTTAGTTGCCCTCCAATCATTTTCGACTATTAAAAAGGGCACTGGCCCTTTCAATTTTCAACTGAATGAGCTGTTTTCGAAGTTTCTAAACCAACTAATAGCCATCTAAAAATTTCTATCAGTTATATTTCGGTAAAATATGAGGTGTGATGGGGGTATCCACCCTCCGATCAATTTGAGTCTTGAAAAGGAAGCCCCCTCCGAAGTTTATACGATCATCCTTTCTAATTATACCTTATAGGCCCCCAGGACATAACATACAACTCCTGACCTGAGGGCTGTGGGGGGGCATCCATGGATTTTAAAACTGTTTTAGAAGCATTTCAATTACGGACCTTTGAATTACGTTGAATAAAAGGGCTATGTAAAAAACGTGTTTGGGGAAATGGTGGGTGTTGGAGGGGGTTTAATTGTCCTCCAATCACTTTCGACTATTAAAAAGGGCACTGGACCTATGAAGTTCCAATCAAATGAGCTGTTTTCGAATTTTCTACGACAGCAAATGACCATCTCAAAATTAAAATCAGATACATTTTGGGAAAATACGATGTTTGTGTATGTACATGTGGGGGGGGGGGTATCTATCCTCCAGTAACTCTGAATCTCGAAAACAGCACTAGAATTTCTGATTTGTGCCCCCTCCAGAGGTTGTACGATCACCCTTTCCATACATAACTTATATACCCCAAGGGCATAACTAACAACCTTGCCCTGAGACCTGTGAGCGGTTGTCATCCTCAAAGACATAATTTCCAGACCTTTCAATTACGTTGGACAAAATGCCTATCTCAAAATTTTTATTGGATGTGTTTGGGAAAATGGTAGGCATGGGACTTCCGACTATTAAAAAGAGCACTAGCCCTTTCAATTTCCAATTGAATGAGCTCTTTTTGAAGTTTCTACGACGACAAATGGGCGTCTCAAAATTTCTATCAGATGCATTACTATCTCAAAACTTTTATTGGGTGTGTTTGGGTAAATGATAGGCGTGGGAGGGGGGTTATTTGCCCTCAAATCGCTTTCGACTATTAAAAAGAGCACTAGCCCTTTCAATTTCCAATCGAATGAGCTCTTTTTGAGTTTCTACGACGACAAATGGGCGTCTCAAAATTTCTATCAGATACATTTCGGGAAAATACGAGGTGTGGGAGGGGTATGTACCCTTTTATCACTTTGAATCTTGAAAAGGGCATTAGAACTTCTAATTACCTATCCAATGAGCCCCCTGCGAAGTTTATACGATCACCCTTTCTATATATATACCTTATTTGCCCCCAGGGCATAACTTACAACCCTGGCGCTGGGGGCTCTTGGGGAGTTGTCATCCTCAAAGACATAAATTCTGGACCTTTCAATTACATTCAACAAAATGGATATCTAAAAATTTGGATTGGATGGGTTTGGGGAAATGGTGGGCGTGGAAAGTGGGCTAGTTGCCCTCCAGTGCCTTTCGACTGTTAAAAAGGACACTAGCCCTTTCAATTTCCAATCGAATAAGATCTTTTTGAAGTTTCTAAGAAAACAAATAAGCATCTCGGAATTTCTATCAGATACATTTCGGGAAAATATGAGGTTTTCCTCATATTTTTATATGATCACCCTTTCTGATACGATCACCCTCCGAAGTTTATACGATCACCCTTTCTTTATATACGTTATATGACCCCAGGGCATTAGCTTACAACCCTCCCTGATGGCTCCTGGGGGAGGGTTGTCATCCTCAAAGACATCATTTCTGCACTTTTCAATTACGTTGAACAAAATGGCCGTCTCAAAATTTTGATTGGATATGTCTGAGGAAATGGTGGGCGTGGGAGGGGAGTTAGTTGCCCTACAATCCCTTTTGACTACTAAAAATAGAACTAGCCCTTTTAATTTCCTATCGTAAGAGCTCTTATTGAAGTTTTTACGACAACAAATGGACATCTCAAAATTTTATATAAACCTTGAATGCCCCAATGACATAGCTTATAACCCTTGCCCTGAGGGCTGTGAGGGGGCGGGGGATTGTCATCCTAAAAGACATAATTTCCGGATCTTTCAACTATGTTGAGCGAAATGGCTGTCACAAAATTTTGATTGAATGTGTTTGGGAAAATGATGGGCGAGGGACGGAGATTAGTTGCCCTCCAGTCACTTTCGACTATTAAAAAGAGCACAAGCCTTTTTAATTTCAAATCGAAAGAGCTCTTTTTGATGTTTCTACGACCACAAATGGGCATCTCAAAATTTCTATCGGATGCATTTTAGGAAAATACGAGGTGTGTTGGGGGGAAGGGTATCCATCCTACCATGACTCTGAATCTTAAAAAGAGGACTAGAATATCTGATTTCCAATCAAATGATCCCATTCCGGAGTTTTTAAGATCACCCTTTCTGCATATAACTTATATGCCCCCAGGACATAACTTGTAACCCTTTCCCTGAGGGCTGTGGAGGGGGTGTCATTCTTAAAGACATAGTTTCCGGACCTTTCAGTTACGTTGAACAAAATGAATATCTCAAAATTTTGGTTTGAATATCTCAAAATGTTTGGGGAAATGGTGGGCTTGGGAGGGGGGAGGGTTAGTTGCCCTCCAATCACTTTTGACTATTAAAAGGGCACTGGCTCTTTCAATTTCCAATCGAATGAGCTGTTTTTGAAGCTTCTTCGACAACAAATAACCATGTCAAAATTTCTATCTGATGCATTTCAGGAAAATACGAGGTGCAGGAGGGGATTCTACCCTTTGATCCCTTTGAATCTTAAAAAGGGCACTAGAACTTCTAAAAGAAATTTCATTAGATGGATTTGGGGAAATTGTAAGCGTGGGAGGGGGGTTAGTGGCCCTCCAATCGCCTTCAATTATTAAAAAGGACACTAGCCGTTTCTATTTCCAATCGAATGAGCTCTTTTTGAGGTTTCTAAATAAACAAATAGCCATCTCAAATTTTTATCAGATGCATGCTGGAAGAATACGAGGTCGGGGGGGGGGGGCATATACCTGTCGATCGCTCTGAATCTTAAAAAGGACACTAGAACTTTTAATTACCACTCCAATGATCCCCCTCCAAAGTTTATACGATCACCCTTTCTATAAATACCTCATATGCCCCAACGGCATAACTTACAATCCTTGCTCTGGAGGCTGTAGGGAGGTTGTCATCCTCAAAGACATATTTCCCAGCCCTTTTATCTACGTTGAATAAGATGGCTAACTCAAAATTTTGATTGGACGTGTTTGAGGAATGGGTGGGCGTGGAAGGAGGTTTACATGCCCTCCAATCACTTTGGACTATTAAAAAGAGCAGTAGTCCTTTCAATTTCCAATCGAATGAGCTCTTTTTGAAGTTTCCACGACTAAAGATGGCAATCTCAGAATTTCTATCAGATACATTTCGGTAAAATTCATGGTGTGTTGGTGCGGGGTATCCACCCTCCGATCACTCTGAATATTAAAAAAGGCACTAGAACATCTGATTTTCAATCCAATGAGCCCATTCCGAAGTTTCTACGACCACTTTTTCTATTCAAACTTTATATGCCCCCAGGGCAGAACTTACAACCTTTGCCCTGAAGGCTGTGGGGGATTGTCATCCTCAAAGACATAATTTCTCGATCTTTTAACTACGCTGAACAAAATGGCTATCTCAAAATTTTGATTGGTGTGTTTGGGGAAACGGTGGGTGTAAGAGGGGGGAGGGGTTAGTTGCCCTCTAATCAATTTCGACTATTAAAAGCGGGACTAGCCACTTCAATATCCAATCTAATAACCCCTTCTAGAAGTTTCTACGACAATAAATGGCAATTTCAAATTTTGTATCAGATGCATTTCGGTAAATACGACGTGTCCGGGGGGAGGGGTATCCACACTCTGATCACTCTCAATCTTAAAGAGGGCACTAGAGATTTTGATTACCAATCCAATGAGCCCCCTCCGAAGTTTATATGATCACCCTTTCTATATAGACCTCAAATGGCCCCAGGACATTACTTAAAACCCTTGCCCTGTGGGCTGTTGGGGAGGGGGGAAGGGATATCATCCGCAAGACATAATTTTCGGATCTTTCAATTATGTTTAACAAAATGGCTATCTCAAAATTTTGATTGAATGTGTTTGGGGAAATGGTGAGCGTGAGAGGAGGGTTTGTTGCCCGCCAATTACTTTCGACTATTAAAAAGGGCGATATTCTTTTCAATTTCCAGTTGAATGAGCATTTTTCGAAGTTTCTACGACAACTGCTTCGATACGAAGTGGCCTAGTCTAAAATAAAAGAAATAATAAATAATACATTGAACCCACATCGCTCTTTACTTAGGCAGCGCTATTGTGATGCCTATGATTGTTATCAGCTTTATCATGCAGCACTAGGAGACCGAACTTTGCTTGTGAATCAAATTATAGACATAAAAACGATATTCAGTGTAACCTCCCTCCGGAAATGTTTTACACCCTGATTTACACAAGAAAAACTTTTGGGTAATCTTTGTAGATTTTTTTTTTTTTTTTTTTTTTGAAACAAAGATACAAAGGCGAAAGTAATTCTCAAACTCTAGGATTCAATTTTCCCTACAAATTGGCATCCTTGGCAATTTTTAATTAATTTAAGGTTTCTGCCTTAATGATTCCAAGAATTGATCAGATTTTCTAGATATTCTTTGTCAGACAATGCCCAACCAATAAGTTAATAATTCTAACTTTAACTTTTTCAATTACTTTCAAATTTGAGTATACAGTCGCTATTTAAATGTGAGGAATATGTTACTATATGATGTTACATAATCTGTGGTAATACTTTGACTTAACCTGTATATTTACTTAGACAGCGCTATTACGCTGCCTATGATTTTTGTTTCGGTTTTAAGTGGCCCGCTGATATCAATACTGCTTATTAATATAAATCGGCGAACCCACAAACAAATCAATTTAATAAAAAATCATAAGTAAGATCTCAATAAATCACGTATATTAAAAGTTTAGCACAACAAATTAAATCTTACTGTCAAATCCATTTAAAATTACGAGCAAATGAATCGTGTGATACCCAGGGTCATTAGAATAGAGCTTGGTTCATTTAAGAAATTGAGCCTCCTTTGCTGTACGTGGGGGTTGGGGGAAGTGAAGGGGGTATATGTACTGCAGAATTAGTGGTGAATCTGGCTGGAAAAAGCCGAGTGTATATTACATTATCTTTGCCCACCCGAAAGCTTGTTTACGCTATACTTCTGTCGTATACAGCAGTTGTTGACAATTTTAGTAAAAGCCAGGCACCAGCACTTATATTTATGATTTTTTTTTTTTTTTTTTTTAATATGCGTTTACTGTTTATAATGTATTGCATAATGTTAATAAATTCACCAAGTAGCGTGTTTGTTAAATAGTTATTCTTCTTCACTACTGCTTGAATAGCACCTACTTCAATAGCAACCCCTCTTGCACCCCCCCCCCCAATAAAAATACTGTAGCTACGCATCTGCTTTTCTCTGTTCCTTTTACAACATTTTGTATGTGTCACAAGGGGTAATAAAAAACAGAAAAAAATTATAATTATAACGATATCGACACGTCTAACGTCAAATGGTAGGTATATTCTACTCTATCTTTGGAGGACTTGGTGGGGTCTTAAGAGTTGTCTAGTGGTCTAACTTGTATAAGTGTGTTTCTACTTCTTTGGAGCTACGACGGAACGTACATGATTTGGGCCAAAAAGAAACTGAAATGTGATCTAACGTGTTCCATTTACCCATTGACGCCACATTATTCTGTTCCATTCCTGGTTTTAATTCTAAAACATTCGGTTCCAAACTACAATACATCCACGTGTTTCCCGGTTTTAATTCTAAAACGATTATTTTCTACCCAAGGCGTCTCCATGGTTTTTGTTCTCGGAGGGGGGGGGGGGGTTGTTTTTCTGAAGGGAATCTTACAAAAAAATTAAACATGAAACATTTTATATGCATTTTTGTTCCCTTTTTTATGAGTCAGATTAAAATTTGGGGAGGAAGGGGTTCAAAACCATCATCCCCCCAAAAAATAAACCCGAACCTGGATACAGCTTGGCCTAACAAAAGTTATTATTTTTTTTAGCTCTGGCGAAGATTTGACCTGCAACTCACTGATAAAGTATATTTGATAAAATAATTTAGATATGTGATGTAGCTTTGGGTTCGGACATGATTATTTTAAAAAGTTTACTTTTGCCTACTGGACCTCTTTACCCTCAGTTAACCTTTCATTATTTTTATGAGTTCCTTGCATAAAAAAGCTATAAACTTTTTACATAAAAGTTGGAATCATTTCCCTTTCCGCAACTCTTTTCCATTTGATCATGGATAAACAATTAATAGGGAAAATCCTTCCGGAGACTTGCTTTCTGTCAAGGAAAACAATAGAGTTTGAGCAAAAAAAAGATTTGTCTCACGTCTTTCTTATTAGACAAGTGGCAACGTTTAACGAAGGAGTATTTTTCATTTTTTTTTTGTTATAATACTTGTGGAAATTGTCTTAAGAAATGCGACCCAGAGAAAAATCCAAATCGGAAACAGCACAAGACGTACGTTTTTTTTTTTTGGTTTGACTGCTCGAGCCTGCTTAATACTGTTTTTTTTTTTTATTTATGCGTACATATTAACTCAGGTGCTTATATTAAGATGTTATTTGATTAAGTCCAGAAAACCAACAGCAGCTAAAATAAAAGAAAAGGTTCCTTTCTGGGTTTAATCTTACTACTCTAATTATCCGGCAGATAAATAAAGCTTTCAGACGAAATTCTTAAGATTTCTTATCTCACTGCTTTTGCTTCAAAGCCTAAGCGACACATCAGTACAAAAAATGGTCTTCCTAGGAAAATATTAGTTTCATTATTTGGTGGTTAGCTTGAAAATTATCAATTGTTAGAGAGGAATAGTTCCAATTACGAAGCCATTAGAATACAGCAAAGAAAAGTGAAATTCTGTCGTCGGAACACGCAAACGATAACATTAACTAGTGAAGTTTTTGTGGCAAACTCATTCGTACTTTTTCAACCTATTCTTCTAGCCAAACACTGCCTTTCAATCTGGATCCAATTTTATCTTTGTGTTTGACCTCTTTTTTATTTAATTTTTTTTTAACAAAATTAAAGATTTTTATTTCAAGCTCTTCTATTTTTAATTTTCTTATACCGTAAAGATGAAAAAATTTGGACTCCGTTTCATGCGTAATTTTCCTCCGGTACGGAACACTAAGTTCGACTGAAAAAAAAGTTAAAGCTACAGAATATGGATTGAACTTTACAGTCCCTGCCGATCTTCGTTTCAAGGTCCTTAGTACTGAAGTACAGCGGGGGGGGGACACCTGGATTCAAACCACCGTTTTCACTGATAAAGGATTTCAAGTCTAACGTGCTAACCACTCGGCTAGGACAGTAAAAGCACAGTAATAATCCGTAACGTGATCAATCTGAATTGGAAACGTGTTCAAAAGTTTTCACATGAAAGTCCTTGGACTGTCCAAGGTTTTGTGGGACTTAGAATAGAATAGATATAGATATTTATTGAAAAACAAAAGCCTCTTTGGGCCATGGCAAAAACAAGCACAGTTGCACATATAGTCAAAACACATGATAATAACATATATAACAATAACTAAACATAGCCCATAGCAAATAAAACTAAAATAACATAACAATTGCAGCACAAAAGCACACATTATACTATATAACTAACTCACATAATTGCACACAACTTAGTTGCGTTCTTCAGTACATAGACTGCTCTTATGTTTATCAGTATTCGTGGCCTAGCGCCACCAGTGTCACCACTGGTGGTGCCTATAGTGTACAGTAACGTGATCGAGCCGTCAAAAGGGCCTTACAAGCTCTTTTCCGCTGATATTACAAACAGTGTGGGTATGACAAATGTATTACGTATGGGGGGATTAAGGGCCAAACTATTTGGCCCGAGGTGCCACGACCAGTGTCACCACTAATAAATATATCCTTGGGAGAAACGGGTGCTTCTGTCGATTCTACAAGGACGATAATTCTCAATGCTGTTTTTCCTGACCCCACCAGGGTTCGGGGAAATAATCTAATGCACCCGTAGCAAATAACTCACTTTCATTTACCAATGTCAACTCCATTATCAATATCTGAATTAAGGCCGAGCTTATATATCAGCCCACCGATATTATCGAGTTGATATGGGGGTCAGTGTTATTATCGGATACCGGAAAAAAATGTCGGATATCGGCTGATTTAAAAAATAAAATAAAAATTATGCGCAACTTATCCAGAACATGGCGCCAGATTTCCACAGGTAATTTTTGCTAGTCCAGTCCTTAGGGGTGGAGCCACTGGTGGAGAGAGTAGCAGAGGTGAGTCAAATGAAGTTAAGGTATATTTGTTGTCAATGCTTGTCAATACATACCCAGTGCAGCAATATTTGAAATGTATGGCGAGTTCAAGAACATACAACCAGAGAAGTTGTTCTTGCTTGTTCCCTGGATCCCAGATACAAACACCAACCCCTAAATCAAGAGGCACTCACTAACGCTAGAAGATAGCTACAAGAACAAACACAGACTCAGACCTTGGAAGAAACAAAATTAGCCACTGTGCAGAACAGGAGGAACACCCAAAGCGGAGGAGAGTAGGCGCAGTAAGTTTGATTGACTCCCTTTTCGTTAACATTCTTGCAACTTAAACAAGTGAGAAGAAGAGTCAGCCTATAATATTGATCAGGAACTAGAAAGGTACATGAGTGAGGCTGTCATTGACATGGAAAAAAAGCCGTCCGGTAGAGTGATGGCAAACTAACAGCAGTCGCTTCAAAAGACTGACCTGACAACTTGCTCGTAAGTATCTTTGCTGCCCGCCCTCTTCTATCCCAAAAGAAAGAATTTCAAGCACAGTTGGGAGCATTTGTGATGACAAACGAAGGTCTCTGGAAGAAGAATCTTTTGAAAAGTTGTGCTTTCTGCATCAAAAATTGTCCCAATTGGACTGGAGTCATTAAGCACTGAACAGAATAAACTTTATTTGCTTCAATTAGTTTTTAAATTTTTTCTAAATAAATCTTTTTTGCATTATCTAGAATCCGCAGTGAATTATTGAGGCTGTTCTTTGGTGTGTAATAGACCAGGGAGAAAAATGTGAGTATGAATATGGACAGAGAATGCGGTGATTAAACTTTAGGAAAGGTTATTTTTCCGGAGGGGAATTTATCGGCAAATTAAATCGGTATCATATTGGTGCGAGATCGATATATTGGCATATGTATGGGACCCCAACAATCCATATCGGTCGTGGCCTACTATAAATCCTAAATGGGAATAAAACAAGAAATATGTGTACACATAAAAAGAAAGGTTGCCTCTGACGTGGCCCAGTGTGAACGTGGGCCAATCAAATGAATGAGAAGTCAGAATCAAAATTGATTTTTGCATAGATGAAATAAAAAAAAACAGTTTGTTTTAACTGACAGTAAGGAACGACGTTAAAACTTAAAACGAACAGAAATTATTCAGTATATGAAAAGGGCTGTCCCCTCCTCAACGCCTCGCTCTTTACGCTAAAGTGTTTTATTGTTTAAAAAAATAGAGCTGTGAGAAAGTCAAATTTTAGCGTAAAGAGCGAGGTGTTGAGGAGGGGATAGCTCCTTTCATATACGGAATAATTTCTGTTCGTTTTAAGTTTTAACGTCGTTCCTGACTTTAAGTTAAAAAAAAAACTTGTTTTTTTTTATTTAATTTTTGAACGTTTTTGAATTAATGCAGGTTTTGATATTGTCTTAACGTATATGAATAATTAAAACAAAATTTGCATATTAATTTTACTTTTATTTGGTTAAATGGCTTTCTCAAAACTTGTTTAATTTTATTTAAGAACGTTTTGATTAGTAATAAATATACGTAACTTACGAACTAACTTACGTAACGAACTTCTATATTCATAGATTTTTAATACGTATATTAGGGGGTTCGCCCCCTAGTCAATACCTTTTTCTTTAAGCTAAAGTTTGAATTTTGTTCCAATTCTTTAAAAATGACCCCTTAATCACAAAGGCCGTTAATTAGAATAAATAGCTCTTATGAAAGTACTAAAAAACCTTTGGCTTAAAGAGCGAGGTATTGACTAGGGGGTGAACCCAATCATATACGTAATATTTTCTGTTCGTTTTAAGTTTTGATGTTGCTCTTTACTTTCAGTTGAATTTTTTTTTTTATTTAATTTCTGATCTTTTTCTTTAATAATGATGGGAAATCCGGCGCCCCCTTCATAGCAATGTCCCTTCCCCCATGAAAACTTCCTTCATGTAAAGATCCTCCCATATAATCCCCGACCCCCCTCCCCACCCACCAAAAGAAATCCTGCCTGAAAACGTCTGTATACTTCCTAATAACCAATACTATATGTTAACATTGGGTAAAGTTCATAACTTTCAGCCCTCCCCTCGGGGACTTCGGGGGATTAAGTCATCCTAAAAGACATAGTTATCATATTTTCGACCATGCTGAACAAAATAGCTATCTCAAAATTTCGATCAGGTGACTTGGGAAAAAAATGAGCGTGGGAGGGGGCCTAGTTGCCCTCCATTTTTTTGGTCATTAAAAAAGTGCACTAGAACTTTTAATTTCCGTTCCAATGAGCCCTCCCACGATATTTTAGGACCACTGGGTCGATACGATCACCTGTGGGGAAAAAAACAAACAAAAAAACAAATAAACACGCATCCTTGATGTTTCTTCTGGCAAAAAATGTAAAATTCCACATTTTTGTAGATAGGTGCCTGAAAACTCTACAGTAGGATTCTCTGATACGTTGAATATGATGGTGTGATTTTCATTCAGGTTCTACAACTTTTAGGGGGTCTTTCCCCCTTTTTTCTAAAATCAGCCAAATTTTCTCAGGCGCGTAAATTTTAATAGGTAAGACTAAACTTGATGAAACTTATATATTTTAAATCAGCATTAAAATCTGATTCTTTAGATGTATCTATTTGTATCAAAATTCCGTTTTTTAGAGTTTCGGTTACCATTGAGTCGAGTCACTCCTTACTTACAGTTCGTTACCACGAACTGTTTGATTATATTTCAATGGCACGAGTCAGCCAGATGAAAATATAATTTCAAAACCACCTTCCTCCCTTTTACGAATTTATCCCCTTGACAACGAGAATTTAACTTGTAAATAAAATTAAATCTATGTAGAAAGGAAAAAGGACATTTATCTGACAAAAAGAAGGTGCACGGGCCCCAACAATGAGCATCAATTGTTCGATATATTTCACAGTTTTTATTTTTTCTTTTGATTTTAATTGAATAGTCTTTTTGAATTCCCGTTTTTGGAAATTTTGTGTGCTTATTTTTTTCTAATTCATTTTTGGCACAGTAGATTTTACTAGTTTTTGCCGTTGATATATAACACTGTTGGTCTTTTTTTTTTACCGTTTTTAATCGAAAAAAAAAATTGGCATTCTTTGCTAGTGATAGTTGTTTTTAAATAAAACTTTCTCTCTTCTTGAAATATCAGTAAGGACTTAACTAATATCAGTAACTTCCTTTGCTTGTTCTTGCAGCGGGATCAGGAGTTTTCCGCATCTGCCATCTGAAATTCAGATGTTTCGTTCGAATATGAAATATTATTTGTACATAAACATTCTTCCATCGTAGGATCGTAATACTCAAAGCACTGTTAATCAATAAAATAATTAAACTAAGAATAAAAAAAAGTATGGCTTAAATCTAGTCCGTACCTTAAGTTAAAAATGCAATTATCATAACAGCAAGCAGGAGAAATGAAAACTATTATAGTAGGTAATGTGAATGGTAACAATAACAACAACTGTATGTAAAAACTTTAGGTGAAAAAGTAACAAATAGATTTACCATGCAACGAAATCGGAGTAGTTACTATGAATCGTCGAATGCCAAAATTTAATTTGCTGAAACAATAAACAACTGAAGGATTATAATGTAGGACTGATGGTGCCTTTTCTTGTCTTTCTAAATTGTCATTAAAGCTCCCCAGACTCACGGTGGCTGACTTGAAGAGTAACACCGATTACCTCCATAAATACCAAAATTAACAAGCTCCTGCCTCAACTTTAGGTCTAATGGCCCAGTCCATACAGCGAAGAACCAACTTTAGTGTTACGAATAATCGCGCAAAGGATATCTTGACGATTTTGCAAACTTGTGTTCATAAGTATAGAGAATCTTCATAAGGAAATTTTGGAATGAACTTGGTCTAATGCACTTCATAAAATCAATTGCCCATTTACAAAGGTCAAAAACTCATTTTTCTTTTCATGTGTATCCTTATTGTTAAAAAATATCTTTGCTCTTCTTCATTGACAATTAAGAGCACTGGCAGAGAAACTTTAAAATATAAAAAGTGGACTTGGTTGATAATAGACTCGAAAGTGTATAAATAATGCAAACATTAAATCTTGAAAAAATATTCTGTCCTATCTTAAAAGTTTTTCTTTGATTATATTGTCTTAGGATAGCTTGAAGTCTTTTTCAAAACCCGAACAGATTGATTTCCTTTGTCTTACCAAATAAATACAAAAAATATCAGGATTAAGAACGCATCTTAAGAAATGTCTGAAGCTCTTCTTCTTTTGTTTTATTCAACTTAACCTGTTTCGGGTATTCAAAATTTGAGAATTTTTCTTCTTCAGAAAGTTAGACCCTTGGAACAACAATTATTAATTTATTACCCTTTACTTCCTCTATATCTTCCTCTATATACTTCACAGCGGATTTCGGATTTACCAAAGCATAATGTGGGAAAATGTCATATTTACGTATTATAATATTTGATAATTTTAAAATATTATTATTCACTAAGCTCAACTAATAATTTAATTGTCTCTATTTGAAAAATGAATTATTTTTGAATTATTTATTAAAATGAATTATTTACGCTTGTTCCAGAAAGTGGGTCTACAAGCAAAATTAGGAGAAATGCAATATTCCCCTTTACGTCACCACTGTTGCTTCGGTTCTAAGTTGCATCAAAGTTCTGTTTCATCTACTCTGCTCTGGCCCTTCCAATGTCTCAACCATGGACCTTTTTGATTCTAGTCTACCCACGGTTTTTTAAAATGAATGCGAGCGAGCTAGCCTTACCCTCAATGAGCAGAAGTGCAAGGTTTTGCGTTTCAACCCTCTTAAATCGGACTTTCAGGAGCCCCCTTCTTTGTTTAAGACAGTTGGCAGTGAGAAAATTCCGGGGGTAATTTTCTCCGTTGACTGCAAGTTCAACAACCACGTAAGTGACCTTGTGCGAAAAGAGTATGCAGTGTTGCAGTCACTGATTACCATGAAGCGGTTCGGGTTCAGTGTGAATTCCATGAAGCTTGCCTTCAAGACTTATATCCTACCCATCATTGAATATGCGTGCCCAGTGTGGGGCCCTAGTGTACAGTTAAGTGCTGGGATGTGTCATGATATCGAAGCTATCCAAATACGGGCGTGTAAGATTATGCTGGGTCAGGCCTTCACTACTTATCACAATGCACTTAAGATTCTTGGCCTCGAGTCGCTTTTTAACCGCCTTCAGAGACTTATTTGCCAGTTCGGTCATTTCCTGCTCCGTAGCAGCAAACACAGGACGATCCTGCCCCCGCTAGCCCCCGTTACGTCCCGTACCTGGAGACAACAAAAGCTCAACCCAGTGACATGCCATACGACTCGCTACCAGCATTCCTTTGTCCCCTTTTTTACAAACATGGTCAATGAATCCTAAGAGAATTAATATGGCTTTAGTCATTTTTCGTTATCGTATTTGTTATTTAACTTTTTGTATTTGTAAAAACCCTCGGTATTATTGCTTTTAGCGCTAAAAACAGTAAGATTAATAAAATATGTCTCTGGTTGATTTTAACTCTTATTTCCATCAAGTAGTCCATACTCTGAAGGTTGCCGAAGCGAAAGCGGTTCCTACAAGACGAGCCAAAATTGGGACAGAAAAAACTGATGTGGTCCGAATCCACTGAACTCCAGTCGGCAAAACGACATGCGAAAACCTGGCTAAACATTTGGATTGCTTGTTGTAGACCGCTACGTGGGACTGCATTCGAGCTAAAACGGAGCATAAAACGCAAACATAAAGCTGAAATGAAGAGGTAACGAATTATCGGGCAACAGTCCACTGGAGATAGTAAATCGTGGTTAACCCTAATCAGACCAGGCGATTGTCCATCTAGTACTTCTCTGACACTACATGATTGGCACTTTTACTATACTTCGATGTATGGAAATGAGAATCTTACTATAACCAATCAATATGAAACAGAAGTTTCCAGCTGACTTGCCCGTTTCTCAGGGAAGCATTTTGTTGTTCCTATTTCCGTTGAGAAGACCAAGTTAGCTGTCAGAAAAGCACTTTCCAAAGCAAAGAATGGGATGGACAGCGATGGTCTTTCAATAAAACACCTCAAGCACTTACCTGAATGCTTCTATTTCCATCTTCAGCTTATCTTCCTGATGTGCATCACCAGGAATTTTGTTCAAAACTCTTTCCTAAAAGAGGTCATTTCATCTGTCGCCAAAAAAGGAAAAGATCCAAACAAATGCAAATCTTATACACCCATAACCGTCTCGTGCATCTTGAGCAAAGTGTTTGAAAATGTCATGTTCTCTGAGCTTGATACTGGACACTTTGGGGACAATCAGCTTGAATTCCAGAAAGGTTTCGGATGCCCAGAGACTCACCACCTTCTCGCCAACGTACTTACGCACTCGGCAAGAAAAAAGTCGCCTCTGTATATGTGCACTATTGATATATCGAAAACGTTCGATAGCGTCAGTCACATGCAAGCAATGAATGCTCAACTGCACAATGGAGTAAGTTCAAGCATAGTGAGTACTCTGAAATGTTGGTGCGAAAATTCGGCTGTGTTGGCCAAGAGGAAAGGTACAATTTCAGATCCTATAAAAATCAGAAGAGGTGTGAGGCAAGGTAGCGTTCTTAGTCCTCTCATTTTCAAACATGCCATCTCCAAGATTCTGGACCGTATCTCGCCCTCTCTCCTATTGCATGGCACTGACCTATCTTACTTGGCCTACGCTGATGACGTCCTTCTGCTCAGTAGATCCAAGGCAGACTTACAAAAGAATCTGAATCGACTCCTAAGTGACTTTCAATCTATTGGGCTTTCTATCAATATTGATAAGTGTGATTTTTTATCCTTTAATTCACCACATTAAAGTGATTCTGTCACTCTTGGAAATCATGTTGTCCCTACGGTATCCGAGCTGAGATATCTTGGTATTATGAATGCGGAAAAAATAATTAAAACTACACAAGCAATTGTTAAGCAAACAAATAAAGCCATTAAATATGCTTATGCGTCTGTAGTGCCGAATCGCGGACGCTACTCCAGGAAACCTCTTGCATCGATTTATTGTTCAGTGTGCTTACCACACATAACCTACCTTGCCGGTGCATCCCACATGCTGCCATTGAGTGACACTGAAAACGTCAAAAAGTACTGCTATAAATTTGCAAACTTTTTACTGTACATACCCAAGCGTTATAGGAATTCCCGCCTTGAAAAATATGGTCTTAAAGAACCGTACAAACAATGTCTAGCATTCGAAATAATTCAGTGCTAAAAGTTAAATTAGATAGACGACGTTTCTCACCTGGATTTATTTGAGTGTCGTGAATTGCAATGAGTGTATCTTTATCTTTTTGAAGCTGATTTCTTTTTCTTTTCTTTTTTCTTTTTGTAGTGCTCCACAATAATCTATTTTTGTAGATGGTGTTTGAATAAATGTTATTATTGTTATTATTAGGGTATAATATAATAAGAACAAAACTATTCTTGACTAGGCTACTAAATATCTTTATTTTTTCTACCGATAAGAGAAAGATCTTTTTCCAACTCGAAAAGGAATCTTATTAGAACCTGATGAAAGGTTAACAAGTAATTTTGGCAATATTTGTCCAAATTGGAAAGTTCTTCAACCAATATTGCCGGTTTTATTTTTGATTGGAATTCCTTGGAACAAAAGTCTTGGTTTTAATAACGATAGACTACTATTTACGCAAAACAAAGTAACAAAGGTTTATTATTAGTTTAAGACAATAGTCTCTTTTAAATTTATAGCCAAAGCTCAGTACAATTTTCACAAAGTAGCGTCTTTGGAAACTTAGTTCTGCCAGATTAATTAGATATAGTATTACAAAGAAAAAATGATTGAAGCCATTATAGACCATTATTATAGGCAGCGCGCTAGCGCTGTCTATGATAAAGAACGTTGTGGGCACGATGTAAAGAACGATGTGGGCACAATATAAGATAAGTAAAGAACGATGTGGGCACAATGTTTTTTTTTCTTCAGCCGGACACTTCGTATCGAAGGAGTTGTCGTAGAACCTTCGAAAGGGGTTCATTCGATTGGAAATTGGAGTGGCTAGTGCCCTTTTTAATAGTTGAAAGTGATTGGAGGAGAACTAGTCCCCCCACGCCCATCATTCCCCCAAACACATCCAATAAAAATTTTGAGATAACCATTTTATTCAGCGTAGTTGGTTTCCAGATAGAAAATATATTTTTGAGGAGGAAACTCCCCCACAACCCTCGGGGCAAGAGTTTTAAGTTATGCCCTGAGGGCATATAGGAAAAATGTTGGCACAATGTGCTATGTATTACTTTTTCCTTTAGAGCAGGGCACATCATATAGATGGGGTCGTCGTAGAAACTTCAAAAGTGGCTCATTCGATTGGAAATTGAGAGTTCGAGTGCCCTTTTTAATAGTCGAAAGTGATTGGAGGGCAACTATCCCCCCCACGCCCATCATTCCCCCCAAACACATCCAATCAAAACTTTGAGATAGCCATTTTGTTCAGTGTAGTTGATTTCCAGATAGAAAATATGTTTTTGAGGAGGACACTCCCCAACAACCCTCGGGGCAAGGGTTTTAGGTTATGCTTTGAGGGCATATAAGATCGATGTTGGCACAATGTACTATTTATTATTTTTTTTCCTTTAGAGCTGGGCACTTTATATGGAAGGGTCGTCGTAGAAACAACAAAAGGGGCTAATTCGATTGTAAATTGAGAGTTTTAGGGCCCTTTTTAATAGTCGAAAGTGATTGGAGGGCAACTAGCCCCCCCCCCCCCACGTCCATCATTCCCCCAAACACATCCAATCAAAATTTTGTGATATCCATTTTGTTCAGCGTAGTTGATTTCCAGATAGAAAATATGTTTTTGAGACGGACACTCCCCCACAACCCTCAGGGCAAGGGTTTCAAGTTATGCCCTGGGGGCATATAAGGTTTTTATAGAAGGCGTTGTCGTAGAAACTTCAAAAAAGGCTCACTCGATTGGAAATTCTAAGGGCTAGTGCCCTTTTTAATAGTCGAAAGTGATTGGAGGGCAACTACCCCCCCACGCCCATCATTCCCCCAAACACATCCATTAAAAATTCAGAGATAGCCATTTTGTTCAGCGGAATTGATTTCCAGATAGAAAATATATTTTTGAGGGGACACTCCCCCACAACCCTTAGGGCAAGGATTATAAGTTATGCCCTGGGGGCATATAAAGTTTTTATTGAAATCTTTGTCGTATAAAGTTGAAAAAGGGCTCATTCCATTTGAAATTCAAAGGGATAGTACCCTTTTTAATAGTCGAAAGTGATTTGAGGGCAACTAACCCCCCTCTCACGCCCACCTTTTCCCCAAACACATCCAATCAAAATTTTTAGATAGCCATTTTATTCAACGTAGTTGAAAGTTTTTGAAATTATGTCTTTAAGGATGACAACCCCTCCACCCACAGCCCTCAGGGCAAGGGTTGTAAGTTATACCCTGGGGTATATAAAGTTCTTATTGAAAGCGTTGTCGTAGAAACTTCAAAAGGGCTGATTCAATTGGAAATGGAAAAGGCTAGTGCCTTTTTTAATAGTTGAAAGTGATTGGACAGCGACTAACGCCCCTTTCACGCCACCATTTTCCAAAACACATCCAATCAAAATTTTGAGATATCCATTTGTTCAATGTAGTGAACGTTCTTGAAATCAGGTCTTTTAGGATGATAACCCCCTCAGAGCCCTCAGTGCAAGGGTTGTAAGTTATGCCCTGGGGGCATATAAGTTTTATATAGAAAGTGTTGTATAAATCATAAGCAGCACGATCGCGCTGCCTAACACACACACACACCACACACACACACACACACACACACACACACACACACACACCACACACACACACACACACACACACACACACCACACACACACACACACACACACACACACACACACCACACACACACACACACACACACACACACACACACACACACACACCACACACACACACACACACACACACACCACACACACACACACACACACACACACACACACACACACACACACACACACCACACACACACACACACACACACACCACACACACACACACACACACACCCACACACACACACACACACACACACACACACACACACACACACACACACACACACACACACACCACACACACACACACACACACACACACCCACACACACACACACACACACACACACACACACACACACACACACACACACACACACCACACACACACACACACACACACACACACACTCACATGCACACACACACACACACACACACACACACACACACACACACACACACACACACACCACACACACACACACACACACACACACACACACACACACACACACACACACACACACACACACACACACACACACACACACACACACACACACACACACACACACACACACACACACCACACACACACACACACACACACACACACCACACACACACACACACACACACACACACACACACACACACACACACACACACACACACACACACACATATATATATATATATATATATATATATATATATATATGTATATATATATATATATATATATATATATATATATATATATATATATATATATATATATATATATATATATATATATATATATATATATATATATATATATATATATATATATATATATATATATATATATATATATATACTATCTTTATAAGTGAGCAATAATTGAGTATTTATGTATGTATTTATGCATTTTTTCTCAAAAAGGCTCCATATTTTTTTGGAAAATTAGGTATCTTTGGATATTCTCGCATATATATAAAAAAAAAAAAGATCTAGATAGGTAGAAGTTTGAGAAAATTCTTTAAGAGCTTTAGTATTGTTTTTTGCAAATGATGTCGTGTACTATGTTAGTACATCATATAATCATTTCTTATGACATAATACAAGCATTTTCTTATATGAAAAAACGAAAATTTGAAGTTGCAGTCATAGGCAGCGAAATACCGCTGCCTAAGTAAAGATCGATGTTGGTGGAATGTGTTGTTGTTTTTTTTTTTTTCTAGACCAGGGTAATTCGTATCGAAGGAGTTGTCGTAGAAACTTTGAAAAGGGCTCATTCGATTGGAAATTGGAATGGCTAGTGCCCTTTTTAATAGTCGAAAGTGATTGAAAGGCAACTAACACCCCTTCCGCGCCCACCATTTCCCCAGACAATCAAAATTGTACGATAACCATTTTGTTCAACATAGTTGATTTCCAGAGAGAAATTATGTTTTTGAGGAGGACAATCCCCCCACAGCCCTCAGGGCAAGGGTTGTAAGTTGTGCCCTGGGGGCATATAAGGTTTTCTATAGAAGGCTTCGTTGTAGAAACTTTAAAAAGGGCTCATTCAATTGGAATTTCAAAGGGCTAGTGCCCTTTTTGATAGTCGAAAGTGATTGGAGGGCAACTAACCCCCCTATCACGCCAATCTTTTCCAGAAACACATCCAATCAAAATTTTGAGATAGCCATTTTGTTAAACGTAGTTGAAATTTCTGGAAATTAGGTCTTTGAGGATGACACCCCCCACAGCCCTCAGGGTAAGAGATGGAAGTTATGCCCCGGGGGGATATAAGGTTTTCATAGAAAATGTTGTCGTAGAAACTTCAAAAAGGGAACATTCAATTGGAAATTGAAATGGCTAGTGCCCTTTTTAATAGTCGAAAGTGATTGGAGGGCGACTAACCAAATAACCCCCTCTCACGCCCACTATTTCCCCAAACGCATGCAATCAAAATTTCGAGATATACATTTTGCTCAACGTAGTTAAAAGTTCTGGAAATTAGGTCTTTGAGGATGATAATCTCCCCTCAGAGCCCTTAGGGCAAGGGTTTTAAGCATTGCATTGGGGGCATATAACGTTCTTATAGAGTGTTGTCATAGAAACTTCAAAAAAAGCTCATTTGATTGGAAATTAAAAGGACTAGTGCCCTCTTTAATAGTCGGAAGTGATTGGAGAGGAACCCTAACATTATAGGTACAAGCCAGTTACCAAATCCTCAAATCAGGATCGGTATAACTATGAAAAAAACCATAATAAATGCATGAGCTGTTACAATGACATTATGCACTTGCTTATCACGAATTAGGGATCCGGGTTGACCCAATTAAAACCCTTGAGGGCTTTGCGAATTTTTCATCCTCAAAGACATAATTTTCAGTATTTTGAACTACGTTGAACAAAATGCTTATCTCCAAATTTTGATTGGATATGTTTGGGGAAATGGTGGGTGTCAGAGGGGGACTTCAGTATCAAATCATTTGAACGACTTTTAACTTTATATTTTAATAAAGGTATTTCTTAAAAATAAGGATTATTAAAAGATCAAGTGATGCCAGTAGGAGGTTCCCTGAGAAATTTACTTTGAAGCAACTTAAAGTTAGATGGCAATATTCTCTACTAGATTTTTAAAATTCTATGTCCATGTACTTTACAGTCGCATATCTTTCATGAATTTTTGTAAGTTGTACGTCAGACTATCCTTATTTAAAGTCAAAATCAGGTTCCTTTGTTGATAAATTCTGTATTACGCTACTAAATATCAAAATCACTGGTCTTGCACGGCACAATGCCAGCAAAGTGGGGCAAAAACACAACATGTGATGAATAAGTGCCATCGTTCTACGGTTGCCACTTAATATATATATACAAACGCTTTGCCCAATAATGATGATTAGAATGCCCCACATTCGTAATGACGAAAGACAAGCCGAGGTCAAACGAACCATATAAATTGAAAATGATAGGGATGACTATTAGTTTTTGGATATTGACACGGATAAGATCATCAATGCCTTCCATATCTTTGAAAATCAAAACCTGGACACGATACATCGTTGGAAGAAAAAGAAGTTATTTTTCCACCCCCTGAACAATTAAAAACAAACAAAGGTTCGGCAATATGTCTTTCATGATGACAAACCTAGGCAAAAGAAGAAGTTTTTGTCCCACCACCTGAACAAATAAAAGGAAAAAAAGGAAAAAGGAAAAAAATTTCATAATGACAAAAGACAAGCCGAGGTAAAAGTTAAAGGTCCAAAAAAAAGCAATTTTACAAAGGCACTACTTCTAAATGTAGGTACACACACACAGATATATATATATATATATATATATATATATATATATATATATATATATATATATATATATATATATATATATATATATATATATATATATATATATATATATATATATATATATATATATATGTATATATATATATATATATATTTATTTATTATTTATTATATATTTATTTATTTATTTGTTAACTGAAAACCCGTCTACAAAAACTTGAAAAGGACGGAGCAAAATATAAGAAAAAAGAAAGAAAAGAAAAAAATACTACGAGACAAATATCGACAAAACCAATAAGATCAAATAAGAACGCCAATTATAAATAAATCAAGGATAAAATAGGAACAAAATCAAACAAAGCAAAAGCAAATTCACACATACAACATCAACTTATTCATATATAATTATATATATATAAAAAAGAAAAAAGAATCAACAACAGACGAAGTTATTGCAATAGAAGCGGGCCTAGATCATGACCAGCTACTTTTCTATTATGTTTTCCAATAACTCGAGAGATAGCTATTTCTGGTTCTACAATTTTGTATATTTTAACTACAGATGAATTTCTGTGCCAAGGTGGTAGACGTAGTAAATATATTACAAAACGGAAAAACAGCGAACGGATTTTTGACTTTTCAGATTTTGTAAATATTTTCCAAAATGGGGCGATGTACAATATATGGGGGAGGGCTACTGCATTGAACAGGCTAGCTAAGAAATGCCGATTAAAGCGGAACTTGTAAGTGACAATAGAGGCGTAAGATAATGAAATTTGACGGTTAAGATGCTCGATGAGAAGAGATCTAGTATGACGTAAAGAAGACCCGATGGGGAGGCCTAAGTATACTATATGATCAGCAGGCTGAACCGTTGAGCTCCCAAGTGCTATTGAAGGGGGAGTAGGACTCTTCCAGTTGTAAAGAACTATTTCGGACTTCGCCAAATTGAACTGAAGCCCAACCTTTAGGTATTCATCTTAAAGGATAGCAAAAATTTCACTGATTCACGGTAGCGTACGACTGAGATTCAGAATATCATCCGCGTAGCACACAAACGACAGATTAATAGATGCTAAAATTAAAGAGCAGGGGCATTGATCTTGAGTCTCAAGGACATAATTATTGAAGAAATTAGGGGAAGAAACTGCACCTTATCGAGCGCCCTTTAAGACTGATATGAGCCTTTTCTTAGGAATTGGAGGCAAATTTTTATCTGGCGGAAATTTCAGTCGAATGGATAACCGTGTATACATATCCCTAAGTGTACAAATTATATCCGGGTTCAGTCCACGCCTACCAGCTTTAAGAAACATTACAGAGTGAATGAGTGAGTCAAACGCGCGTCTTATGTCGTGGCCAGCAAGAACTGGACTTTCTCCCGCAGAATCGACATCAATAAGAGCGTTTGCTACTACAGTGAGAGCGTCAGCACAACCAGTTCCTCGTTTGAAGCCAAATTGGTGTTGGGGTGTATAACAAGTTACTTCAAATTCGTCCCTAAGGAGAAGCTCGAAGAGCTTACAAAGAGAGGTTGTGACGGTGATGGGCCGAAACGAGGTACACTGGGGTACTGCTTTTCCTTTCTCAGGGATCGGAGTAAGGTCACTGATACAGAATGTTGAGGGCACAGCGCATTGAGTGAGTATCATCTTCATTAGCAGTGTGAGGTGTTGGGTTAAAAGAAGGCTTCCGTTCTTTAGATGCATAGCTCCCACACAATCAAAGCCGCTGGAAGATTTCCACTTTAATTTTTGAGTTGCTTTTTCTATTGCTTGAGTTGTCACGGTGTAATGTGTTTTCGGCGAAGAAGCTAAGAAGGCATCTAAAT